>VXBO01008740.1:326209-387599 GCA_013400135.1 Rhinoptilus africanus
CAGCCATGCCTTGACCCTCCCCCCCACCCTTTGCACACCATCTTTTCAGGCTCTCTCTCCATTCCCCTTGGTGAATATGTTTTGTGATGTCTCACAGCAGCCTATAAGATGTCCCAGCAGGTCTCCTTAACAGGCAGGAAGCACAAAGCAGTGACATTACCAGATAACTCTCTTGTATGGCCCAGGTCTTTGGGGAAAAGTGCTTTTTTTGATCAAGGTGAAAGCTTTTTTGCGTGACATTCATCAAACCAACTCTAGATCCATGAGGGTAAATAATTTATACCCATTTTTATTCTGGATCCTTTGAGATTTTCTTTCCATCAGGAGGATCTTCACCAGGAAGGACAATTCAGCACTCAGGAGATACCCATCTCCATCAGTTGTATTAGGATGCTGCCTAACCAGTTTCAGCAAGTTAATTTTTAGATGGGTAAAGTTAGGTAAGCTGAACTCCACCCATTAAGATGGAATAAGTGTCACACAGCTGAGAAAATATATTTGCCACAAAAAGCTAACGTGGAACCACAGATGTTTTCAATTGTCAATTGCCTACAAATACTATCAATATTTTGACTCTCACAAATCACTAACGCCAGGAGGGACTGCGAGGTGAGAGCCCCACAGCGCTACTGGTGGAAGGATGCTTGGAAGATGCTCAGAGGGTGCTGGAAGGTCACTGGAAGGATGCTCAGAGAATGTTGGAAGGATGTTGCAAGTATGCTCAAAGGATGCTGGAAGTAAGTTGGAAGGATGCCCGAAGAATGCTCAGAGGATCACAGAATCACAGAATGGTAGTGGTTGGAAGGGCCCTCTGGAGATCATCCAGTCCAACCCCCTGCCAGAGCAGGGCCACCTTAGAGCAGGGGGCACAGGAACCCATCCAGGCGGGTTTGGAATGTCTCCAGAGACGGAGACTCCACCACCTCCCTGGGCAGCCTGTGCCAGGGCTCTGCCACCCTCAAGGGAAAGAAGTTCCTCCTCATGTTTAGGTGGAACTTCCTGTGCTCAAGTTTGTGCCCGTTACCTCTTGTCCTGTTCCTGGGCACCACTGAAAAGAGCCTGGCCCCATCCTCCTGACACCCACCCTTCAAGTATTTATAGGCATTGATAAGGTCCCCCCTCATCTGTCTTTTTTCCAGACTGAAGAGACCCAAATCCCTCAGACTTTCTTCATAGGAGAGGTGTTCCAGTCCCCTCATCATCTTGGTAGCCCTTTGCTGCACCCTCTCCAGCAGTTCCCTGTCCTTGAACCGGGGAGCCCAGAACTGGACACAGGAATCCAGTAGATGCTGGAAGGTTGCTGGGAGGATACTGGAAGGATGTTCGGAGGATGCTGGAAGGATGCTGGGGGAGCTCCCGGGCTCTGCCGGGCAGCAGGAGGCAGAGCCCAGCGCAGGCGGGGGAAGCGCAGGGTTCTGGTGCCACCTACAGGGAACCGCTCGTCCAAAGAGTGGGAAAGTCATTGCCGCACCCGGGTGATACGATGTGTCACAGATGTACGGCAACGGGGAAAAAAATTCCTAGAGAGAAGGGCTTTTACTGCTGTGCAAAAAATACGCCCAATTATGAGAAGTGGCAGTGTACAACTTACATCTTCTCCTCAACAGAACTTGCAAATATAAATGCAGAAGGTATATTTCAGAGAAACAACTATCAGTTCCTCTCTCCTTTAAACCATTTCCCAGCCTTACAGCTCTGTTCCTTCCCTTCTTCCTCCAATTATCTAAGCTCTGATGAAATAGCCCACAAATGGACCACAACTGGAGGTCGGATCCCGCTTCCCTGCGCTGCCGTAGCACATCCCAAGGCTGGGGCCAGCTGGCAGGTGGGGCTGCCTTGGGAAGCACTGACTTTGTGTCCAAGAAAGCCTCGGGGATGCAACTTCACAGCCTTCTGCTCATCAACAGCTTTGCTGCATGACACAAAGCTGGGAGGGGTGGCTGACACCCCAGAAGGCTGTGCCGCCATCCAGAGAGACCTGGACAGGCTGGAGAGCTGGGCGGAGAGGAACCTCATGAAATTCAATAAGGGCAAGTGTAGGGTGCTGCACCTGGGGAGGAATAACCCCCTGCACCAGGACAGGTTGGGGGTGANGACAGGACAAGAGGTAACGGGCACAAACTTGAGTATAGGAAGTTCCACCTAAACATGAGGAGGAACTTCTTTCCCTTGAGGGTGGCAGAGCCCTGGCACAGGCTGCCCAGGGAGGTGGTGGAGTCTCCGTCTCTGGAGACATTCAAACCCCCCTGGATGGGTTCCTGTGCAACCTGCTCTAAGGTGGCCCTGCTCTGGCAGGGGGTTGGACTAGATGATCTCCAGAGGGCCCTTCCAACCCTGTGATTCTGTGATTTTATGACCCACCTGAAGTCTGGCATCTGCCCGTCTAACTGAAAACTGGTCTGTGACATAGTGGGGAGAGAACCAGCGCCCACAAGCAGAGGAAGGACTGGCGCATGAATATGTCACCATCTTTCTTACACCATTAAATCTGTCACTTGAACCTACAGTTCACTGGGATAACTACAGCGGTGATGATGATATCTCATGAGGACACTGCGGGACTTGGTGTGGAGTTGCTGATGGGAGGTCTCTGCAGCTTTTTCAGAGTAGACTGAAGTAATTTCTAAGCAAGTGTTCACCAAAACAGTGCTTTTCTCACCTTTAAGCTGCTGCCCATGGTCCCTGCCATGGGCTGGTCTGTGGGCAGGGCATTCACACTGTGGCTTTTACTTGCCCCACAGGAAACCGCACGTGGCAGCAGTGCTGGAGCCAAGGAACCTGACAGATACTAAAACGGATCTTCTCTGTCAGTTACAGCTGTACTTCTCCTCAGACACTCATTTCTCTCCCTTCCCACCTGTATATCCTGGTAGAGCGCAGAGCAAGGCTTGGCTTGTGCCGACTAAATCCCTCTGTCCCTGGCTTTGACAGTAACATTGCAGTCAATGCAACGCAGATGGTGACACAGGGAGCCAAGCAGGAATAAAGCCTCAATCCTACCGTGCACTACAGAGCCATGCATAGAGCCTGTCTGCTCTCGGTTCCTTAAATAAAGGTTAATTGACAGAAGAGTATTTGATACTGAATGTTTGCTAGTTCACTGACCTCTGTGAGAGCTGTACCTCCATGGCTCTGGGTTAGTTAAATTTAGAAGATGACTGAAGTGCCAAGAAGTTGGGTACCTGTCACCCCAAGTGGGGACACAGCACAATGCACTGCGTGTCTCTGGGTGTGTGTGACTGTCCCCCTGCGGTCCTGCTGTCGTTCACCAGCTCCATCCCCCAGCAGCACGCAGGCAGGCCCTTTGGCCACCACTGTCTCATGGGCACTGTAACTGCCACACTTCTTATCCTTCACTTTACAAACACCCCCAAAGCCCAAACTGCCACAAAAAATGCAACCTGGGTGCAGTGAAAGCCAAGGGCCTGCTCAGTACGCTGCAGGGCAATGCCATACACCCAGCCAGGAGTCTTCAGACCATGATCTCAAGAAAATAGCATCCACACTGGCCACCAAAAACTGACAAGCAAAGGTATTTGAAGTTTTTAAAGTTTAATGTTCAGACCCTCTTTATGGGACAGACTATTTCCACCAGGAGAACCTGCAGTGTATATTTAAAAATGCTTTAAAACCACTATCAGCCCCCAGCTCCTCTGGCTTGGCTGCTGCTGTTTTAAGAGATTTGACTCCTAATTCTGTGCCCCTGACTCCAGAGCTAATCTTGCGCCGTCATGGAGATGACAGAGCTGGTAGGTAAGGAAAGCTCAGCTCCCCTACCTAAAAATCACCAGATATTTCTCACAGATTGAGCTCCAATAATTGTTTCCCAAAGGAATGTTACTGATGTTGCGAGTGCTTCAGCTAAGCATGTGCTGCTTGGTAGGATTGTGCTGCTTGATGTGATAGAGAACAGCCCTGTGGAAAAGGACTTGGGGGTACTGGTGGATGAAAAGCTGGACATGAGCCAACAACGTGCACTTGCAGCCCATAAGGCCAATCGCTTCCTGGGCTGCATCAAAAGAACCGTGTCCAGCAGATCCAGAGAGGTGAATCTCCACCTCTGCTCTGCTCTGGTGAGACCCCACCTGGAGTGCTGTGTCCAGCTCTGGAGCCCTCAGCACAAGGAGGACATGGACCTGTTGGAGCGGGTCCAGAGGAGGCCACGAAGATGCTCAGAGGGTTGGAGCCCCTCTGCTGTGAGGACAGACTGAGAGAGCTGGGGGTGTTCAGCCTGGAGAAGAGAAGGCTCCGGGGAGACCTTGTAGCCCCTTCCAGTACCTAAAGGGGCTACAGGAAAGCTGGGGAGGGGCTGTTTGCAAGGGCATGTAGTGATAGGACGAGGGGCAATGGTTTAAACTAGAGCAGGGCAGGTGTAGATTAGACATTAGGAAGAAGCTCTTTACAGTGAGGGTGGTGAGAGACTGGCCCAGGTTGCCCAGAGAGGGGGTGGAGGCCCCATCCCTGGAGACATTCAAGGCCAGGCTGGATGAGGCTCTGAGCAACCTGATCTAGTTGAAGATGTCCCTGCTCACTGCAGGGGGGTTGGACTAGATGGCCTTGAAAAGTCCCTTCCAACCCAACACACCCTATGATCCTATGATTCACTGACAGGATGGATTAACACAGTCATACATGCCAAAAAAATTTAGGGAGGGTTTCTACCTCAGTTTAGGAGAGAACATTGATAAAATTTAAAAATTTTCTTTCACTCAAGCCTGGTCTACACCCAAAAAAAAGATAGTATATGAGTTTGGTAGCTGGCTGGGATGGAATTAAAGTTCTTATGACATAATTCAATCCCTTACGGGAAAAAGCCATCCACACCTTTAAAGGTACCTTGGGAGGTATGACAATAAAGGCAGCCACACTGGCGTTGAGGAAGCATATCTCTATCAACAGAAGTTCCTCCTGAAGTCAAAAACCTGCGTGTACTTCAGGCCTGAATCTCCGCCAGCTGCAAGGTGGTGGCCATTGCTTTATTGTCTTCATCTACTGATTTCGTGATGGTTTTAAGTACCACTTATCAAATTAGGTTGTTCTGTATTTAAAGACTTGGAAATACAGTCCAACTATTTTTTCCAGCGAATCTTGATTTAAAATCTTCTTTCACTCTACCGATAATGAGTACTAGCATAATTATGCCCACACACCAAAACATCTTTCGGTACCTCCTCGGAGTCATATAGTCGACTCGGTGATACTTGGGCAGATAGCCTGAGCACTCACCAAGTCACACTCAGGTCTCTTATGAAGGGAAGGCTTGGCCTGCATCCCCGTGCGCATGCAGGGGTCCCAGGGAACCGTCTCCCTTTGGTGCCAAGCTGGTTGGCTTCTTGGCTTCTCATGGCACAAGGAAGGCAAGGAAAGCCTTTCCTTTATTGTCACAGAACTATAGAATGGTTTGGCTTGGAAAGGACGTTAAAGATTACCTAGTCCCAGCCCCCTGCCCTGGGCAGGGACACCTCCCACTGGACCAGGCTGCTCCAAGCCCCATCCAGCCTGGCCTTGAACCCCTCCAGGGATGGGGCAGCCACAGCTTCTCTGGGCAACCTATGCCAGTGTCTCACCACCCTCACAGCAAAGAATTTCTTCCCGATATCTAATCTAAATGTCCCCTCTATCACTTTGAAGCCATTGCCCCTCGTCCTATCACCACATGCTCTTGTAAAAAGTTCCTCTCCAACTTTCCTGTAGCCCCTTTAGGTACTGGAAGGGGCTATAAGGTCTCTCTGGAGCCTTCTCTTCTCCAGGCTGAACACCCCCAGCTCTCTCAGCCTGTCCTCACAGCAGAGGGGCTCCAGCCTCTGAGCATCTTCATGGCCTCCTCTGGACCCGCTCCAACAGGTCCATGTCCTCCTTGTGCTGAGGGCTCCAGAGCTGGACACGGGACTCCAGCCGTGGTCTCACCCGGAGCGGGGTGGTTCCGTGGCTACCGCGGAAGGCCGCGGAACAGGGCGGGAAAGCGTTCATGGAGCCAGCGATGCGCTCGGTAACGGCATCAACACACACCTCCATCCACCTCACAGGGACCACGGCTCCCACATTCCCGGCTCCCGGCGCTCCCCAGGGCGGGAGAGGAAGGGGAAGCGGCGGCGGTGGGCGGAGCGGAGCGGGGCGGGCCCGCGGGGGGCCGTGGCCATGCCGGCCCTGCTGGCCGCCGCCTGGGCCCTGCTGGCCGCCGCCTTTTTGGCGGCCCTGCTGTTGCTATGGCGAACCGGGCGGCCCGGCGGCTCCGTCGCCGGCTTCTTCCAGGATCTCATCCGCTACGGGAAGACGAAGGGCGGCGGCGGCGGGCAGGGCCCGGCCTGGCTGCGCCTCCTGCAGGTGCCCAAGAGGTGAGGGNGCTCCCACGTCGGAACAAACCCCTCGTCCCTTGCATCCCCCTGCCGTCCCGGGTCTGCGGAACCGGTTCTCCTGCAGGGCTGAGGTGGGCGGCCTGGGAGTGCGGCCCCCCGGGCCTGCAAACGTACCACAGGTTTACTGTCTGAAAGGGGTCCTCAGTCGTCGTCTGCCTTCAGGGTTTCTTTTTAAAATGGGGCAGGTTACTAATGAACAGCGGGTTAATGTGCCAGGCTGGGCGCCGCGGCGTGAGCAGCCTCGAATTAAAGGCGGAAAGTCCGCTGTGTTATCCAGACACATCTCGTAATAGGCGTTTAATAGCATGAAAGAGGGAAAAAAAAACCCCAAAATACAGCTTTCTATACTTTACAGGGTTTCATCATTTTTGATCATCCGAGATTCATGACTAGTACTCACCCTTGGCGCGACAGGCTCTTGCCGGGCCAGCAGGACAGGGCTGGGTGGCTACTTAACCCAAAGATCTGGTCGCCCCCGCTGTACCCATCTTGTTAGCGCCGATTTTTGTATATACATAGCTTTCAAACCAAATGTTAAAAAAAAAAAAAATTTTGTGACACATCATATTATTGTTCGTGGAAAGGTTGAAATGTAGTATTTTGGTTATCAGGCTACAGGTTATCAGGTTACAGAAAATACCCAGGGATGTGTTTAAGCTCTGAGGTACCCTTAGCAAAAATAAGGGCTCCTTAAGGTTTTGGCTTAATTGCAGCGTACTGCAAAGTGCCACGTACTTAAGGTAGGTCCTTGTTTGAGTTGACCTTTCTCCAACAGAAGTTTCCCACTGCCTTTTTTTAGGGAAGATTGTGTCTGAAAAATGTGGCTTCTTCAGGGAATTGGTGTCGCGCTTTCAACATCTACGAAGCAATTCTGTTACTTGAGCAGTGAGTTCATAACCCTGCTAGCCGAAAGAACAGAGAAGATCTGAAGGTAGTAGTTGAGACATTTTCTATTCCCATTCATCTGCATCATGTTTCCAAACAAGCGTTGTATTTTCGCTAGCCTGGGCTTGTTTTTAACTTTGCTGTTCCATCTTGTCAAATGTTATGATTCATTTGGAGTTGGTTTGGCAAATACTGAACGTTTGTGTCCTTGAGGGATGACACAGCAGTGCTGGATCACTCTGCAGGCCAGATGTGTCCCCAGCGTAACTGGGATTGCTGGAAGCTCGCAGGGCATGTCTCTGCTAAGCTGGCAGGGCTTGTTTGTCTGCTGGTAGCAAAAAGCAACGCATGTGGAGAAAGTTCTCTGGCAAATGATGAGGCAGAAGTCTACTGAGTAACAGGACAGCAGGGAAAGCGCTTGAAACTTGGAGTTTTTATCAGTATACAGAGTCTTTGTCCTCGAAGCAGAAAACAGGGGAGAGGGCCTAAATTTTACTTCTGCCTTTGCAAATCAGCTGAGTGAATGTTGCTGTCTCTACTTGGTAGGAGAAGTAACTGAAGAGGAGAAGGGATCACATGAAGGGGCTACCAGCTGCTAATGGGGATGCTCGCTACCCCTGTGGTTCTGACTTGGCCTCTGTATTGCTGTTGAGATACGTGAGCTGCTTTGGGAGGGCGTCACTTTATTTGGTTTCACTAAGCAAGGCTGTTGTACCCCTACACGCCATGAAAAGAGAAGTTTGCATATTTCCAGAGAAACATAGTCTTCTCTGACTGTGCAGTTATATCCTAGTTTTGTACCAGTAGTTACATTGTCAAGACAAGGGTGTCGGCATCTTTTGATGGTACATATTTCATCTCTTTGCAGATGTTTCCAGAGAACCTGATTTTTATTCATAGCCAAAAGGACTTTTAGTTTTAAAAGCAAAGGAAAAACTGCATCACCTAGTTTGAGCTGGATGTCGTAGGCTGTTTAACTCCATCCAGTTACCTGTCTTGACCGTAATTGCATTTCAGTAATGCATAATGTTCTTTTATAAGTGTGTTATGAGGTTGAGGGTTACTTTGTTTTATTAAAAAAAACCCACGTGGTCTTGCCTTGTAATCACCCAGTGGTTTTGGTGGTCACTCGTTTTTTTCTATATGATTGTCACAGACCTTGAATTTGCAGAGAGACAACATATTTTAGTGCACAGCTGACTAATTACTTCTGAATGCCTTTTGCCATCTGCATTTGTCATTTGTGAACTTTAACAAGTCATGTAATGTATCCACTAGAACTAAGGAAAGTGGGAGTGCTGCTAGGCGCAACAGCCTGGAAATGCCCAGAAAATTAATTTGGACGTGCTTTCAGTGGTGTAAATTAAAAAGAAAAAGTTGCGCACATAATGATTAGTTGTAAGCATTGAGGAATACCTTTGCAATGTGGCGTTTACACTTTCACCTCTTTAGTGCATTTATGGTTAGTATGGCAAGCTAAGTTAGAGGTTATTCCAGGCAGCATTTCGTTGGGCGACAAAGGCATTAGGGTTGTTCCTTCTAGGTACCACTGGAGTCCCGCGTTGTCTACTTACTGATGTGGGAGCCAAAAAGGAATGCACTCACCATCAGGCAAGCATGTCCTGCAGCTACGTTTCCAACTAAGGAACATTGAGAACATTAATGAAGTCCCTTTTTGTTCCCACAGGTGGTTTACTCACTTTTATGTGGTTTCTGTACTCTGGAATGGCTTTCTGCTGATCTGGCTTTTCCAAGCTGAGTTCCTCGGAGGGTCGCTCCCATTGTGGATCCAGTACATGCACCGTGCTCTTGGCAAAGTTTCTCAGAGTGAGGACACGGGCAAGTATTCCAGCTATTATGATGCAGACATATAAATATTAGAAAGCTGCACTACCATCCTGTGCTGAATTCGTATTCCTCAAGTGCTACGTCATCAGCTGTTTTTAAACTAGGCTCCAAGTGACTTTCCTGGAATACTAAGTCCCTATGTCATTATTCAAGGTAGAAATCATGCTAACTTATGGATACAGTGTCTTTCAGCAGTCCTTTTAGCAGGAAGGGCCGGTAGCACCTTCTAGAAGTAATCTTGCTGTGGTCAGCAGTGCCTCAGATCTACAAATATTTTCGCCAGTTCTCAGTTAATTTAAAATAAGGGTAAAAATATGCTGTGGGGAGGGGAAAAATAGCCATTTTGAAACACCGTCGGGGTTAAATTGTTTGTTTCAAAGTTGCTATTTTTTTATCTGCAAGCAGATTGTGAGGACTTCTCTGCGCTCCTGGTTCTCCTGCTGCTTTGGTTGCATAGCTGTCGAAGACTTGGAGAATGCCTCTGGACCAGCGTGTTTTCCAACGGTGTCATTCATATCGTGCAGTATTGCTTTGGACTTGCTTACTACATTGCTGTTGGCTCAACTGTGCTATGTCAAGTGCCTACTAACGTCAGGAATGGTAAGTGCCTGCTTAGTTATTACCAAAGACGCATTTTTCCTCCCATTTACTTCCATCTTGGCAAATGATTCACTCAGTTTCATAGAGGGCTGCTCTGTGAGAAGTGCGTTAACTGATGAGACATAAAAATACCTACAGGCATAGTTCAAAGTAACTGCATTTCGGTATTTCACATAATCAACCAGAATTATACATACACAGAGACACTGACCCACACTTTCCTGTTAGTAGATACTTGCAGGATCATTACTGATCTCACGTAGGTACTTGCAGGATCATTACTGATCAGTTTTGCAGTGAGATGCACATGCTTTATGAAGGACATACCTATTACTATAGGTACCAGTTCTCAAATGCCACTATGCAACCTCAGTTCTCAAAGTGGAGTTTATTTTTGTGCTGTATGCTTTCCTCTAAAGGAAGTCAGCAAGGCTGTCTTGGCCACCTCCTTTGTTTTCCATGGGGAACTCGCCACTGCTCTGCCTTGCATCAGTCCCTTCTTTCTCTCGGTGCTGTAATGTCTCCATAAATACAGCAGAAGTTTGAATTACATGCCTTATTGCTGGCAACACATTCTGCTTAGTCTCACAACTGAGCTGCCATTCCCCTGCACAGGTGAATCAGGAGCTGGTTGTAGCATTTCTCCCATGACTGATTTTTGTAAGGTGGTCATTACCAAGTATGTAACTTGAGTGAAGCTTTTATCCACTTCCAACCACATCAGCTCTAGTTTGATCCAACGATTTTTTTAAAAGAACCTTCCCATCTCTTATGTTTAGATAAAGCCTTTTTCTTTCTGGACCTGTCTTCTACTTTTCACATCTCATAGATTCTTAGAGAAGGTGTATTGGCTTGTAAATTTGAAATAATCCTTAATACAGTTAGCATTTTTTTGAAGGCCTGAATAGTTTGCACCATGTGTGTATATGTGTTGGTGTATCACTCGTTGTGAGTGAGACAAGCAGCTATGTACGTGGATATTGACCTGAGCCATGACAACATCTTTAATTAGGATTATAAGAATTACAGTGTTGAATATTGAGGTCTTAATTTATCAATTATGTGTTGGTTGTACATCATGATNAAGGGATTAGGGGCTCACTCCTAGAACTTTGTAAAACAGTAACATTTTAAAAATGTATACAGTGTTTTGGGATGATGGTTGGAAAGGTATTTCCTGGTCATATATTAATGAAATGTATTTTGTTCAGGAAAAGAGCTTTCTATGCAGATCTGCTGGTATCACATTGTAGGAGTTATGATGTACATTTGGGCCTCCCTTCACCAACACAGCTGTCTGGTGATTCTAGCTAATCTTAGAAAAAGTAAATCAGGTAAGAAGTTTCATTTCTGCCAACCATTTACTTAGATAATTTTTTCCTGGTTGTTTGAATAGTCTTCTGTAGCTTCTAATACCTGAAAACACAAATATTTTTCAGTTCCTCTAGTGGGGTGCTTCCTGTGAGACTTCCAGTAGATTAGGTGAGGCTGTTGGAAGAGAGATTGGGTGGCTGAGTGGGGAGTGTGTGTGTGTCTCCATGTCTGTATGTATAGTTTTATAGAGCTTAAATGAAGGTCCAGCTGCTGTTACCCTAAGGACAGACACGTGCTAATGCTGAGGACTTGTGCTGCTCCTCGGGACCTCCCTTCCGTCTCCCTCTGGGCTAAGAGTAGGTTTCCTTACTCTGTATTTGCGCAAACAGCCAGAGGTGGCATTTTATTTCATTAAGAAGTGCAAAGCTGCCAGATCAGATGGAGGTGGATGATGATGATAATTTCAATGAGCCTATTGTTCTGTAATTGTGAGTAGAAGATGAAAGTTTGTTCTGTGCACATTGTTCTCCAACTAATTTCTTTCTGTTTGTTTGCAGGAAAGGTCGTAAGTCTGAGCCACGGCGTACCTTCTGGAGACTGGTTTGAGAGAGTTTCTTGCCCTCATTATTTTGCAGAACTGCTGATATATGTATCTATGGCCGTCACGCTTGGATTTCACAACGTGACGTGGTGGTGTGTAGTGATGTACGTTCTTTTTAACCAGGCACTGGCTGCTGTTTTGTGTCACGAGTTCTACCAGAAAAACTTCAGCTCCTACCCAAAGCATCGAAAAGCATTTATACCATTTGTTTTTTAGAGTATTTATTCTAAAGTCTCTTTAGTGCATACTGGAAAATGTTTTCTAGAAGGGAAAGATTTACGGTTTATTAAAGCCAAGGTAAAATTGCACATTTTCCCTAATTCTAGCTTAAACGCTCACAATTTTAATTATATTCTCATCCGTGTTACCAATTTATGTGGGGAAGTGTAAAGTCGCTGCATATTGCACAAGCAAAAAAATGGTTTGCCAAAGACCTTCATTCAAACTGAAGAGATGCTAATTATCTCTTTTCTGTTTTAAAATTATATCTTGTGCATAAAGCACTTGCTGTTGTGCAGCAAGCCAAAATACATACATGCGGAAACTGTGTAGTGAAAGGAGCGTGCAGGGAATACTGTATTTCATGCCTTGTCTAGTATTGAAGCATATTTTTTTCATAGTCTCTTTTCTTTGACTCGCTTCAGAGGGAGGCAAATTGAGTATTGTCTTTCTGTGCTTCCCTGTTGGTAATTAAAACCGACGGCTGCTTTATGACTGCAAGCGCAGAAGCGGGCGGGGAGTGCTGCACTGGAGGAGTGACTCATGCTCTACAGCGGAGAGAAACAGACCCGTTCTCTGCGTGCTCTCCTCTGCACCAAAGTCAGTCTTCATTGACGAGAACTCCTTGTTTATCCCTAAGCCGGGAACATCGTGGAAGGTTCTCTGACTAGCAGAGAGCTTGCAGGAGATTGATGCTCTTGGTTACGGTTCTGTCATCCTTGCTGCGGGATATTGGGATCCCTGCTGTGTTAGCGGGGGCAGTTACACAGGATGACCACAACCACGGCCACGGCGGTTTGTAAACAGCCTGTGGGATTGGGTGTAGTGGGCACAGGGACACCTGTACCTCACCGGTGTTGCAAGGAAATTCTTTGCTGGGGAGACGATGTCACTCACCACAGGGTGGGTTTTTTTCATAGAATCACAGGATGGTTTGGGTTGGAAGGGACCTTAAAGACCACCCAGTTCCACCCCCCTGCCCGGGGCAGGGACACCTCCCACTGGACCAGGCTGCTCAAAGCCCCATCCAGCCTGGCCTTGAACCCCTCCAGGGATGGGGCAGCCACAGCTTCTCTGGGCAACCTGTTCCAGCGTCTCACCACCCTCACAGCAAAGAATTTCTTCCCGATATCTAATCTAAATGTCCCCTCTATCAGTTTGAAGCCATTACCCCTCGTCCTATCACCACATGCTCTTATAAAAAGTTCCTCTCCAACTTTCCTGTAGCCCCTTTAGGTACTCGGGAAGCTGCCATAAGGTCTCCCTGGAGCCTTCCCTTCTCCGGGCTGAGCATCCCTTTTTGCACTGAACCATTGAGTATTTGGTCATTTTTATGATACTGGAGTGAATGGTGAGTTTGTGTGACAGAGTGTCGGGGTGCTGCTGTTTCGGTGTGTTTTCTATTTAAATGCATATATTCTTTTGTACGTGAGAAGAATTTTTCTACGCTGAAACATGGCTTATGAATTACCTAATTAAAACGGTTCGTTATGCTTCCGATTCCCATTTTGTGCGGTTTCTCAGAACTGAGCTGTGTGTTGGTACAATACGTGCAGGACGGGCCTCACCCCGTCACCCCGGGGGGGCTGCACCGGGTCGCGTCCCACCCCCTCCCCAAACCCCGGGTCGGCACCGGGTTTCCCCCACCGGGTCGGCACCGGGACCCGCCGGGGTCCGGGGGGGCGGGGCATCTGTCAGCCGCGGCCGTCAGCGGGCGGGCTCAGCCAATGGGCGCGGCGCGGCTCCGCCCCCTCGCGGGGGGCCCGGGCGCCTCCCCGCCCGCCCTCNGGGCTGGGCCCGGCCTGCAGGACGCCTCGCCTTTCAGAGGCCGGCGGATCCCGAAATTCCCCGCTTTTGGCAGGAAAAGGGAAGGCTGCAGGGCTTTCCTTTGCTGTGGCCCTGTAGCTGTCCCCCTTTCTGTTAAAATGGGGAATTTACGTCCATTATGAAAAACGGAGGAACGCTTTTCTCCCCCGGATAAATATTTCTGTGCCCCGCTTGCCTGCGTGCTGAGGGGGCTGACAGACCTCTTCCTCACACAGCAGATGGAAGCGGGCTTTCTGGCCACTCAGAACCATGCCAGGGTTTTTTTTTTTTCCCCCTCGATATTTAAGATTAATTTCTTTGGCTTAAAACTTTTTAAAATGGTATTAAGGGATTCCAGTGCCGGGTGAGGACACCGGATAAAAAAATTATTGCCATACGGCTTGATGTGTAGCACGTAAGAGCGTGCCAGGTTTTAAACATCAAAAGCAAAAAAAAAAAAATTACGGCGCTGCTAAAGGCGAAGGAGCTCTGGGAAGTCATCGTGTACCATAGAGAGAGCGGAAACTTCTAAATACCAAACCCCCCAAACTTACAGCGGTTATAAAAGTGGAATGCTGGGAAGGCACTGTGTTAAAACACGTTGCAGTCTGTCTCTGCTGGTGGATGTGCTGAAACAGGCTTTCTGAGCCGTCTCTGGCCAAGCCATCTGAACATCGACTTCCTTATTATGGGTCTCGCTCTTGACTGTACGTGTCTTAAGCCCTGTAAAAGTAAACACTTCGGTAAGTGAGATCTGGAGTCTGCTGGTCTGGTTTGACCGCTGGAAAGTCTTTAAGCTACTTCTCGACAAATACAGGGCATGTACAAAAAAAAAAAAAAAGAGAAAAATTTTAATGCAGCTGAGATGTAAAGATTCTGCAGGGGAAGAAAGTGATTCTGACAGTTTTTTAAAGGCCTTCGTGTATTTCTGCTAAGCTATCCTAGTCACCCAATTTGAGTTTGAAGAGGTAAATTATTAATATTTATATCAGAAAATTGCTTGTTTGGTCAATGTCATAAAGTAAATAGCCAGGGATTGGAAAGACGGCAATATTAGAGCTGAACTCAAGCAACTTTACCCATGTTTTGTTTTAGCAGTGGTTCTCATGTTCTGGTAATAGTGTGCACAGTGAAGTACTGCTTTAATAATCACTGCACGGTCTGATCTTGCGAGTGCCTAACTAGTAATTTGAGGAAAGTGGCAGCCAGTAACTAGTTAATGATCATTAATGCTGTGTGAGGGGTATGTACTTAAAGTGTCGCACTACACTGTGATATGACGGGAGAAATACAAGGCTCGGTACTTCTGCGAACTAATCATTCAAGTATAATTAACTAGTGGGTTTTTTGTTGTTTTTTTCCCCCCTCTTACAGAAGGGGTCCTCACCAGTTGCTCCAGTCCACGTTGTCAATGAAGAGTCGTCTGACAAGACTAATTTGGGCTTTATTCATGCATTTGTGGCTGCTATTTCAGTCATCATCGTCTCAGAACTGGGAGATAAGACCTTCTTCATTGCAGCCATCATGGCAATGCGGTACAACCGTTTGACCGTGCTGGCTGGTGCTATGCTTGCCTTGGGACTGATGACGTGTTTATCAGGTTAGCACTCTCTTCTTGTTTCACCTCCTAAAATGTGCTGAGTACATATGCATCGATAAATCTTAGCTGAAATTAAAGTGAAGGTAGTAGGTATCTGCAGTTTTCTGTTTTGAGGAGAGTGTGAAGGTTTTCCTGTGAATATTTAGGCTTTTACCTGTAATGAGATGTTTGTACTCCCTAGACCTCACTGTGAGTTTAAGGAAGAGGCGTGGGATTGGGAGCCTAAGCACCTCTTTTGATTTTGGGGCCGCTAGTTTCCTTTTTATTTTTAGCTCCTGTTAAATTAGCATGCCTAAAGGGAATGTGGGAGTCACTTCTCTTTTTCCTCCTAAGGCGAAACATTCTTAATAGATGACAAATTTCCCTTGCCTAGTCGACTTGTGTCCCTGTATATGTGGCTGTTTGGATTTGTGCTAGGAGCTGCGTGAGCGGGAGGTGACGTTCTGCTGTGATCCTTTGGGATGGGTAGCACTGACAGAGCCAAGAGCTGGGGAGGGAGCGAGGTGTCAGGTGGCACTTGAGGAACCTGTAGCTGTGGGTGCTTACGTAGCGGTGATCGTAAAATGGAGCAGCCTTCAGGTATATCAGATGCAGCATAAGTTTGGTTGTAGGTGTCCTCATTTCTACCCATGCCCATTTCAGAAATAATTGAAATAATGTTCATTGGTTTATATATATGTTGGAGACGGATAATTAACTGGCTTCAGGCTTCTCAGCAAGTATTTCTATGAGTGTTTTTTGGATGTGTAGCTATTGCTATATATATATATTGTTGCAATTATTATTGCAGTCATGGAGCAGTTTTCATTTGCACTGTGTGTAATGATTGCATTGTATGAGTTTCTTCAATTACTCATTTAATGTTACAGTCTTTGATGCTTCTTCCGCTTCTGCCCTCCTTGCTTCATTTAATGTTACTTAGTACCGCAGGTGATGCATTATTCTGTAAATCTTGCAACCTCTTTTCTCCTGCCCATCATGGCTTTCCCATTTTCTATACTAAGTCTTTCTTCAAATCTTTTTGCTGCTTTTTTTATGAAAGCTTTCTTTTCTGCTTTATCCCCCAGTGTAGAGGTTCTCAACTATTTCTTCCTTTTGTAGAAAGGAGCATTTTTTTTTTCTTTCTTTCTTCTTACCTCTCTCCACTGCCCTTGTTTTACACAAACTGTGTCTACACATTCCTGAGGTTTTTGCCCACCTTGATTTCGTGAAAACTTGCTCACTTAAACTCACTGGCTCCAAATGATGACTACTTGGGACTTTTTTTTTCAAGCTGTGCTTAGAGACAGCTCTACCCTTATGACAAAATAAGCTGCCTTATTGTTCTGATTGTTTAATTGTTTCTATAGTTGTAAATGCAAGTAATGCTAAAAAAACCAAAAAACAAACAAAACCCTTTTAATATAGTTTCTAGCATTGCTTTACTTCAATGTTTTCAGTCTTTAAAAATGTTTAGTTTAACTCCTTTTTTTTATTTAGCTATGCAAATAATACTGTTATTCGTATGTCGATGTGCCATGTTTTCTGATAGTACAGCCTGATTAATTTTGGTCTCCTAGTCTTACTTTTGGTAGTGGCAGTGTGGATTAATTTCCAGATCATATAGTAACTTCTGAGTGCATTTTTCAACCGAGAAAGTGTGTGCAAGAAAACACACATGGTAATATGCTCCTTTTTATCTAATGGCATGTGGAGTAAACCAACAGAAACAGTTGTGAGCGCATGGTCCAAGCAGCCTTGAATGTTAGGTGTGGAGTTCTAATTTCCCTCATTTATACAGGCCTTTTTTGTCCAAAAATGTTAACTAGTCTTACTTTGTGAAGAAGCAAATACTTTGTCCTGGATACATATTTCTTCTTTGAGAACTAGTTTTGGCTTTGTTTGATTGCCTTCAATACCTGTAAAAGTAGATGCACAGTGGAGGTAACTTTTTGGTTTTTGAGTGGAATCAGTTCTTCTAAATTAAAGGAAGATCAAAGCTGGACACATTGTTTGTTTTGGGGGAGTGTGAGAATGAAGGGAATAATCATGTGCAGGTGTTTGCACTTGGCAAAAGAAGACAGACACGGATTTGTACAGCTGGATGATTTGTGTGTCTGTCTAGTAGACTTAACTTGTAGAAAATCTTATCCTAATCATAGAATCATAGGGTTGGAAGGGACCTCGAAAGATCATCTAGTCCAACCGCCCTGCCAGAGCAGGGTCACCTAGAGCCTAGAGTTAGGTCACCTAACTTTATCTGATAAATAAAATTACTGGTAAGAGAGGCCATCCAACATGTAGTCATACATAAACATGGAATTAACCTAACACGATTACAGATGATAGTTTCATGGCGTGCTTGGAGAAAGGCAGGAGTTGCATAGTCCTTGATGGGAACGATAATGTCGCTCGGACTGTCTGTTGGGAATAGCAGCACATCAGCTTTGCATGGTGCACCTTGTCTGCATGTTAATGGACCTCAGTCTCTGATACGACCAGTAATGTGTGGAGGTTCTAGACTGTCTTGCCAAAAAGAATTAAAAAATTATATACAACTAACAAAAGACGCAATATTTATTGGTGGGTATTTGAATAGCACACTTGGCTAGCAAACATTTCTTAGATGTGGGAAAAACAATTATGATCCTCATGCTTATTTTTTTAAATGACGCATTTGTTTTCTTTTCAGTTTTGTTTGGCTATGCCACCACAGTTATTCCTCGTGTATACACATACTATGTGTCAACGGCACTGTTTGCAATTTTTGGCATCCGAATGCTTCGGGAAGGCTTGAAAATGAGTCCAGATGAGGGTCAGGAAGAGCTGGAGGAAGTTCAAGCAGAAATTAAAAAAAAAGACGAGGAAGTAAGTCCTAAACTTTCTGTGAATTATGGCTGATGAAATAGTTACAGCCGTGAAGCTGCAGAAGGGCACTGTCACGTTTGGGGTGTTGAGCTGTGTCTGAATGCTGATCTGACACAGAAAATGTGTGGTAAGTGTGGCAGAAGTGGCCCCTGGAGGCTGTTTCAACAGGTTATTCCAGTTCTGTGGCAAGCCTGGTTTCTCAGGAAAAAAGGGACTTTCTCCATACAGTGCTTTTGTTTGGTTGGTTTTTAACGCATTACTAGCAGAGAGGACGTCAGCAGTTTACTCTTGCCTCTACTTTCTATTTCTTTGTATGTATGCTGAGGTTTGTGGTGTTGCAGCAGAGGTCTCCGTATAATAACTTTTTAAATACACTGGTCCACTAGTAAGGAATAGTGTGGAGTATTAATCTTATATCTTTTCATTAATTTTATCAAATCCTAATTTGAGAGCCACCACTTGGAAAGAGAGGGATCCCTGCTTTAAAGATAGGAGGAAACTTGTGGTTAGGAAGCAAGTGTCATTCCTACTGGGACTGCTGAATGAGTGCAAGCAGTGCAAGATGGACAATAACTGGAGGCTAGAGGTGATTACAAGTGTATATATATGTGTGTATATGTACACGCACATACGTGTATGCATATATGTAGCTAGTCTTTTAACATGGTGTCTAAATAATATTACATTGATAATGCAGCAATCAGTGGCTAATAATATTCCAGGTACTAAATAGCTAGCTTTGCTGTTCAAGTATTTAATTTAGGTTGTTTAGATGACATTTCTAATCTAACGGTTGTGCGTGGTTTTTTTTGTCCTCCACAGCTTCAGAGAACTAAACTCTTAAATGGGCCAGGAGATGTGGAATCAGGGCCAGGCACCACGATACCTCAGAAGAAGTGGCTACATTTTATTTCTCCAATCTTTGTGCAAGCTTTTACTTTAACGTTTTTAGCAGAATGGGGTGATCGTTCCCAATTAACAACCATAGTCTTGGCCGCCAGAGAGGTGAGTGTTGCAGAATGTCCGCTGGTTTTTTGCCCTCTTTGGGTTGACCACAGAGAAGCGGGAGAGACAAAATACTCTTGCAGGAGATACCGGATTCACCCTTGCTGTGCCTTGGTGTTACAGCTGTGGCGAGACCTGAAAATAAATGCGCTGAAGCTCTGTGTATTATTAATGCTATTGTTACGTGATTGGGTCTGCACAGGCATTTCTGGAAACAGTTGTTTTATATCAGGCAGCTGAATACAATTGTTCTTGTTACAGTGTTGAGAGATGTTACAGAACCTCTTTTTTTTTTGATCTGTGGCCACAGAGTCTTAACACAGTAGCTTTAAAAAGAGACTTTCATTACAGGGAACTTAAAGCTGCTAAAAAGACAACTTTAAAAAACCTAAGTGAATACAGTACAGTGTAGAGAACTAAAATAAACTCTCAACTGCTGTGCAGTAAGTAATACTGTAAATGAATTTATATTCAACATAATGATTGGAATGTATATAACGGTATTCTGTTTAAAGGAAATTTAAGGCTTATAGTCAAACTTTTAATAAATGTAAGTAGCTTGCCTGTGTTCTTTCATGCATTGAGATAATTTACATTTTTCCCTTGCACTTTCAGACCTTCCCTGTGGATAAATCAGGGCTGTGTATGAAGGAGGGTGTAACCTGTAGGGACCTCTTGTCCCTGTTACAGCGCAGGGAAGATGCCTAGAGCTAAGCGTACAGGGAACAGCAGGAGGAGAGGATGATCTCATCCTTCAGGCAGTTCTGTGCCATCTTGGAAAACAAGGAATCATTACTGCCTCTTCACAAGCTTTTCTATGGTGCTAGGCTTCACAGGTGGTGGTTGACTTCGGGTTTGCATTTTCGGAGAATCCGTTAGGAAGTGTCCATGAGACTCTGCCAGGTCATCTGTGAAGTGCTGAGCAAACTAAAGCCTGTGGGACGTTGTGCCTTTAGGATATGAAGTGTTTGTATGAGTGCTACAAAAACAAATACTGCAAAAATGAATTGAAGATATCTTGGCATTCAAAATCAGTTAATGACTATGATCTGGATCTTTATTAATTTTATCTGTAGGATTCTTTTTACCCCTTTGTTTCATAGTATATTCAGATAAGTCCTTGTTTGTGAAGTACTAAGTTATGTAGCAGGAGTACTACAGAAGTGCTTATGAGGAATGAAATTATGTTTATTCAGAGACTTAAGTAGTGTGGCAAGTCTGTCTTCATTAATCTAGTCCTGATAGTAGCCCTTAAGAAGTTGATTTTACACCTCGGTAGTTTACCGGGTAAGAATTGTTCATCTGTTTAAAGAAAAAGAAAAGTCAATTTGATAATCTGAGGAAAAAGAAAAGGAAACTCCATAATGTCCTACTAGACTGGCTTTGCCCCAGCTGCTGTGTCCGAGCACTTCTGCTCCTGGAAATGCTGCACCGAGGGAAACCGTCCTAACTTGTTACCTTCCAGGGACAGCTCTAGGGCATGGGGTGGGGGGTGAGATGCACCCCCTGCCAGCCAGGGCTGTACAGGTAATTGCTGACTGCAGGGAAACGGGGATTTCCGCGAACTTTGGGTCCTGATCCTGGAGGCAAATGTGTTCTGCTGGCACAGCCCTGCTTCCAGCCTGTGCTTCTTGGGGGTTTCCTGTCTGTCCTCTGCTTGGTACTCGCCACCTTTTCGCACTGGCTTGTGGTTTTAGTTCTTTTGGCCAGTCAGTGTTGTCTTTTCTTCATACTATATAATTAATGTCTTGGAGAGTTTTGCTGTTTGCCTGTGAGGGATTTCACGCATTCCTCATGTGACGGCAGCGGGGTTTTTTTCCCCTCAGAGCTAAAAGTCTCACAGAGATGTTTAGTGATTTAGTAGATGGTTTAGGGATGGTTTGTGTCAGAGTTGGGTTGATGGTTGGACTAAGATGATCTGAAAGGTCCCTTCCAACCTAGGCGATACTATGATTCTGTGCGCAGGGGATTCAACTCCACGTTCCCTCATTCCTCTTCGTACAACAGAAAGTCATGCTTCTACCTTACCTTCATTATTGGTCATTAAAAGATTGTTTTCTGTTTCCAATGCTGAAGTCTTCCATTCCATGAGGTGTTCAATGTGTATGCTGCCCTTAACTGTGTAATTTGTAAGTATATCTGAGAAACCTCTTTACATAGAGCTGTTCACGTATTGAGTAGCTGCTTGTTATGGAGTGATGTGAAGGCTGTTCTTGATAATCAACTTTGAAAACAATCTATTATCCTCTGGGCTTAAATTCTTTTATACTTCCCTCTTTGGATGATTGGGGAGGCAGAGCGTAGAGCACAAACCTGTGTAGCTGGACAAAGGCATCCCGATGTTTTAGCTGCCAAAGGCTTTCATTTGCAGTTTGTGGATTTATTTTTCTGTTTATAATTAGGTTGGTGTTCTTCCAGCTGATGCATACTGTGTTTCTCCACAGCTGCCACCTTCCCTCTAGAGGTTGCTTAATTGTTTAAGTACAGAAGAGCGATTTCTGGGTCTATATTTAACAACTTGAAGATGCTTCTTGGTTGAAACATGCCGTTATGCTCCTGTATTAGTGAGGTTTTTGTTTTAAGTCAGTCTTGCTAGCTGATGTGCACGGTTTCTGGTTTTTAAGGCAGTGATGGATAGCAGAGCAAACACCAGAGAGTATCTTCCATGCTTGACAGTGTGCAACCCAGGAATTAAGGCGCTGCTCTTTCGTGGCAGGAGGTTGTTGTAGGAGTAGCGGTTTTTCAGCTGTGCTGATGTTTCCTTCCTGTGTTCTCTCCTCAGGACCCCTATGGCGTGGCGGTCGGAGGAACAGTGGGACACTGCCTGTGCACTGGTTTAGCAGTTATTGGAGGGAGAATGATAGCACAAAAAATTTCTGTTAGGACTGGTAAGTGAAAACTACAACCAAAAAAAAAATATGCTGGTAACGTTTGTGGTGTAAATGACTTTGTGCTTGAAAACAGTGTTTCTCAAAACTTTTGGAAAACGCAAAAACATTATTTTTTTGAGTCCGTGCCTTCTGTCCCCGCTCCCCTCGTGGGGGGTGACCCTGCGCTAGTTCCCTGGGCTGGTGCTTCTGGAGAGTCTGGCCTTAATTGAACTTAACGGCTTACTGGCTCTGATTTAAGGAGTCAAAATGGGTATTGTAGCTCCAGGTTTAAAGATGGACACAGGTGGTGTTTCACTGTTGGCTAGCTTGTAGGAGACCAGAGGAAGGAAATACGGTATTTTGAATAGTGGGTACATACTGTTTGACAGTGGGTAATAGAAATTCTGTCACAAGTCTGAGTGCAGACCTTCAGGTGAGCCAGAGAACTGCATAAGTACAAGTTACGCCAGCCTTATAAAAGCTTTAAAAGCTACTCTGTATGCGGCTCTTTTTTTTAATCATACCTGTTATCTGTAACAGGAAGGACCAGGAAGGTTACGTTGGGTTGTTTGTTCTTCCTCAGGTTAGGCTGTAGCTTGCTTCATCTGTCCACCCTGTGACGCAGTGAGGTTTCTCGCTCCCTGGAAGGATTCTGTGAAGCTGCTTCACACTGTGAAGTGTTTGTTCAGAACATTCGTTCTGTAGTTACCGAGGCTGTAAAAAAAAAAAAAACAACTTCACTGCAAAAAGTGAAACCTGCATTTGTTTTTGTTTGTTTGCCAAGGAAACTGATGAGGAGGTGCTAATCTAACAATGATTTCATATGCTCCTGATAAGCTCAAGGTGGATCTTTGGCCAAAGGAACTGCCTTACTAGGTTAGGCCAAAGATCCATCTAACGCGTCAGCTTGTTTAGAGAAGAGCAGGAGAACACTCCCCAGAATACTGTCCCAGCCTCCAGCAGATTGTGGCTATCACAAGCAGTTAATGGTTTTGATACTGTCTCTCTCAATATAGTTACCTAAACTGTGCAAAATACGCTAATTAATACATCACTCTTAACTGTTGGCTTGCTCCAGCAGGAGAATATTGTGTCTTATTTTCCCCCGTACAGCCAAATATTCAGCAGCAGGTGTCTACTTCAGTTTTATGCTAGCTAAAGAATAAAACAAAGTGTCCTTCTCAGGGCCCGAATGTATTTTCCTAGATGCAGTTGACAGTGGGATGGCATATGGGCTTCCTGACACGGAGCTAGAAACAGCGTCCACTGTTTGCCACATAAGTTTTAAAGTAAGATTATTTGTGAAACTGACATTTTAAAAAAATTAAAATGTGGAATTTGTCATGGAAGATATTTAACTTTCGGCACCTAATTTCTTCTGGGTTTGTTTTTTCTTTCCAGTGACAATCATAGGAGGCGTTGTCTTCTTAGCATTTGCATTTTCTGCACTATTTATAAGTCCAGACTCTGGTTTTTAAGATTTTTTTTCATCACTGCGGAAGAACAAGGATTGGAAGCACGGAGCAGCTGTCCTTGTGCATTTTTGTATATAATGTACAGAATTACAGTTAAACAAGCACTGAAGACGAGACACTGAACTTTTTATAGCGAGTGATTCATGGGACTGACACATTTGTGGACAGCTTCTTTCTGCAGTGGAGATCAGCATATTGTCTGGTTTGTTGACTCTGTGGTGCCTGCTCCCGCGGTGGGATTTGCCTGGTTTTCTTGTTTGCCGGACGTGGTTGAGCTGGGTTTTGGGGATCTGCTCTCCCGAGTATCCTCTTTTCTCCCTCTGTTACACATGGCCGCCTTTCCCCTTTCTTCAAGAGCTGATTCTCAAGGCTTCGCGAAGCAGACGGTGTCTTGTTCCACATTGCTCAACAGACGGCGTTAAGGAGAAAACTGCTGGCTCCCGCCTCTGAGGACAGTCACACCTGAGGCTGGATAATCGGAGCAACAAGAAACCTGGGAGCAGTTCCTACAGCACTGAGTGGCTGAGCCACCAACGAAGAGTTTTATATGCTTAATTTGGAGGGAAAACTTCGTAATCAGGGATTTTTATTAGGAAATTGATGCGTGGTGATTAACAACCTGCCAGGTTCAATATGCAGTCTGTCTGGAGCTAGGGTTCTTTGACTTCTTTTCTTTTTTTTTTTTTTGAATTTTGAAATATTAAAGTATACAAAAAATAATAAAATGGTCCAGCTTAAAAATATTTCATTCCCAGAACTGAACAGTAATGGAATTCTTAGATATAGACGTGTTCCTGTTTTTTTCTTTAGGAATAGAAATGTAATCTGGAAGAGTATTAATAAAACACGGTGTCTCCATTCGAGGGCTTTTCCAGTATTGTTTTTGACGGTTCCCATAATTCCTAGGTGATGGTGTACTTAAGGTGAGGAAAGCTTATCAGATTTTTTTTTTTTGGAGACTGGTGAATGCCAGTGTGAGAAGGACTTTGGAAATGTTGACTGCTGAGGATGTGTGGGCTGCAGGAATCCGTGCGTTGCTCCGCTCTGCAGCGATGAGTTGGATTCTGAGCGAATGGCTTAAATAGCCCCCTCAGATCTGCTCAGGAACTCGGTCTTGTGAAAGAGAAGACACGGTTTCTCATATTATGGAGTAATACAGAGTGTTACAAATTTGGCAGTGCCATTCATAGCTCACGGAGCAGTCCCTCATCCTTCTCTTCGGTTTCTCTGCCCAGAAAACCCCTTAGAACGCCGCATGTCTCCCCCTCCAGCACCGCAGCAGCGCAGTGTCTGTCACGCACCGTGGTGTGAGTACCAGCTGCGTTTTCAAGCCTCCACGTCTAAATGTCCACGTCTTGGCCTGAAGGACAGGGAAAAACCCAAACTTTTAACTGTTTTCTGGGCAGCTGCTTGTTGCACTAATCAAAAGTGGTGTGTTCATACAGGTGTGTTCTGGGTGAAGTCATAGAATCATGGAATGGTTTGGGTTGGAAGGGACCTTTAAAGATCATCCAGTTCCAGCCCCCTGCCCTGGGCAGGGACACCTCCCACTAGATCAGGTTGCTCAGAGCCCCATCCGGCCTGGCCTTAAAAACTTCCAGGGATGGGGTTTCCCCCACCTCTCTGGGCAACCTGTTCCAGTGTCTCACCACCCTCATGATGAAGAACTTCTCCCTAACGTCCATCCTGAAACGACCCATCTCTATTTTAATCCATTCCCTCCAGTCCTACCATTACCCGACATCCTAAAACGTCCCTCCCCAGCTTTCTTGTAGGCCCCCGTAAGGTACTGGTAGGGCACAATAAGGTCTCCTCAGAGCCTTCTCTTCTCACTGTGGTGGTTCATCCTGCTGAAAATCCTTTCTCAAAGTCCAAAAAGCCAATCGCTCATGTTACCGCAGAAGCTTTCCAAATGCTGTATGTGCTGCTTCAAGCTGGTTTGATACGAAAACGGCGAGAAATGAAGTTACTTTGCGTGTTGTTTGTAGAGGGAAGTGTGAAGTGGCAGAACAAATCTCTGCAACTTCCACACTTATATTTTACCATTCCAAACTTATATTTTACTATTCCAAACTTACACACGGTGCGAAGTGCTGCTTTTGGCCAGTCACAGCACTGTATTTGGCTGCTCTAACACTTCCTCGGCAGGTAGGACTTAGTTCAAATAGTGGTCTTGCTTTTTGCAGAAACATTGACGTACCCTCAGAAATCTACTCCGAAATTAGATGTCTCATGAAATGTTAGTAAAGGCTTGTGAGGAGGTGCTAGTAGCTGCTACTAATTACAGTCATTAAATGTTGTCAAGGGCCTGCTGGAATTTTTCGCGATATAAAGAATCTCGTTGATGTATTTTTAGCAGCGTGGCGCCTGCCGTGATGCATCTTGCAGAGCTGGTGGTCCCGCCCCGGTCTCCAAAAGCGCTCACACCCAGCCAGCTCCGGGTTTTATCAGCTTTCATTGGAATTCTTCTGTGTATTTTAGGGCGCTGCCGTGGGGGAGGCACATGGCACTCTTCTCCCTCGAAATACCTGGATACTTGACATAGAGGTAATACCTTAAGGAGAGCCTGTGTGTGCATGAAGTCAGTCAGGCTCTTTTCAGTGGTGCCCAGGGACAGGACAAGAGGTAACGGGCACAAACTTGAGCACAGGAAGTTCCACCTAAACATGAGGAGGAACTTCTTTCCCTTGAGGGTGGCAGAGCCCTGGCACAGGCTGCCCAGGGAGGTGGTGGAGTCTCCGTCTCTGGAGACATTCAAACCCGCCTGGACGCGTTCCTGTGCCCCCTGCTCTAAGGTGGCCCTGCTCTGGCAGGGGGTTGGACTGGATGATCGTCAGAGGGCCCTTCTGACCCTGTGGTTCTGTGATAAGGTTAAAACCGCTTCTGGGAGAGCCTGGGAGCTGGGGCACCGGCCCCTGGGCTGGAACCCCCTGGAGATGTTTGAAGGCGGAAGGTGAGAAGATGTGACCGGTGCTGCAGTGACTGGTGGTGCCCTCTGAATTCAGAGGAGCTGAAAGCTGGTGGTGTGACCCTCGAGCTGCTGACGGATGTGAGCAATAACTCATTCCCTGCCCCTCATTTCCCCACCCTCTGCCCACAGTGGGAGTTAATGACCTCTTTGTGAAAGAAACTCTTGTCTCTCTACTTCTCCTTATGCCAGGAGGTGAAGTTGGAACTGTGGGGCACGTCTGCCCGGTGGAGCGAGCCGGTCAGTTCAGTCGGCTCATCTGTGGCACCTTCATCTCGCTTCTCCCTTCAGCATCCCCACTGAGCTGAGAGGGGGTTTAGCGGAGCTGGGCACTGGGGGGTGGATTATGTTGTCTTTTCAGCAGCTCACTGTAGCACTGGCTTCCTCTCCGCTGAGGAATGTCCTGGCAAGGCATTCACCAAGTCCCAGGAGCACTAAGCCTGCTCGTTGAAGCACCAAGGCTGAGCAGAATGTGTGTGTGATCATGGAATCGTCTCGACTGGAAGATACCTTTGTTGGACCTCAAGTCCAACCATTAACCCAGCGCTGCCACCACTGAACCCTGTCCCTCTGCACTACATCCACCCGTCTTCTAAATACCTCCAGGGATGGGGAATCCACCACCTCCCTGGGCAGCCTGTGCCAATGTTTGATAACCCCTTTGGTGAAGAAATATTTCCTGATATCCAATCTAAACCTGCCCTGACATAACTTGAACCCATTTCCTCTTGTCCTATCCCTTGTCCCCAGGGAGAAGAGCTCAGCCCCCATCTCTCTACACCCTCCTTTCAGGTAGTTGTAGAGGGTGATGAGGTCTCCCCTCAGCCTCCTCTTCTCCAGGCTGAACAACCCCAGTTCCCTCAGTCGTTCCTCATAAGGTTTGTCCTCCAGACCCCTCACCAGCTTCGTAGCCCTCCTCTGGACACGCTCCAACACCTCAATGTCCTTCCTGTAGTGAGGGGC
This sequence comes from Rhinoptilus africanus, assembly GCA_013400135.1. NCBI lineage: Eukaryota > Metazoa > Chordata > Aves > Charadriiformes > Glareolidae > Rhinoptilus > Rhinoptilus africanus. The sequence goes on from VXBO01008740.1 coordinate 353,567, forward strand.
CCAAAACTGAACGCAGCACTCGAGGTGGGGCCTCACCAGTGCCGAGTGCAGGGGGATGATCCCTTCCCTAGTCCGGCTCACCACACTATTCCTGATCCAGGCCAGGATGCTGTTGGCCTTCTTGCCCACCTGGGCACTCTGCTGGCTCATATCCAGCGTCTGCCCACCAACACCCCCAGGTCCCTTTCTGCCGGGCAGCTTTCCAGCCGCTCCGCCCCGAGCCTGTAGCGCTGCTGGGGGTTGGTGTGACCCAAGGGCAGGACCCGGCACTTGCCCTTGTTGAACCTCATGCCATTGGCCTCAGCCCATCAATCCAGCCTGTCCAGATCCCTCTGCAGAGCCAACCTACCCTCCGATCCCTGGGGGACACCACTTGTGACTGGACACCAACTGGATTTCACTCCATCCACCACCACTCCCAGACCCGGCCCTCCAGCCGGTTTTTAACCAGTGAAGGATACACCCATCCAGGCCATGGGCAACCAGTTTCTCCAGGAGAATGCTGTGGGAAACACAGCTGTGGGAAATTGCAGGCAGGTGCTCGGGGAGAGCAGCCGGGGGGGCTTTGGGCCACGTCAGGTTGCCCCCGTGGAGCAGACACGGCCACGCGCTGAGCTCAGGCCGGCTGGGATGGAGGAGCGCCTGCCGGTGTCTGCTGGGAGCTGCAAAGGTCAGGCCTCCAGAGCCAGCTCCAGGCTGGGCTGGTGTGTCCCACGGGGTTTTATAAACGCGTCTGTCCCGGGCCATTACCTGCAGCCACCTCCTAGGCGGTGGTACGGGTAGGACAGGAGCTGGGTGGTGCGTCAGCCAGCCAAGGCCTGGCTTTTCAGGGAGAAAATATAGAAAAGGTTTAAATAATAGTGCTCTTTCCGTTTTAAATGGAGGTAAGTTTGGGGGTTGCCTTGTGTTGTAGGGCTGGAGCCCCTCTGCTGTGAGGACAGGCTGAGAGAGCTGGGGGTGTTCAGCCTGGAGAAGAGAAGGCTCCAGGAAGAACTTATAGCCCCTTCCAGTACCTGAAGGGGCTACAGGAGAGATGGGGAGGGACTCTTTTNGGTGCTCTGTTAGGAGGGAGTGGAATGACAGGAGGAGGGTAAACGGTTTTAAACTGAAAGAGGGGAGATTTAGGTTAGATATCACGAAGAAGCTCTTTCCTGTGAGGGTGGTGAGCCCTGGTGGGCCCAGGTTGCCCAGAGAAGCTGTGGATGCCCCATCCCTGGAGGGGTTCAAGGCCAGGCTGGATGGGGCTTGGAGCAGCCTGGTCTGGTGGGAGGTGTCCCTGCCCAGGGCAGGGGGGCTGGAACTAGGTGAGCTTTAAGGTCCCTTCCAACCTGAACCATCCTGTGATTCTATATGAAATCAGCACTTCAGGTGACCAGCAGGAGCGTTTAATTGCCACAATCCCGTGCAATTTCCTGTCCTGTTGTAGCTGGAGAATGTGAAATGAAGTGAGCGTTCAAGCGCTGAAGGGAAACCCTGCAAGGTGGGAAGGAATAAATAGGCAACTGCCCAGCACAGGTTTCTCATCCGGCCTGTGGCTCTTCCTGCTGGCGACCTGCTGCCAGAGGGATCGCAAAGTAGCGTCTTTAGACGGGATGAGCGCTTTAGTGGGATGAGCACCGGGCATCACTACCTGCAACTGCTCACTTCCCAGCAGCAGAGACGCGAGGGAGATGATGATGGGCCAGTTCTGCCGGGATGTAAAAAAAAAAAATCTCACATCAACTGAGCTGTTTAGAACGAGAAGAAGCTTGTTCTTGTTCCTTTGGAAGGTGCCCGTTCCCAAGCCGTGGGTAAAGCCCATCACGTTACACCGTACCTGGCAAAGTGCAATCCATCAGCAGCCATGAAAGCAAGTGTGTGATTTTCCCGTCCTGCCGGGACAAAGTTTTTCAAAGGAAACCTGTTGAACCCAAGGGCAGGTCCGGCTCACAGGCAGACACGGAGCCAGGTTCCGACACGGAGCTCGGGCTGGCTCTTCTGAGGTACCCCCGTTGGATACCGGGTCTGGAAAGGTGACAGTGACGGGGCTGGAGCTCTGCGCACGTGAGCCATTTCACAGCACGAGTCTGGAAAAGGGCTGAGTCTCCTACGTGTCACTCCCGGATTTTATATATTAAAAAAGATAAACTTCAGGTCTTGAGTGAAGAGCATCGGGCGGTTTCGTCCCAACGTAACCCCGGTTATCCTTCATTTCCAGAGACCTGGAGCTAACGATGGAATGGCACATGCTGTACCGACGTGACATTTTTCCACACCGACCCGGTACAGCTGCGGGAGGCGGCGCCCGGGCCAGTCACAGCTCCGGGCTGTTCCAATGTTGGAACAGGTCACATTTAATCCCGACGTTTTCCGCCCGTACGATGTGTCTTTCTTCTGGATGATTTCAGTCTTCTCCCCAAGTGAAAACACAGGCGCCGAAGGGGTGCGACAGCGCCCGTGGGCTCCGAAGAATGCCACTAAGAGCGGGGGAATTCTTCTTCCTGCTATCCTATACCCGTGCACAGCTGAAATCTTCTGGAATTTCTATCACTAAGTGCCCGAGGCTCAGAAGCGCAGGTAACCTTTGGATTGCTAATCTTTACGAGTCCTTAACAGCGGCATTCTCGTATAAAGCCTGGTTTGTTTGGGGTTTTTTTTGTTTGTTTCTGGCCCCGCAGGGCAGCAAAATGCCCCTGGAACGGCGGCGTTGCTTCAGGTGCGGCAGCAGGCGCAATTCCAGCTCTTCCTCTTGACAAGCTTGTGGAAAAATATATCGCTATTTCCAAAGTTCAGTTTTAAGGAAGCTGGTAAGTCTTGCTTGCTCTGTGCTATCACCGGCCTTATCGCGGGCCACCGGCTTTCGGCCACAGCCGCAGCACTTCCACGGCCAATTCTGGTTTGCCCCCCGGGCACGGGGGGGTTTGTGGGAGCCGGACAAAGCTTGGACAAGGATTATTTCATTCCCCAAGGCAAAAGCTCCGTATCTTCACAGGGGCACCTAGCGTGGTATTACAGAAAGACCTGCAGCCTGTAAAACCAGCTAAGAACATGTATAAATTTTCTCCGGGCAGATTGAATCAATGGATTTCCTTCCCTCCCACCTTTCCTCGGACGCGTAATTAATTTCTAATGATTAACGTTCACTCTGGGATCGGGGGGAAAGGACCAGGACCCGCCGGCAGCTCTTCAGAGCTCTCAGCTGGAGGCGAGCCTCGGCTTCCTTTTCCAGCGGCGCAAGCCGGCGTTCCAGGTAAGAAGGAGGAGCTGGAAGAATTGAAGGGGGGGCGTTTTGCCCCTGCCAGAAAGGGAGGGAAGGGCCATGCTTGATAAATCCCCCCCCCAGAGGGCAGCAGCCAAGTTGTGCGCGTTGGAGTCAACCCCGAGGCAGATGGGCAAACACACACCTCCAAGGTCTCCGGCCCTGCAGAGCCGGGCAGCGGCTGGCGGAGAGATAGAGACACGGAAAAATAGTAATAAAAATTACAGCATGCGTTTTTACTGAAATGTCACAAGTGGTTTGGGGGGAGGCGGGGAGAGAAGATAAACTGGACATCGAGCAACTTCCCACAGGTGGGTTTTGGGGGGGTGGTGGGGAGATAAGGGCCTTTGGCACAGGGGTGGGAGAGCGCTTCCCCGCCAACCCTGGGCAAAATCCACCTCAGGGCACTCAGGAAAGGAAAGGACACCAAACTTCTAGAACCTCAGAAGCTACAGAAAGCCAAAGTTTTAAATGAGTTACATTTATTCAGTTAAAAAATTGACAGTTAGTAATGGTCACATGAACACCAGGGAACTGTATCTACATTTCCTGACGTCAATATGAGCGGCACCGGGGTTTTTCTGCTTGTTTTCCTTTCACGTATACAAATCTAATGCCAGTTTAAAAAAAAAAAAACAAAAAAACCCCAAAACAAAACCGAAACCCAAGACGCTGTGAAATCAACACTGCTTAAAAACTCAAAATCCCGCCGGATATATTTGAAAATAAATAATTTTTACCTTTCTCATTTTAAAAAAAAAACCCCAACCAACCCCCCAAACAAACGACTCGCCGACCGCTTTCGAAGCAGTAACACCTTTGAGACCGTTCCCAGACGGGTTTCATAAATAATTACCCATTGATTGTCTATTAATGCAGCATCTCGCAGTCTCAGCTGGGGTCTCTGTATTAGGCCATACAGTATTTTGTTCAGACACAGTGTTTTGTGTTTTTCACCTCCCCCCCCCGCCAAANCAAATCCTCACCCGTCGCAGGCCAACAATGTCTGTCTCCTCAGCTCCAGGCGGTCAGGCCGCCTTTTCCACGCCACTCGGAACCACCGACCCGTTTCTTCACAAACCCAACCCTCGCCTTAACGGGCTCCTTCCCTTCTGCCAGAACCGTTCTCTAACCTTTACGCTCCAGAACCTGCAGCATCGCAGCCTTCGTTACCGTGCTATCTATTAGGGCGTTGCAAATAAGTCTACGAGCGTAGTAAAGGAGCCCAGGCAGAAGCAAAAGGCTGATTAAGAGATGAGAGCCTGGTTCTCCTCCTCCCGCTGAAGATCGAGTTCAGCAACTGATTCAGCAACAGGGAAAGCTGCAGAGCCTTTAAAAAATACACTTTTTTANTTATTTAGGTACAATTTCTTTGACTATAGCACATCATGCCGGCAAAATTCATGCAGACGATGACAGAGCATGAAGCGTAGCAGAGCTTCAAATCACCGGTTGAAAAAGGAAACGAAACGAAACGAAAAAGAGACACGGAATGTAGTGTTAAAAACCATGACAGTGAAAAAGCGACGATCCAGTCTCATGGACGACCAAGACAATTTCAAACGTTCCCTCACAGTTGTCTACGATTTGTTTAAACGCGTCTTTTTAAATCCAAATTCGCTTAACTCTCTTCAACTTTTTCCACCAGGGATAAGTAAAAAAATAAAAAGGTTAATTATTAAAACTAGTCTCTTTTCCCTTTTAATCAAAATAACCATTTTTCCAGCCCTCTGACTGTACATCTCATTTTAATAGTGATTTCAAATAGAGAAAACTTACGGATCTGACATGTTCGGCACCTCCCGATGCCCCGACATTTAAAACGCTCATAACGATACCTGGCTTAAACCTCACACAATAGAAATGGTTCTTGAATCGACTTCAACATTGGAAAAAGGCCACGTCTTTACACCTCCCGGACATTTCCACGCAAATTATAATCCTAAGGGACACTTAGAATTATCGAGCAGGCAAACGAGCCCGCAGATGATTCTCTCTCATAGGCAACCGTGCAACTTAAAAAAGCCTCTTTCTTTCCTTCCTTCCTCCCTGATCCCGTCCCCCTGGCCATATAAAACACAAAGCCGCCCGGTTTTAGAAGCCTTTTTAATCTTTGCACATTGAGCCTCGAAGGATCACCATATTCAAGAAACATTTTCCAGAAATGTCTCTCTCGACAGTTTTACGCGTGTTAAGTTATTCCTCGATGCGTGTCCCCCCCCCCAACAGTTTCACTGACTAAAGAAATAAATTGCTTTTCCAATAGTCTTTTCAGTAAAGTGCTTGTTATTACTCCAAAAAAAAAAAACCCCAAACCCCAAACAACAACAAATAAAAGAGAAAGTGCTATTTAAGAGAATTTCTTTTGCTGTGATAAAAACCCTGCCTGATATAGCTTCAGTTTATTCGTTTTCACGTAAAGCTGAAACGAAACCTCTCTCGTAAGGATACCGGGTTACCGATTTTGGTGTTTGGCAGCAGGCGGGACGCCCGCAGGTGGTGGTGACACACTGGAACCGCAGTGCAGAAGGTAAACCTTCTAGGTGAAATGGAAGGCATATGGAGAGCTCCTACTTAGAATCCTTTCGCATTTATATACAAATATAATATATATTAAATATAATATAAAAATAAGCTATATTCTTTTTTTTTTTNACGAAACACCCGCATCCTGGCACGGAATCTGGAGCAAGGTCTTGCCTGACTCGTGGCAGGAATTTTTCAAACGGGTGCTGTATTTTTCCAGTTTCTTTGCGTTTCCCCGTCCTCTCCCCTTTCTCTACTCGCCGGCAGTTCTGCAGCTGAGTGACCCCCCTCTCCCAGGTTACAGAAAAGCTTATTAATCAAAGCGGACGTTTCGCGAGTTCTCTTTCAGTCATCACCTCATTCCTCTCTCACCGAGTTTAGCCTTTTTACTGACGACAGACCGATAGCAGCACACCAGAGTGTTTGGGAAGGGGGAAACGGGACGAGAAGTTTAAACGAAGCTTTATATAAAAAGCTGCATCATTAACTGTCTGGCTGGTAACTCTATTTTCTGTAATTCTCAGTCTAACAGCTTAATAAAACCTATTTTACCACTATTCAATAGTTCTAACAGCACTATTAAAGCTCTCCCAGTTTTCTTTTTTAGTGCTATATTATTATTGTAATGGGTTAATTTTTAGTTTTCATCTAACTTATCTTCCATTAAGCAAAAGTAGCACGGACTTATAGTCACCGCAGCTTGATTTAGAAACAAGGTGGAATGGCGTGGTAGGGGAAACAGAGCAAGGCAGGACTTCTTTACCTAGAAATTTACAGAAATGGGTTTTGGACAATTATTCCAGCCCAGAGAATGTCAGAAATCCCTTTAAAGAAGGGGAAGTTTTCCTTGTTGTGTTTGGTATTGGCATCTGTTCCTCGCTCCAGGTTGCAAGAGGCTCCTCGGAGCCGAAAAACCCATCCCATTCTCTTTGGTACTGTGTTTCTCCCACTCTCCTTCCCTGTTCGCTACTCTGCTTTTTTGGTGCCCAACTCTTGCTTTGGAAGTCGGGGGAATAACAAAAGATCTAAAGGTGGGACGCGTGCGGAGGCAAAGGCCGGCCTCGGAACGCAACCGACTCTACCAAAGGCTTGGCCAAACTGGCATCGCCTTCCTGCGGGTTTGGTTCCTCCAGCAATACAATCAAACTGCTTCATAGGACAAAAGAGTCCATCACCATTTGGTTACATTCATTCACCTCCTCCTCAGTTATTCAAGATTAATCCAGCTTTCTCTCCCTAGTACTAATTTTAACTGCTTTTACTGTTTGTTTGTTTTTAATTATCAAATCTATCAGCATTTATTCATCTTCCTCTGAAGTTTCCGCAAACTAGTACCTTAAAAACCTACTGAACGTTTACTTAAAATAGCACATCGTATCTGTTGGAACTTTTTATTTTCTTTATAAAGTGAAGTTGCCTTCTGAAGTCTTAGTTCAGTGGTATCTCTTAAAATCAATAGCCTGGTAGTGTTAAACGCAATCATGATCTCCCCCAACACACACTTCAAACGCTATGAAAATGATTTAAATAAAAAAAAAACCAACAGAAAAAATCAGCTTACTGTTCCTCCTCCTGCAAAATGAGTAATCGATATTTTGAGATTTTGTTGATCTTTTAAGAGTATTACCTTCAAGGTCTGAGATTTTAGAGACTCCTCCCTGCCTCTGGCTAGTGTTTGAGGGGGAGCACCGCCCAAAAACGCTCATGTTCTCAACTCAGACCGTAATTAAACCCAACACAAGTACAGAAATAGCTATGAAGTAGAGACACAAGTTTGGCTGACAATGTACTAAGACTTCAAAATCGTAAATGGTTACAGATTGAAGACGTCATAATTCAAGATGTTCGACATTATCACCTGAATTCAAATCAAGGCACTATGGGTTTTGTTGTTGTTGTTAAAATGACCCTGAATTAGTTCTGACTTAATTTTTGAAGGAGAATAAAAAGATTCCAACATATTTTAACAAGTTACAATTCTCACCACAGAGAAAGTGGTTAAAAAGTGCCCAAAAGGTTATTAAATGTAAATATATTTTTGTGCAAATTACTCCTATAACTGAAACATTCTTGAAAATTACTGTCTTTTTTTTTTGTTTTTTAAACCTTTTACATAAATATTTCCAACTATGAACTATATCAAAAGATAGCTTTGGGGAATAAAATTCCAAACCATCCGCAAGAAAGCAGTGCAAATTCCTATTTTTCAAATAAAACGATGAATTAATTATATGAAACGATGGATGATACTCATGAATCCGAATGTCCTGAACCCTGATGCGTGATCACCAGTTCAAACAGCTTCATCAATAATTTAACTTCGAGAAGTCAACTAACCAACACACTGTACCTCACCGGACAAACCCTGACATCACAGACAAAGCACAAACGAGAGACTTGTGCCCACATTAAGGGTGAAAATAACGATGCATCATGTTGTAAACAAAAAGGGTAGAACAGAGGAAAACATCAGGCTGAGTTATGGCGTGAGAATTTAGGGAAACGAGATTCAAACCTACAAAGAACAGATTACGTTTTTCATGCATCATATAAAATATTTTGCTCTTTCTCCTTTTATGCAGACATATACACAATATTTTACAGCATCTGTACAACAGAGAACTGGATTTCACACAACATTTTCAAAATATTTACTGTCCCATAATCATCTGAAAAAAATAAGATGGTTTTTGGACTATATTCCTGGCGTTTTTTTTCTGCTAATTCAAACAATTGCTCCGTGTCCATTTTAACACTTTAAAAATGTACAGGATTGATAAAAATACCAATATTTTCTCTCATTTCAGTCACATTTTGAGATTTCACCTGGACAAATTAACGCAAGGCAGCAAATCCTTTAGAACACAAAAACCGGGGCAACCATCGAAGTTGGCCACGTCCCCACCACCGTCTTGTGGCTTTTCTTAACAGATTCCAGAAGTCAGGAGTAGATCTCAACACGGCGGTGTTAGAAAACCTTCGTCCTGCTACCTCCGCAGCCTCAGTGCAACTGTTTTGTGGAGCAGCCCTCTCCTGGTCGCTTGCTTCAAAAAAAAAAAACCCCCATAACCAAAGCAGAGGCAGAGCCCCACATTATTGTGGCTGAACTTTGGAAGGATCCGTCATCTTGTCAGTTCTGTGTCGCGACAGTTGCTGCTGCTGCTGAGACTGATGCTGCTGGTGGTGGGACTGAGTGAAAGTGCTTTGTTGTAGTGGGAAAGCAGCAGAGAGGATAAGCTGAGCTGACTGATTTCCATGAAGTAACCTGGGTGTCTAAAACAGGCAAATGGGAAAAGGTTATTTTTTTTCCTGATGCGCCGGGAAACACAGGTCTCGCTGGTTTTTGAAACTTTTCACAAGGGTTCAAGCAAAATAAACTTCTGATCTGGTCATTTAAGCTGAGAAAACAATGCAAAGATTAGTACCTATGAACATCTGACCAATGAATAAAATAGCTGTAACTGGTCTCTGTAATTTCCCGTGAGGATGGGCAGGAACACACGGCAATTTGTCGCCATTTCAACCCAAACGAGCGTAACAGGGCTTGAGGAATCTATCTGAACAAGCGCAGGTGGCTCTCACTGCAGCCAAACGAAAACACAGTCCATGGCTTGGCACAGCCCGCAGTTATCCCCCCGCCCAGCCAAAACGAACAAACAAACCGCCACATTTGCAGCCCCAAACGACCCCTTTGAAGGCGATTAATTACTGATGGAAATAGTACTTCCTCTTAATGTTCATCTTCTTAGAACCAAAAGATGGTTACTGAAGAAAAGCAATGAAAGATGGGCACAAACGCACTTGGATGTCTCAATCCAGAAACACATGTTCTAGCAGAAAATAAACTACATCGAGAGCTGCGCCTCCAGACTCGGACTGCATGAAGGCCCTGTGAGCAGAGGCAGGAAAAGCACTTTTCTCCCTTCTTAAAGAGCGTTTGCTCACTTCAAAATTTATCACTTCTAATAGTTTGTATTAAAAATACTGAACCTTTGCCTAGAAAGAAACTCTAGGACAGGAACAGACCTTTGGAGATCTTCGTCTTTCACAGATCTTCTGTTTTTCACCAGGATTAAGCCAAAATTGTACAAATGTTATAATTTAGAAACAGAGGTACAGACGTTACTCAACTGCTAAACAGTAACATGTTTGTAACAGTAACATGGTTGTTACAGTATTGTTTTTATATAACATACACTTTTATATAATATATATATTTTTCATATATCTATTACAGACTTGTCAGAGAACAAATTCCGATCTGTGCTCCGGTTTGATTCAGTTCAAGAGCCTCCTGCTACATAAATGAGTGCTGAAATTCTTCAGCTCTCTTTTTGAGAGCCAACTTGCAGCTGAAAAGCCTTCGCCTGATGCACGACAGAAATCGGTGTGTTCCCATGAAAGATTTCTTCACCAAGTCAGTATTTTCCGCCAACGACCCAGTGAGAGAAAGTTTTACTCAGCCCTAAACAGAACCATAACCGCTCCTTGTGCATGTAAATGTAGGTTAAGCCTCCAATTACTTAAGTATTTGTATATATTCTACTCGTGCACAGGGTCCCAAATTTAGTGCACAAGGGAGACCAGACATAGTAAGAAATAACTTGCACAATACGGATATTTAGTTATGTATACTCTTAAAGAGTGAAAAAAAAACCCCAATTTACAATCCCAGAGTAGTTAAAGAACGTTAAGAATGTGCACAAACTACATTGTGGTAGTTACATGGGCTTTATCTTACTTCGGAGAAGGCAAGGTCAGAGGCCAAATTAAGATTTTTTTTTTAACCCATGTCTTCTTGGAGGTGCTTCCTCTCTAGTGCTCTTCCTACCACTACATCTCCCCCACCAACATCACCTGCTGGTGAGCTATGTGCCAGCGATAAACTGGATTCAACAAATGGCAACAGATTTTCCCATCAATTCTTTCTACCTTCTGTTTCTTTTCTTGTCGAGATTGCGTATCTCTAAACACTTTGGGTTTCGCCTTCCTTCTCTTTTGATCCAATCTCTCTTCTTTCTCCACAAGGTTCTTCTCTGCTCTTTGCTCACAAGGTTACTTGCTGCTCTCTAGACAGATGTTCATGCCTCACGTTACGGGGACGTGTCTTGCTTTGGGCTGCACGCTGCTTTCCAGACCAAGCAATTCTGTTCGAGACCATTTCTCATACCTTCTTGCATCAAGATGAGAAAGCAAAGAAAACCCAAGCTGTTTTAAAGGGAAACATCCGTTTCTTCATCCCATGCTCAGTTAAGAGCAGTGATTCAAAGGAAAGATACAGAACAGGACAAAGCATTAAGTGAAATTGCAGGTAAGACAACCTCTCCTTTAAGTAGTAAGATTTTAAAGAATGGCTTCAGGATAAACTTATCTCATGCATCAGGCTTCGTCATAGGTTACCAGGCTGGATGGGGCTTAGAGCAGCCCGATCTAGTGGGAGGTGTCCCTGCCCAGGGCAGGGGGTGGAACGAGATGATCTTTAAGGTCCCTTCCAACCTGAACCATTCTGTGATTCTATGATTTTAAGCGCTCCGTTTGCAGATAAAGCACCCCTAGGACAAGCTAGCAATGCTCAAAGTGTCAGGACTTCAAGAAATGTGTAGAGAACGCTGCTTTACCTGTAGGAACTGCTGGGGGTGCTGGGTCAGCTGCGGCTGAGCTGGTTGCTGAACCGTGGTGAGCTGCTGCGGCTGCTGGTCTTGATGACTTTGCTGCTGCTGCTGCTGCTGCTGAGATACTGGTAAAGTCTGTGGCTGCTGCTGTTGGGCAGCAAAAGTGGGATAAGCTGTCACCACCTGTCCCATAAACATCGTGCTTGGTACCATCACCGCTCCACACGCTACTGGGGCCGTGACAAGTTTTGTTACAAGCTGCTGACCTTGAGAAAATCTGTTAATGGAAAAAGACAATTGGAGTCCCTTTAGGAAAACAAAAATACCAAGCATCACGTGCAGTTGCGAAATGCAGATTTGTCAAGTTCATACTTTGCTATAACAACAATGGTTTTGGTAAGCCCGTGAACAGGTTATTTTGGGCAAACTTTAGTTTAACAGTTGTATCTACATATAGTTAAAATAATAAACCACCTGATTTTTTAGTGCTACTTTAGCTCCATTTGTGTATGATGCAGCTACGTAAGCATATCATTATAGCAAGTCCTCTGAATATTGGTCTCGAAGATATACCTGATTTGCCTTTCCTGTGTAAGAGCGGTGACTGCAGCAGCATTCTGGTTATTATTGTTCTGTGGTAAGCTAGAAGGAACCTGGACCACATTTCCCGTTGTTGGCTGAGAAATCACCATAGTGTTATACAAAGGTGCTGAGACTGCGTTCTGTGACTGACTGGCAAGAGAAGACTGTTGATTGTGTCCACTAATTACGTTTTGTTGATTATGCTGAAAAGAAAAATACATTTTATGAGATAGCAATTTGAACAAAGCCAGTTACTACAGCTGCCCATTGTCACTGCCCATTATTCACAACTGACAATGTTTTTCTATTACAAATAAATACTTAATTTCAAGTTCACAGGTATTTCTACTGAGGATCTGGAGGTAGGGCTGGCCTTTGGACATCTGAAAATCTCTTAGATTAACCTCTTCTCCTGTTCAGGTTATTTTTTCCTGGATTTTTCCAGCTACTTGCACACTGTTTGCTTAAGAGCCCATTTCCTACTCCTTTAGCATCTCTGCGCCGACTAAAACGTGCACATCGTGTCAATACATTTCTTACTTGAAAGCTTGGAACCAGCTTACTGCTGAGATGGTAACACTGTGCACCACTACTCTGCCTCTTCACAAATCTCAAAAAGAAAGTATGGAATTTGGATAAAGGTTCAGAGGAGGGTGATAACAGAGTTGGAGGGATAAAGAGCCTCCATATGCAAACTGGTCAAACCCAGTAGAAGTGTTTAGCTTGAAGAACAGGCTTCTATGGAGATACATGTGATACAGAGGATTTGAAATCACGTATGACTGAGAAGATGAAAAGCGAACAGCTGCTCAATGTCTTTCCCAGTAGATGAGCTTGGTGGCAGGTTTAAAAACCAAACATAATCATATTTCACAGATAGAAAAGCTGTAGAACAACACTTAAAGATACTGTGGTTTTCAAAAGTTTACGTGGAATCAAAAGAAACTGAATAAAGTCATAGAATAAAAAGGCTATTACATTACAGATGTCATACACCTATGGCATCCAACTGAAATTGCTGAAGAGTAGAAAAGTCAACTGCAGAAGAACCAATATATGCTCGTCCTGTTCCTACGCTTTTCTAGTTATTTGCTCACCTAGTACAATTCTCAAGTTGTGTCTTCTGCCAACAGAAAATTAATAGACACTCAAAAAAAGGCAAGTTTTCTTGATACTGGTCTTTCCAAAAAGCTACTTGTTGTAAAATATTTACATGCCTGAGTCTTAAAATAAAAACAAGATCTGAAGAACATAAATGCATTTCAACCGTAAAACTTGGAACATCAAGAAATTAATACGACTCAAAGGACATCGGTCAAAAAAAAACCTAGGAGGGGGATGTCAGGGGAGCTATTGTTGTGTTCCAGCTGTGGTTTTGAGCATATATTCTATCCAGCAAAATCAATAACGAGAATTTTACCTGTGTTGCAGTACTCTGCAAAGGCTGCTGCTGTACCATGTGTGGAGTACTTATATGGCCTGTGTTCATCCCACTTTGAGTCTGATTAGTTTGCACAACTTGACCTTGCATGTTCATTGGCGCAAGCTGCTGAACATTTGAAGAATTTCCAGAAGCAAGCTGCACAGAACCAAAGTTGAGTCCGGAAGTTGACTGCTGCAAGAACATCTTAAAAAAACCAATCCACAAGTTAGCTTTTAAGAAAAATCTGTTAACTGTTCAAGACGTTTTAGAGAAACTAAACTTAATTATTTTAAATAAATATAAAATAAAGTTTCATCTTGGTTATTAGAAGCATTGAAACAGCACTGCAGCCACCAACAGCAAAAGGCCCAACTTTCATAGAAGGTCAATATTCAGAGATTCCACTGTAACTGATAAGATACGAATCAAAACTGTGATTTATAGAGCCCTAAACATTAAGGTTTAATATTTGTTTTTAAAGAAAAAGTACTATTTAGAGACTAACTTGTAATGTAGTCTACAGCTGTCTAAAGACAAAATGTATTTGTGATCACATTTTTAATTGTAGGATCTCCAGCAGTGGAACTAATTCAAATGAAGAAAATCTCAGACTGAATAGATCCAGGCACAGCACCAAGAACCTAATTTTCCTTGGCAATGAAGAAATTGTAATGATTATAGTGAACTTTCCAACATCATTGTTGGAATAAACTGAATTCAGCACAAAAATATTTTGAGTCTTCACAAAAAGTTCGGCCCAAGACTACAAGGAGACAGGGTAATAACGTAAAATGTGAAGCGCTTAGATATTTTCCCTAGTTTCCACAGTACGGAATAAGGTCCCTCCACAGTGCATGGGAAGAGAGCTGGGAATCTCTCCTTTTGAGTCATCTGTAAGGCAGTCTACTGCTGGCAGGCTTACGCTAGACACAATAAAACACTGAAAATGGCACCTGCTAGAAATTCCTACTCTTCAACAGAATTTAAGCAACATATTCAATACTTTGGGAAAGTAATTTTTTCTACTCTTTATTCACAATCCGCGTTGAAAATACTTAGATTATTTCTTTAAGGTGTATTTTTGTTTTGGGTGGGGTTTTTTTTGGTTTTGGTTTGTTTTCTTTTTTTAACTAGAAGAACCTAATAGGGTCGTTCTTTTCTTCTGTAGATAGCTGCTGAAAAGCGAATGATTAAAATAGAAAAAAATATACTGGTTAAAATACAGATTTCAAGTAGTCAGCAGCTCTAGTAATCAGTAACACATCCTCCAGACTTCTTGTCTGGCTCAGTAACTACTTCAGTACACCATGGAAAGTACAGCCACTTCACCAGGAGGGCATGTGGGAGGACCACAGCCTGATAGGTAGGACTGTTTAAGAAAGGTAGGAATTTGACCTCTTTGAGCTAAAAGAGGAAATACATGCTTATCTTGCACATTTTGGATGAATGTTCTAATGGCTGCAAAACTTTGCAAGAAGTAACTGCCACTGCATCCTTTTACGTTTGGGTTTAGGTAGAAGGTAGGCCTGAGCTGCTCGACACTGACGAGACACAGCAGGTCACTTCCAGATCCATTCAGAAGCAAAATGGCAATTAGTTTCAGCAACGGTAGCTTCAGATGCTACCGCTTTTAGGCACATCAGGCCCAGATGGCAGCTGTCAGCGGGTAGGGAGGATCAACTTGTGGAATGAAATGCCCAAGTCTCATTTTAGACGCCTGAATTCTCTACAGATCAAACCTCTAAGAGTTACAGTAACTCACCTGGAGCCCCTGACCATGGACAATTTGAAGCTGCTCTTGAATCTTACGCAACTCTTCCTGCTGTCGATGAATATTTGCCTCTATCATGCGTGTTCTTTGCTCTAGCTGGTCCTTTAGATGCTGCATAGCTCCTAATTGAGCTGAAAACTGAAACACAGGCTGTAGTGTAATGAATAAATTAAAAGCTGAGCAAAAATAATGACATTTCATTTACAAGCAGTAAACACGCTCCTCCACAGTAGCAATGAAATCAAGCACTGCTTTTTAAACCGCTAATAATCATAATCTGTGGACAAAATCATTAGCATGAAAACGTCACAGAACTCACACTTCATTGATGTCACATTTAATTGCTGCATCTGAACTGCTGAACTAAAAAGACCAAATCCATAGCAAAAGAAATTGACTGGTGTCCAAATCACCAAGATTCTATAAAATGCCTTAGGAATTTACATGGTACTAAGGATGTTAAAGCTCTCTCAGGTTAAAAATTAGAATTGTTTACCAGTTTACCAAAAAAATTCACCCAGAGCTAAAACATATGTGACCAACTTGGGAATACCCTCAGTCCCAAACTGCTGAAGGCTGAGCTCACAGAGAAACTACGCTTGACACTTCTGTTCTTGCCCAGCCATCTGCCATGGGCCACAAGTCAGTACAGCCTTCTGATATTCTGATACTTTGATACAGGACATAAAGGTTGGACCTGATACTGCTGTTCTTATTTAACAAAAGTGTATCGTAGATTAAGTTGCCTTGTGTTACAAGCATATGACTAGAAAGTTACCAGAATAGTTGAAGGATTTTTAAGTTCATACCCTAAAATATTTTATCTTAAAGTATATTTCCGTTTATAAATTCTGTTTTCTGTTTATAAACAATCCACACATGTAACTGAAAGGAAAAAATAAAGGAAGCATCAAACTGGGGAATTTGCTCATTGCAAAAGAATAAGTAATGCTAAAGGTGACTTTGACATCAAAGAATGCAACTTCTGAAAGAGAAATTAACCTATTCAGAACCAGACTGTTTAAAAAATAAACAATAAATGAACTTAATCCATACCTGGGACATGCCAGACTGGAGCTGTAAGGTTGCAGGCTGAGACATGGCTGGCTGTGCTACCGGTTGTCCGAGAGACTGGGAGCTTAAAGACTAGGATTTAAAAAATTGTTCCATAACTGGAAGAGAATGAACTTCATACTTGACATAAAATATTTCTTTACATAAGGTGTCAATTCCAAAGCAGCATTGTATGAACACATGATAAAAACAAGTAAATATTTCCTGAAATATCTAACCTTAAATATTAGAGAATTGGGAACATAAGAGTAATTGATTATATAAATACCATATTTTTCCACTGCTAAAAATATACAAAAGCAGTAGGTATAAAACAAGAAAAACAGAAATTACAACTGCTTAAAAGTCTTACTTGTAGTAACCGAAAAACTTTTCCAGGTTTGGAA
This sequence comes from Rhinoptilus africanus, assembly GCA_013400135.1. NCBI lineage: Eukaryota > Metazoa > Chordata > Aves > Charadriiformes > Glareolidae > Rhinoptilus > Rhinoptilus africanus. Next base: position 370,179 of record VXBO01008740.1, read on the forward strand.
ATTGACTCCTCTGATTTATTCTTAAATCAATATTTTTTAAAAATGCATATTTTAATAAGCTTTCTATTTTTGAAGTGAATGTATTAGTTCAACTGGAACATGAGTGCCAAGTACACGAAGCATGACATCTTCTCATGTTACCAAGAAACTATATAAAAGTATTCACTAATATTCTTAAGAGTCATAAAGCTACATGAATTCTCTGTAGGGATACACAGCATCACATTAGCAATTTTATATATATATGTGTGTGCGTGTATAAGTAATACATATATAAAATGCAGAATTGTAGAAAGAAGTTATGTGTGATCAAAAGCAGAGATTCATACAAAATCTTGCAAACCCTAATGCCAAAAAATACATACTTATATGATTAATTATTGTATTCCCTTAAAATGCAGTATACCCAAGTTGCATACTGATGATACAATTCTGAAAGTCATGTATTCCCTGTTAAACACTTACAGTTTAAATTATGTGTTTTCAGAAGAAAGACTACACGGATTTAATAATACTTTTTAAAGGTGAATTACACTGATTAATTACACAATTTTTCTCTGACAAGTTACCTGACTACTCAGAGATGATCTTCTTTGCGCAGTCTTTTCATGACCAGATAAGCTTTGCCTCGGAGGAGTGCTAGTGTCCACTGTCATTTTAGTTGGTGTTGCTGACAACGTACAGAGTAACAGCAGAAACAGACATGTTAATAGTAATCTCAATTCTGCAATGCAATAATCAAATCTGAAGAAGCTTTTCATGAATAAAAAATGAAAAAGCTGAAGGCTTGGACTCTTTTTTTGCCCAGACTTTCCAACACTAATGCAGTCTGATGGATTGAAATAGGTTGCTAGTGTACTTTTAGAAATAGAAGTCACTATACAACCTCTGCAAATCTGAGGGGTCAGCAGACCTCTGAACTCTCAAAAAGGACATTTTCATTTGCACATTTTTCATAAAATGATGCTTAACTGCTAGTTATGCATTTAATTAAAGTAAGTGAAGTAGAAAAAGCCTTCACCTGGAAGGCGATTATATTTTCAACAGTTGGTGCTTACATGAATGATCTGATACTGCAGTATGTGAAGATTTTCTTGAACTCCTGGAGGAAGCAGAAGGTGTGGGGCTGGTATCAAACCTTTCCAGTGCTTCTTTGAGACTCACTGTGTTTATGTGATTGTCAGATCCAGAGTCCTGACTCTGAAGAGACACACACAAAGAACCATTATTTTATCTAATCAACTCCTTTACACAGGTGACTGTGCATAAGCAGTGGCCTGGTTGGTATCTGTAAGTTCAATTTCCATTTGTGGCTTTTATCCTCGGAAAACAAACCAAACCAAAGCCACATAAGCCTAGAAACCAAAACACATGCAGACACAGGCCACAAAGTGAGTGCTGAGTTGACCTCCTTCCCTAGCAACTCAATTAACTCTGAACACTTGTGTCATGCGTGAACTGCTTATTCTTTTGAGGGAGGATGAGTTAATTCCACAAGGAGCCCCGTCAAATGAAACTTGCTGAACCGCCAAGGGAAGACATGACAGAGCATCTGCACAAGCTGGCTTATCTAAGACTCACTGAGCTTCCAAGGACATGAACTCAAAATGAATTTTGTACACTTCAAAGAAGTGGGACAGAGTCACAGAATGGAACAGCCCCGGCTTTCCTCTTGTGAATTCCTATAAGCCATATTTGTGTGTTGACCTTGGTTTTTCAGATTATGGGTGCCTCCAGTAAGGAAGAACATTTATTTATGCATCAAACTCTGCAGGAATCAGATCTTAATAAGGACGTACGGATGTTGCCCTGTTATAACTACATGCGCATGAACTCATGGAAAGAGGAGGGTAAACGTTCAGGGCAGAATACAGTTAAACAAACACCTTTCCTAGACATCTTGGATCATTTTATATAGTCGTATGATTTAGAGGTCAAAATAATTATCTGTAACAGGACAAAACACCTCTTGCTGCAACGTATCTGCTTACATATTCCTTTTAGTATGAACGAAAGAAGAGGTAAAATAAAATTACGTAAGACACTCACTTTATCTCCTGTTATCTCTGGGAGAGACTCCTCAATACCAAGTTCTCGTCGTCTTTCTGCTCTAACTTCTGCGTAACTAGAAGAACAAACCGAATATGACTAGTGTATTCTTGGAAGATTTAGAAAACATACCTCAAAAACCAAACTCCTCAGAGGTACCTTGCTTACAAAGTATCCCGGGAAGTTTTCCAATGATTCTTTAAACTGCTATGATTTCTCTACCTCCAAAACTACCAGTAATACAGCTCCCATGCCGTTAAAATTTCTCTAATACAGATTATTAAAAGACAACTTACCTTACAACAGTGTGCGTACAGACAATAAACTCTGGCCTGGAATTCCACTGGTGATACGTGATATAGTAATGTGTTTGCAGCCAAATCCATTGCTGTCCCTTTGTGAGGAATCTGTAGTAACATGACTTCCCTTTCCCGTACTGCATTACTATAAAAGTGAAGAATAAAGTTTATTGTCTTTCCAGTCTGTAAATATTGCAGTTACATAATAAACATTATTTTGTAGCTTCGTATGGCCCAAACTCACACCCAAATCCAGCATTATGACAAAGACTAAGAACAGGTTTAAAACTGTAGTTTTCTTTTCTGGGATTTTTTACATATAGTGATAAATTTATGTGGAAAAAATTTAAATAAGGCTCTACAAAGAAAACCACAGCTAAACAGAAAGCGTATTCTATTACACATTTAAACAAATTTTGCATTTATTAAACATCACAGGGCCTTTAAAATGCTATTGGAGGAACTAGAGAAGTATTAGTCATAGCGCTGTGCATTCCAATTTGCCGCAAAGAAAACTCTACATTATAAGATAAAGTTAAATCTGTTTTCTAGTTCTGTATCGAAAGAAAAATGATGATCAGCAGTGCAGTAACGTCAAATGAATGGAGTAAAGACACGTCACTCAAATACATCACTGAATTTCACTACAACATTTGTACAATTTAACCGACTTTAAACTGACATCTATAAAGCAAAACCCTTCATTGTAGCAACTCAGTCATACTCACAATGCTCGTGACATTTTGCGAGATTATCTAGATCATCCACATGATAATAATCATAGCCTGATGTTCCCAAAACTTCAAATGGAAGATAACCTATTATCGGAGGTGCCCTAATTAATACAAAAATTAATGTCATTTTATTTTCACACACAAAAAAAAACAACCAAAAAATTATTTCATTATATAACTTTTCTTGTTTACAGTATGTGCTCTGAAAAAAATTAAAAATTAAACCCAACACAAGCTATGCGTACTTAATGCTGATTAGTGAACTCTAAATATTACAGTCACCACTGCGATTCGGCTACTATTGCTGCTATACATAGAAGGAATTGCACCTGTGATCCAAGAATAGGAACTTCCATTCTAAGCTATGTCTAGATGTGAACTCTTCATTGGGTTCTTCAACAGTGCACATTTCCTAAAAAGTAAAAAAATAAAAATCTCTCTCAAAACTGCTCTATTCTAATTCATAAGCTCTTTCGAAATTCAGACTTACCTAAAGTTGGTAGGTAACTCCACAATAGTTATAATGTCATTTTTAGACAGCTTTGTTGTTTTTGCTTGTTTAGATGCACAGTACTGAGGCAGAATCTAATCTCAGCTGTGCCGGGCTGACACTCAGTTGATTTCAACAGAACAGCCCCAGCATGAGATTAAACTCAAGCTCAGTATCTACAAACACAGTAGTACAAGCAGAAACCCATAGTTGCTGCAGTTATGCTTTTAAAGTGTAAGCGAAAGAAGAGACGAAACACTCCCACCAGACACTCTGATTATAGTGTATGCTTATAATCGGTAAAAAACATTATTGAGATGGTTACGTTACTTTGACTTTAGGAATAGGAGTTTTCCTTTTAGTGAGTACAGAGTACTCTGAATCACTTTGCCTTGAGGGCACAGGCATGTACTACAAATAACACACTCTTGTTACGTTTAGAAGTCATGAACGGTAAGAGAAATGACTCTATTTCCACTATTACAACAAATCCTCCAGGCATTCTGTACACTGTTTTAAATCAGACATATGCACAAACAGTGCATGTCAGTCGATTTCTATTGTCCCCCTCCAGAGAGGCACAGATGCCCCTCGGAGGACTGTCCCGCCTGCTGCGACAGTAATGGAGATAAATACCCCAAGCCAAGGTTCTTTTGCAAACTCCACTCGTACTGCCCTACAAGAAGAAAGATGGGTGATGGACTACATGCCTACATACAAACACACCCCGCAAAGAACTACAATAACATTAGAGATCAATAAATCGTTCTTTTTTGGACACCTGCGCACCTTTGCCACACTTGTAGGAGCTTGCAGTGGTATTCCCATTGCCAGGAACACAGCAGAATCTAGTGATGATCAGATATAACAAAAATGTCCTAATGGCTAGAGTATGGAACCCGCTGCTGTGCTGACAGGTGACGACATTCACGACAGATGTGGACAGGCGAGCACACCACTGCTCTGCAAACATCTCTAACTAAAATAGCCCTGCGGAAAAATACAGGAGAAGACGAACTGTTGTACCCACAAAGGGGTCACCTTCCTTTTCATTCTTTCAGGTTATAATACAAAGAGTTTAAGTGGATATTTTGCAGTTCTTTAAATAGACATTATAAGTTTTCTTTCTATGAAAGAAAAAAGTCAATCTACGGAGGCAATGCTTTTCCCTCACATTCACCATGTAAAATCTCAAGAAAATGACGAGAAAGTGAGTTATATGATGGAGGTAATGACCAAAATCACTCTGGGCACAAATTTGTGACTCTTGGTGTGACTTCCAGTTTGCAAAACTTAACCTTCAAAACTGAAACTACACCTAAAAGCCAAAGGTCATCTACTTTCCTAAGATTACAGCCTTTAATAAAGCACCACTCATAGCAAAGAAATGACAGGGCAAGCGTATATGCTTGAGATATAGTTTTGATTTGTCATTTCTATTAATATAACTATTGTGGCACAAGTTGAAACAAAAGGAAAAAGAATGTAAGTGCAGGCAGTAAGATCACAGTAAACCCACCATTGTTAGAGAGGAGCTGGCAGCAGGTTAGTATCTGATTACTCAATGCATTTATATTAATGATTTACAGATATTCCACTGTAAAATACCCCTGGGTAGAAGCTATTTTGTTCAACAAGGCATCTTGTTGATGTTGTCAACAACGCATCTAGAAAAGACAGGACTTTCATTTGTAACAAAAAGTATTCTGGTAGAATCCTTTTGGCTGTATTAATCCTGCTTTCTTCATAGAATCCAATCCTTTACCAGCCAAAATGCAAGTCAAATGTTTTAAAGAAAGTATAGTGCCAAATCCCTTCATTGGGGAGCAAAATTTGTGCCACATTTTGTTACAAAAGTGGTGGGGTCATATGCAGAAAATGAAAGTATGAACTTTCAGAGATTATTCTCCTGAATACTATGTCTTTCTGCAAAAGCACTGTATAACCGTGAGAAATTATATTCTATGTAAAAAACCTCCCAGAATCATATACCATCTGAAATAAAGAGAAAAAGTGGCATATGAGCAGGAAGGTTCTACCTTAAATAAGGCAATATGGTACTAAAATACACATCTCATTACTAGGCTCTCAGGGCTCAGAAAATCAGATAAAGAGGGATGAAAACTTGGCCAGAGTATTATCTGTAAGGCTTTCACTCCCAGGAAACCAAGAAACTTAAAGATCATAAATTGATGTTCCTCATCTTCCAAATGTCCTCTTTCAGAAGCAGGAAACAAAAAAATCTTACTATTGTACTGTCAGACTTTAAAAGATAAAAATATTTGCAAATTCTGCTGGGTTGGTCTTTTTTCCCCATGTATATCATAAAGCAAAAAAAAAATCACATATTTAACATCTCTACCAACTGTAGGCAGAACAGGAAGAACATTATTTAGACCCGTAGAAAAACATCAGATGAAAGATTTCCATGGCTTCAGGAAAAATAAACACCAAACTCTCTCTGGCATGCAGGCTGGAGAGACCCAGCTCCTATTCAGCCTGACAGAAGTTCATATGACTTCTGCGCAGGCTCCCTCCTACACTTTCAAAGTGCAAAGTATGTAGACCACGTTTTCCAGAGGATACCACCAACAATCTTCAGCTTAAGACACTACTGCATTCAACTTACATGCAGAATGTTTAATTATATAAAGAGTTCTACATGACAGACCATGTGCCATACACATTTCATGGCATATCTTCACAATTGAATTGTAAGAAGAAATGTTTGATAGCAGACCATCCTGCACCTTGATTAATATATTTGTAGAAAACATACAATCTGAATCACAATCGCAGACTATCCTATGCTGTATCTTGAGTATTTATTTTGACCCATTTTGCTGAGGAACAGGCTTATACTTAGTAAAGTCTTTAAATTTCACACACATCCAATTCCAAACTTGTAAAGATACCTTCACTGTGCAAACGTTCTCTTGAAACAACTGAGTTATTGAATAACAAAACAGTACTGAAACAAAAAGATTTTTATCACCTCAGACCTGACTCTCAGTTGCTGACAATTAATTCAAGCTTTCATTAAGCCCTAAAAGATCTATATCTGTGTCAAACTACAGCAAGATCAGCAGCAGCATAAAATTCACATCCAAGTGTCAACTAAAATGATTAATTTTTCCAGTGACAGTGGAATCTCAGTGTTATCTTTCATTGCAATTAAGTTAAACTTGGTAAATCATATTTCTATGGACTTGTAAATTTATTTCTTGCATATTATCATTTGATATGATTATTTAGAAACGGCACTCACCATAGCAACTTTATTTGATACTTTGCATAACATTTAACCTATTTATATGCAAAGTAAGAAACATAAAACGCTTTCAGTTTCATATAATAAAATGCCTTATGTTTTTCATTAATAGTATTTGAAATGTGTGCATTCTCGCTGAAGTTTTCCTGTTCGGAGCACATTTAAAAACACTATAAAAGTGATATCATTTGCACATACCTTGATAAATTGAGGTGTAGCTAATCTAACTGTGGCTACAAAGCAAACTTTGTCTTCGTATGAAGGCCGGTGCGATCGCTGAATAGTTCCTTCAAAACCGTTGTGCGCTGAGTTGGGAACTGAGGGAAGATCGATGAGGTCAACACAGATTACAGTATACGCATGAAGGGAAAATGGCAGTAATATCACAAGACAAACGGACCAATGTTTATCTAATGTGATCTGTTTGTAAGTTAACACACATTAAGAAAAATGCTACATATAATACATACACATATATATACACACAGGAACAGTAGCTGTACAGTAGTAATTGGAACACAACCATCAAGTAACTTCCTCAAAGAACTAAAATTACAGTTAACATGATATTATCTGTGGCAAAGCAGTTCTAAGAAACTAATAACAATTCTAATCCTTCTTGGTAACTATTAAAAAGGACTGGAATACATCTTCAAAAATATCTTTAAAGTCTTTATCTTATCCCTTCTCCTTTATTCTTCAGAGTTTATCTTGCTCTGTAAGTTAGACTTCTTAATTTCTGAATGCTTTCATTGCTCTGCTCTGAACTCCTTCCACCTGCTTTACTTCTGACAAGTGGTGTCAAAACCAGGATGAGGACATACCGGTGCTAAGAAGTGCAGAGGGATTATTTCATGTGGTTTAGAATGTATTTTAGAAAGACTTTTGCATTTTCACAATTTGGGGACTGGTCATGGTGATTTGGTCCTGTTCAGTTTACGTTCCACAGTAACTTCTTTTTCTAAAGGCCTGCTATCTCGCTGACTGCAACATTCTTCCATGTTCAAATAGTTTGTTATTCCTAAATGTAGCAACTTGCATTTATTCTTAGTCAATTTGTCTGTGGTATTTTTCCCCCCCAAAAATTCTTTTCTAAATTTAGGGCTGAATTCTTATCCTGTTTATAGTGTTACTGCATCATTTAATGACTGAAAATTGCATTCATAACATTAATGAAAACACTGATCAAATACAGTAGTCCCTTAAAACTACATTTTGAGGGTGAACATTGGTAATCTTTCCAACCAGTTTCTGTAGCTTCTCTCCCACAATTTCAATTAACATGTGCTTCTCTTATATGTTTGTGAGAACAGAATATGACAACTGTCAAAAGTATACTAACAAAGTCCGTAAATTTGCCTTTTGTCCTCTTACCCACACAGTGTGTTACTCTCTGGTAGAGGAAACTGAATTGCTTTGATGCTGTTTCTACCTGAAAAATCCATGATGGTTGCTATTAAATTCCTTGTTAGCTTCCTGAAGCTCACATACAGTTTAATTATTTGTTGTGGAATATTTCCCAATATTGAATTGCAACCAATAGGTCAGCAGTTTCTAACTCCTTTTTCCAAGACCAGCACTATATTTGCCCTTTTCAGTCCTGTTTCTTGTCTTTTCTATCGTATTACATACCTGCATTTGGCACTAAGACTCAGCCTCTCCCCAGTTTGTGAGAAAAATACCGCTATCACATAAAAAAATATAGGTTTATTTACAAGATGCTGTTTCTGATAATAGTTTTCTGGCTGACCAAATAAACCTGCCTCTCAATGAAATAGCACGGGCTGGCCAAACAGATTAGAGATGGAGTACAGAGAAATAGTATCAGTACACAACTAATAAAAATAACTTCAATGGAAGGGAGAAGGAACTCAGTGCAGAAAACTGTAATGGCCCATCCACTCATCTGAGTAGTAATTTTTGGCAGTGAAAGCACAGAATTGAAATGGAGGGAAACCTAAATTTTACTTCCCAGCTCACTGCAGATACGCTTGGTACCACTGACGTTCCGGTTACTTAGTCACCTGCTTAAGTATGGATTATGCGTAATTAACTGAATTCAGGCTATTTACTTTAAAGCATTTGCTTAATTTTCTCTTACATTCTTTTAAAATATGTTTTACAAGATACTAGTTTTCTTTAATTGAAAGCATTAAGCATAATTACCACATTTTGCATTCAAGCGCACAGACATGTAATACTTGATAGGCAGTTTTTCTTCTTTTTCATTAAAACAATACAGAAGTGATATAACCCTGCTTCAAGCTCTTCTTTTGAAAGATTGATTTTAGTCCACCATTAAGTTTTGCACAATGGTCCCAAGCCCTGCAACATCGCTGAAATTACTTACCATTATTCAAACACTTGAAATTTCCTATAAATTTGACATATTCGTAGGTAGGTTGCTCTTTTGGATCTATTGTTCCTCGCAGCATATGGCAACAGAATTCTAGTTGATTTTTTGCTGAGAAAAGAATAAACAAATTAAAAGGCTACATGCTTGATGGAGGTCACGGGCAACATGAAATGGAAAGCAGGAATAATTAAGCTGCATACTCATTGAGATACTACAGAAGTTGTGATTACAAATGGCTACTGCTTTTAACCAGCATGATATTAACTACCGTAAAGAAAAGACCTCCTTTAGAATTTGTGCATGATTCTTCTGAATGCTAATAACACAGAAACCCCCTGAAAACTAGAGATATTTTTGAGAACTACCTGCCCTAAACTTAATTTTACTAAAGCATGTGCTTCCAAACCCCATTAGGCTGCTACGCTTTCATTCCTGACAACTCCCACAACTGTTTAAATAGAAGCTGTATAAACAAGAGGAACATTTCTAACACATGGGAAAGTCATCGAGTGAAAAGCAATCCAACGCTCAAAATTTTACTTTTTGTAAAAGTAAAAGGGAGTGCTTCTGTTCTTCAGGGCTCACCTGTATGTTTCTGCTAAAATTACACAGGAAAAGAACCGATCACATGTGATACAAAGCAGATTATTTTTAACACGACGGGTTTCGTCTAGGATAGAGTGCATTTTCTTCATAGCAGCTGTGCTTTGGATTTTGACTAAACCAGCACTGGCAACGCTGGGATGTTTTAGCTATTGCTGAGCAGTGCTTGCACGGTGCAAAGGCCTTTTCTGCTCAGGTGGGCTGGGGGGTACACGAGAAGCTGGGAGGGGGCACAGCCGGGACAGGCATCCTAAGGGCTATCCCATGCCATATGACATGGTGCTCAGCAATAAAANAGTAAAAGGGAGTGCTTCCGTTCTTCAGGGCTGACCTGTATGGTTCTGCTAAAATTACACAGGAAGAAAAGAACCGATCACATGTGATACAAAGCAGATTATTTTTAACACGACGGGTTTCGTCTAGGATAGAGTGCATTTTCTTCATAGCAGCTGTGCTTTGGATTTTGACTAAACCGGCACTGGCAACGCTGGGATGTTTTAGCTATTGCTGAGCAGTGCTTGCACGGTGCAAAGGCCTTTTCTGCTCAGGTGGGCTGGGGGGTACACGAGAAGCTGGGAGGGGGCACAGCCGGGACAGGCGTCCTAAGGGCTATCCCATGCCATATGACATGGTGCTCAGCAATAAAATCTGGGAAAAAAAGGAGGAACGGGGAGAAGAGGGTTTGTCTTCCCATGTAACCATTACACCTGATGAAGCCCTGCTTTCCGGGAGACGGCTAAACACTTGCCTGACGATAGTTAGTAGTGATTTCATTCCTTATTTCGCTTTGCTTGTGCACATGGCTTTTGCTTTACCTCTGAAAGCGTCTTTATCTCAACTCACAAGTTTTCTCACTTTTACCCTTCTGATTCTTTCCCCACCCCGCTGGGGGGAGTGAGCGAGTGGCGGCGGGGGGCTGAGTCCCCACGGGGGTTAACCCACAGTAACTACTTACATTTTAAGTATTCTGGTGTCAATGAATCACTTTCCAGCAGATGAGAAGACAGTATTTTATAAATTTCTGAATGTTCCCCCTCTGGGATAAAATTAAATACACTCTGATCCACAAGATCAGACTGAAAGAAAAAGATTTAATAAGCATTAAAATAACAGCAGACGCACAATGTCACAAAGCCTACTATTTTAATGCAAAACAATTCCACAGATCAGAAAAACATTACTGACTCAACAAAGCCACCTGCTGGAATATGCATGAATATTTTGCAAGAAAAAATTTCACTTTCGTCTGTCTTAATTTTGACACTGCGAACCATTTAATGAAAAACAACATGAATGCCGCAGACAAACATACACATTAAAGTTCAATGGAGCTTGTATTAACCTCCCTGGGATGCAACAATTCCAAGTAAAGGAGCATTTTAATCAGAAATTATAGGGTGTTGTTCTAGGGCACTGGAACCTGTCAGTGGCATCCAATACATTGAAACAATGTCTTGGAATAAAAGAGAGTCTCTCCCTACATCATAGAGATTATGATGTTACCAATAATTATGTCTAATTGCAATTGATTTTATGAATAAATTTTATAATCAATTCCCTAACTATGTACACAAAACTGGGAACCACAGAGATGCATGCAATAAAACTGAACAACTGATTATATGCATAAATGCATTTGATTAAATATTCAGAAAAGAAGGTTCGTAGAGCGTTGTGTTTAGAATATATAAATCACACCCAAAAGTAAAGGACAAACGTGCCTCTGAGAACTACTTGGTAAATCCTAGTTTTTTTAAAAAAATAAAATCACAATTACCTGGACATTTTTCAAAACTCTTGAGCTGATATGATGCATACCTTACTGGAATTTGTGTTTTGCAGAATCGTTTTTTAAACATGCCACTCCAAGGTTTACAAAATACTCTTATGCAGTCAGACAACTACCCTGTAACAGTAACTTATCCCTCTCTTCTAAAAAATAACTCACTGTTTCACTCATTGGTTGTTTGCATTTTTGACTACTAATTTGCCTCATTTCAGAAGCACATTATTCAAGGGTAAAAAAACCTAGAATGTTACATTTACCAGTGATCTATTCCACCAAGATTAAAGATGAGTGTGTGTGATAAACCCCAAATTATATACCTATCTTAAAGCAGAACCAGCAGCTATGTATTTCTTAGAAGAGTTCTTCGGCAAGAAAAGAGTAAAGAAGTAGTTTAAAAAAATTCCAAGGATACAGGCGTTTAGCAATACTCTTCTGACTCATGTAGAGACTGTGATAGGTATGAACTCTGAAGGGTCTCCTGCAGTCAACTGTGTTATTTCAGTTATGTTGAAGAGAAACTGATGCTGGCCTGGCACTTCATAATTCTTCCTAACAGAGAGCTGACTGCATTCTGTATTTCCAAAGGAAATGTTTAATATAGGAGACAGACCCGCAGGAAGGAACCGTGCTGAAGAAAAAGCATTAGAACAAAGCATGTATCTGTTCTATAATGCCAAAAAGGCTAACGATTAATCAGTACTCATAGCAGAACACCATCCACGGATAAACTGACATGTTACAGAAAGCAATTTGTACTTACTGGCAAATGTTCAAGTAAGGGAGTTATACTTTCAGACACATATATTATATTTCCATCTGTCATAATTGCTAAAAAAAAACCATCAAGAGCCTGAAATTAAACATAATGGGCAGTTAAACAAAAAGAAACAGAGCGTATTAAAAATGTTAAGCTATATTCAACACGGAAAATAATTTAGACCAACTTTAGTTACATTTATTATAAAACTGAGAATACCATTCACTACTAAAACTTCTTAGTCTTGCTTTTACGCTACAAGCATTACAATTCCCATACTGTTCTATTCTTAAATTATCTGTCTTTTCAGAAGACTTCAGTCCATACACAGCTAGCCACTGTTTTCTCCATCTCTGCCTGCCTGTTATTTTTAATTCCACCGTCATCATTCTAAACATCAGAAAACGCAGAAAAATGAGCTAGAGTCAAAAGCAAGAAGAGGTGGAAGAACTAAGGGAAGAAAAAGTGAAAAAGGTGGTAAAATCAATGAATATCAGTATTTAAATATTCCCAATCTCAGCAAAAGAAATTTGTAGCAAGGTTTTATCAAGATTTGAAAACTGTGAGATACAGTTCTGACTGCCTTATCTTCTACTTCACTCAAACTTACTTCCACAGAACGTAACACGAGTATCTTTCAGTTGAACACTACCAAACACAAAGGCATGACGGGAGTGTATTTCTAAATTGGAAATTTTAAAGCTCACATCTTTGAAAAACATTTGTATATCATATTGTTCTAGCTGTACAGTCACTAATTGTGTAAACATGTTTAGGGCTTGAGAAACATCAGAAACAGATACAAAAAAAATCTCACGAATCAGAAGTAACCACTTCACTCACTTGTTGGCAAGAATACACAAATTCACCACAGAGGACTTTTTGAAAATTTTTTAAGTATAGAAAATCAGAACTTTTTAAATCTGTGCCTCAAAGAAAAGGTTTAACCATGGAATGAAAATACAAAGGGCTTGTTCATTTACTGTAATATTTTTCATTTAGACATTATTAGAAATTGTTTCACTAACAAGATACAAATAACTTCTCACTTCCAAGGAAATGATAGCTCATTCTGAAAGTTTATTTCTAGTAGTAATCCAACTGTTCATGTAATCTTCTTTAGCAAAGTAATGCTCACACACCATTTGTGAAAAGTGTAACAAGCAAAGAAATTAAACACTTTATTGCTCACAAGTTACACGGATGTGCTGAGCCTGTTTTATAATTAAGATTTTAAGCTATGCATAACAATTCTTTATTTGAATAGTACCTTCCTTATGTTGGTAATTTAAAATAACAACTTTAATTTGATGGTAAAGATGTCCATGTGTGGACTTGCTCTGTTACAATGTTTTATGTAATTGAAAATTCAGTTAAAATAAAAACTGGTTTGCATTACACTGCACACACAGGAATTTTGACTGTTTATCTTCACGAAAACATAAAGATACAATAAAATACAAAAATAAAAAGTTATGTCATCAAACTGAAACATTTCATTGTGGAATGACTCCCTATGAAGAAATATTGTACTCCCAGACAAACAGAAATAACATACCTCTAACATTAACTGTGTGAACTCTTCATTACTAAGGAATGTCGGTTTCCAGTCCTGTCGAATCTCACTGGCATCTGATTGTGCAGTAATTTCTACAATCAAACATATACACAATATAAGGATTCACACTTCCAAAAGGCATTCTTTTCCCACTAAGTCATATATACACAGCTGGACTCAGCAGAAGGTTCTCCAGTCTCCTCTGCTGTTAATTTATTACGTATACATGTTGCTCCGTAAAAAGAAAATAAATATCTTCTCCCCTATGTCATAATGAGATTTGTCTTCTCTTTCCTTCTACCAGTTTGTGCTACAATCCTGCCAGACTTCATGGTAAAGCTGAAGTTAATGACAGTAAGTAATGGATTTTGACAACAGAAAAATATTCTTTCCTCTGAGTCTGTAATAAAATGTTTTATTGAGAGTGTTGTTTTACAAAGATTTAGAAAGCCAAAATTCCTGATCAGTTTAGGTCATTAAAACATCTAATCCTCAAGTATCTTGGTCAATCCTGGTCATTTTAACCACTAAAAGTTGTCACTGTCCTTTTTCTCTTCTTCCCACTCTTTTCTGTAAAGAAATATGGTTATATTAAAAAAATAATAGGTTTGCAACAAAGACTGTTAAGAGCTGTACGGCGTATTCCACTGCAGAATTACGGTTTGATTCGTACACAGACACAAATTTTAAAGAGACAATCCTGTAGGACTTGAGAGAAATAGATAGATTAACTTCCCATACATAGGTGAGAGAAACAGTGGCTGTGAAGCAAAACCAGACCCCAGGTTCTGAAAGCTGACGGTCCCTTATCAACCGATAACTGAAACAACAAGAAGCACGTAGTACTTCAGGTGTGATGAGTAACAAGGGCATTACAGACGTGACGGTTGTAAGAGCAACCCTGAACAAGTCATCGTGAATGAAGAATTTAGACAAATCCAAAGAACCAAACCATGTGGAGATATTTAAAAGATGTGCAGATGTGGTACTTAGGGACATGGTTTAGTGGTGGTTTTGGTGGTGTGAGGTTGATGGTTGGACTTGCCGATTTTAAAGGTCCCTTCCAACCTAGGTGATTCTATGATTCGACATCTTTAAGGCCTTTTGATTTCTAAAGCACAAGTCTGTACAAAGGCCGTAGGCTAGTTTGTTGGTTCAGATGGCTCAAAGAGAATAGAAAACCTGGAACTGAGTTAAATGTGCAAAGGGCTGGAACAGCGCAGAGCTTTGTTTCCCAGACTGCAGGGGGAAAACTTTACGAAAGAGCTTTAGACTTAACTAAAAGAAAACAGCAGCAATGTCATGCAAGAAACTGACAGGAAACAGAGGACTGCACAGAGAGGGGGAAAAAATATCAACAAATGAGACAGACCAAAATTTCCAGTGAACAGATCTCACAAAAGACATAAATTGATTAGGCTTTTGCTACCTGTTTTGAAATGGTATCTTTTTGAAAAGTCAGTCTGACTTCTACAGTAGAAAGAATTTATACTAAAGAAAAACTGAATTTTATGCCTTTAAGGAAGCATTCTGAATTATCCTACCACAAGTATGGGTGTTCTTTTACATTTCCCATAATTAGAATAAGTATGATATTGGAAAACAGAGACAAAGCAACAGGAAAAAACTTGTTTGACTGGTAACTTTAGAGAAATGCTTAAAAATTATGGCAGAGAGTTGCATTCAATAAATGACTATGAGGTCATATTCCTGAGCTAGATCCCAGACAAAGAAGCAGAACCAGGCTTGCATATAAACTCATACAGCCTTCAGTCCCTGGATCTGGAGCAACTCTGCATCAGCACTGAGCATCCTCGAAAGAAATTGCCAGCTGAGGTGCCCACTGACAGGACAAGAGGTAACGGGCACAGACTGGAACACAGGAAATTCCATCTCAACATGAGGAAAAACTGATTTACTTGGAGGGTGGCAGAGCCCTGGCACAGGCTGCCCAGGGAGGTGGTGGAGTCTCCGTCTCTGGAGACATTCAAACCCCGCCTGGACGCGTTCCTGTGCAACCTGCTCTAAGGTGGTCCTGCTCTGGCAGGGGGTTGGACTGGATGTTCTCCAGAGGGCCCTTCCAACTTGACCATTCTGTGATTCTGTGTAGCATTTATCTGCAGGCCGTGTAAGTATCAGTCCACTAGCTGTAATTATAAGCAGCAAAATTCTACACTTCCATTATTTTCAAAAATTTCTTGTTTACAAATTCAAAGGAAGATGACAGGCAGTACTAGGCAAGGAGAAGCTCTCAGTAATGCAATTTCAGTGTGCTTAGCCTGCTGTTTTTCCCCAATGAAAAACAGAATCCACGCTGGCCCATAACCAGCTCAGATAGTTCATCTGGAGCTGCCGCCAGAGTACCAAGCCTGGCCAACGTGGAAATGGTCCAGAAAGAACCAGAAGCAAGGCAGTTAATCAAAACCTGGTGGCTGAACACAGTAGGATTTTCAACAATAAAGTGGCTAATCAGCGCTGAAAAATTCATTTATTGCTAGGGTCACTCTCTGCTTTATTATAACAAACAGATCCAAGCACCTCAGGAGGCAAAGCATGCTTCTGACCTTTGCTAACATTTTGTCCAGAACATTTTAATGTAAACCAGAGCAGAGCAATGCTATGAGGCACTGGCAGCCAGGGCTTTAAAGACCTTAATACGATATGTGCAGTCACCCAAAGCTGTGTTCTGTCCCACCAGGTGAAGGACAAAAGCGTCATGCCCTAAAAGGCACCCATCTCCAGAGCTGCTTTCTTCCCCTTTATCCTAAAAAAATAAAAATAATTTTAAAAAATAATCTCAGGAAGCACTTTGAAGAAAAAATTATGACTGGTGCTGCTGGTTGGCTGACACTTGTGTTCATCCTACGCTCTGTATTTAGTGATAGGAATCATCAATACAAGAGAAAGTGATTTTGAAACTTTTCACAAAGGCCTTAGAATCTTTAGAACTGAATTTTACAGAGACGGAGCCATCATACTGTTTTTCTCTTTGTTATAAGACGAGCATGTCTCAGAGAATTAAAACAGCATAATCAATATTTAATTGGCAAAAAACCCCCAAAACTATGAATTCTTGCACAAATTAGTCATAGAATCATAGAATCATAGAATCCTAGGGTTGGAAGGGACCTTAGTAGATCATCTAGTCCAACCCCCCTGCCAGAGCAGGGCCACCTTAGAGCAGGTTACACAGGAACACGTCCAGGCGGGTTTTGAATGTCTCCAGAGACGGAGACTCCACCACCTCCCTGGGCAGCTTGTTCCAGTGCTCTGCCACCCTCAAGGTAAAGAAGTTCCTCCTCATGTTTAGGTGGAACTTCCTATGCTCACGTTTGTGCCCGTTACCCCTTGTCCTATCACTGGGCACCACTGAAAAGAGCCTGGCCCCATCCTCCTGACACCCACCCTTCAAGTATTTATAAGTGTTAATTAGGTCCCCTCTCAGACGCCTCTTTTCCAGGCTAAAGAGACCTAATTCCCTTAGTCTATCTTCATAGGAGAGGTGTTCCAGTCCC
>VXBO01008740.1:388896-408880 GCA_013400135.1 Rhinoptilus africanus
AATACACTGGAGGAGCCTCCTGGACTGTGCGTGCCTAGCCATGTGGTCAACCCAGCAGATATCTGGGTGATTAAAGTCCCCCATAAGAACCTCCCTTTCCATTTTAATTGTTGTGTTTACCTTCTAATGGCACTATTAAGTACACATCTGGTGCTGCTTGAAACAACACTAATGGAAGAGATGTGCTAGGGCATGGAAAAATATTTATCATAATATTTATAAAATATTTATTATAAATTGACACACATACTGTTGATAAATACATACCTATCCATCCACTTAATAGCTTTACTTATTTTATTCTATATCCTAATAGCTGCTTTTTTTGTCCCTACTGCTTTCTACTTAGCATGCACGGTCAGAAATTACTCAGGGAAATAGGTTAACTAGTGAAGGAGTTCTTTTTCTTGAATTTTTAATCTTGTTTTTGGCAGTGTGAACCACAAGGTGCCATATTAAGAACAAGTGTAGGAGCAGGAACAGGGATTTTTTTATATACAGAAATATCAAACAGCCATAAATAAGTGTACACTTGGTGGAAGAATCTTCTCATGACAGAAATAATGGCCTGTAATGAACTTCAGTACAGCATATCTGGGTATATCCCACCATCAGCTGACGCAAACAATCAGAGAAATAAAACAGCAAGGATGTTCAAAGATGCTCATCATTTCAATATTTCACATAATGGTTTACAAAACAACAAACACAGACCCATTGTCTTATACATCAGTGGATATGTCTTGAAAATTAGAAAGTTCAACTAAAAGTATTTATAGATTTTCTGGGGTTTTTTTTCCAGCTAAAAGGGAAAAAGAAAATACCCGTCCTCCTGGCCTGTATGCCCACCGCATGCCATCCTCTCTCTTCAAACAACCTACCCCGATATTGCTGGCTGGAGACCACAAGGCCCTTTGCGAAAGCAGCCAGTTGTGTAGATACATGACATGAAGAGAGGAAGCATGAAGTTCCCTCAGACTAGCTTTTTCAGAGATTTATCTTACTGTCTGTGGAACTTGGAAAGACAAACCAACTGTTCAGACCAGTCTTATCTAAATATCAAAATAAGTGCTTCCACTGAAATGGATCAGCGGAGTTTTCCTGTGAAGCAAAACTTCAACAACTAGCGTCTTACGAAGCCACTTTATTCTAAGGTCTCCATCTATCCACAACAAAAAACTTGAAGGTTACTTCAAAAATAAATGCTTCTCTTTATGCAACAGGCTTCTTTGATAATTATGGGACAAAAAAATATTAGTACTGGATTTTGCAAAATATTAGTAAAAACAGTTATATCTCTGCAACCTAAATTAGGATCTTAAGAATATCTTTCTTTGGGGACTCTTTACATTTTCTGACAATTAAAGGAGCTGCAAAATTGTCAATGTGTTACGTACTAAGTGGGTATCATTAAAATAATTAAGAATTTACAGATTTTTTTTTATGATTACAAAGAATTACCTTTGTGCTTCCGTAAAAAGTCAATGCTCTTCTGCAGTACAGTGGATTTATCCATCTTCCGAGCATTACCTGGAAGCATGGAACCCAGCTCTTTGATAAGTACATTAAACTGATCTCGACGTTTCTTTTCAGACTTGTTTCTAGACACTCTGAAAAACAAAACAGAAAATGTTTTATAATAACTCTGACACCTTCTTACAATAAGCTGCATACTACTGCCATGTTCCTCATGCAAACAGCCCCTTAAGAATCTCTGCTGTCACAGAGATTCTCACGGTCACAAAACCACATACTCCAACTCTCAGACACCATTTTTGAGGAATGGCTTCCTCCTTCCCATGGAGGGGTACAGCTAAGCGTTTCGAATAAACCATCCTTTGACAAAAATACAAACAATCGAACCACAGTTACACAACAACATATCTGAATAACGACAGCAAAAGAAAAGCTGTTGAATAATACGGTTATTCATTAAAGATTCCTATTTTCCTTGTTTAGAAATCGCCCTGGTAAGCACAAGTGTACAAGTATAGGACATTTCTTACCTTTAAATAACTTTAAAACTTACCTTTTTGCTTTATCTTTGTCATCTTCTTCCACCAGCCCATCAAAAATGCTTCCATCATTTCTGAAATAAATATTAGTGTAAAATTTCTCTCTTGTACAGTCCGACCACAACAAAGGGAAAAAAAGTTATTCATCATCTCTATTACATCAAGAAACCAAAGCACTGTTTTACTGTGAGGTCTTGCAAAGACCATCATTAATTATCTGATGCCAAGTCTGCTGTAAGTTCTTCTTGCAAGACTTACTAAACAGAAAGCAAAAAACCTTACATTTCTGACACAACTGAAAGGATTTTCAGACTATTTCTAATGAGAACTTACAACCCTATGCAAATACTTAATTGAACACTACCTAATTTTATTTTTCTAGCTTCCTGATTATTTGGATTACCTTATCCTTTTGAAAACATAAGAGACGACAAACATAATTTATTTTTACTTATCGGCAACTTCTATTACAATTACTGGAAATATTAATAGTAAGAAAGCACATTTTTCCTAAATACTGAAGTATCATTAATGGCATATGCTATACTTCATCCATGTATGTAATTTTATAAATATACAATTAATATCAACATTAAACAGTAACAATAATTATTCATTATGTTTGATTCCTAACAAGTATCGCATAAATTTTCCTCAATTCACAACTGTCCATATCTTTCTAAAGAGGTGTTAAAATATCAACATAAAAACAAGTTTTCCTTTCAAGATGCCTCAGTATGCTTCATACAACACCTCTGTTTCATTTCCTTTTGTTTTAAAAGTCAAGTCAAAACTGTTCTTCTGTTTTCCAAAAGTGCTGTATAATAATTTATATTANACCCTTTCCTTTTATTGTTATTTATTTAGAACAGGTTTAACTTTCTCTAAATTTGGTGCAAGTTTCATTTCCTGAAGTCTCAAAAATGGCAATACACAGAATATCAACAACAGATGTTCACCTAAGCTGCTAAGAACGTCCAGCTCAAGGAATCAAGCAGAAACCATGTCTCAGCTATTACTTTTCCCTTGAAATAGGTTAGCAGGTCACTTTACTATCATCTGCAGCATCACTAGTTGTTTAAATGTTTTTGTTTTCCTTAATTAAATACCGAAGTACTAAAAAAAAAAATGAAGTAAACATTAAAAATCAACTCAAATTGCACAGATGCTGTTCCATGTCTGAAAACAAGCAACACTTACGACTCATCTCATACAATAAAAATGATTCTTCCCTATGACTACAAAGCATCACATCTAACAACTACTAAAATAACTTTGTAAAAAAAAAAGACAAAAACCGACTCCTCTTATTTATTGCATAAACTAATAGTCTCTACATATTAACTATAAGAAAAGATTATTAAAGAAAGCATTGAACAGTAATTCTCCCAAAACTCTCAGTGTCTATTAACGTACCTGTCTGCAATGGAGCTCATTTTATGGGTGCTTATGGTAAAAAACATAACATATCACACTTTAGTCTTGTGGTAGACATTTGTACGCTTGCCTGTAAGAGAAGAAAAAACATCAAAATGTGACTCTGGAGCAATGAGCACGTTCTTCATTAGAGCCTAGTGAAGTTTTCGTTTGCTCTATAAGCTGCTCTTAATCTTCCCCTCTCTTCCAGCCTTCTGCTCTGCCCTCCCACCTTCTCTAATGCAGTCTCCATTTCCACCATAACCCAGACTTTAATATCTCATTTTACATACCAGAGAGTTCAGGAGAACACTGTTTTATTCAATTTCATGATAAATAAGTCTGGACTAAACCAATACAAACATTTTTTCTAACTCTGAATTCAGATACAGCTTTCCTTTTCCATTTTGACTTTTACTTAAAGGACTCTCATAATTTTGAAGGTTGAACAGACATAAAATACACTCCTCAGTAGTAATACATTCTATTTAGAAACTGTGCAAACAAAAAGGATTTGGGATACAGAATTTTACAGCTATTATTTATTTCTTACTGTATTTTTTTCTCAAGCACATTTTTATAATAGATGTGTGAAATGACGACAATAAGATACCTATTAAAATGTGTTCTCCACACTGTGAGAAAGTTATAGTTAATCAGGCCATTTCTTAAAGCAGTCACTTATTCTTTACAATGGTTCAGTAGGAAGTTTTTAATTTTTCATATGTACACATGATTTTGCATAAACAATGGGAATGAAATATTAACAGAGAGAGAAGAAATAGGAAATTAAAATAAGTATTTAGTTCAACAAGAATCAACGTTTAGATACCCCAGAATTACATGAACATGTGGAAAGGCTGTAATGTTTGTGAAAACATAAACCAATGCAATTAAACCTTTCTCCTTGATATAGAAAAATCAGATGTCAGAGGCCGCTCAAAGGGAACAGCAGGACTGTGATATTGTCAGTCATTAAGGAACAACTGCATGATGCAGGGAGTTTTGTATGAGCTGAACTTGCACATCTTTGGGAATTTTTACTATGTTATAAACTTAGTAGTAAAAATGCACTGCATTTATTTCAAAGGAGCTGGGTTTAGTCACTGTAATGACTCATGGTTTCTGAGAAGGAAGGATTTGTTTGTTTCTGAAAGCGCCAAACTCAGTGGAACCAGCACTGTTAATATCACAAGAGAAATGGCAGCTGCAACTCCATGATCCGGACAGCCCGCAAAATGTTCCAGGAAAATCATACCCCAGTTTTTTAATATGTGGGGAAACTGAGGAAGAAAGCTTATTTTTCCACCGAATTCTCTCAGGACCTACAACAGCCACACACTATGCAGGTTTGCTTCACGAGACTGGGGTTTTTTCCTCACAAAATTTCATAACTTGAGGGCAGCGGGGACAGGGCTAGGAGAGCTCCCCAGGAGCTCCCTCCCTACCCACTTCTTCAATTAATAAGGCCCAAATTCATCCCACCTTTATTCTCCAAGATGTAGTGCCCTGAAGAGACACAGGAAGCAAACCATTCCTTCACTCCAGTTCTTCAAAATAACAATTGCACTGGCCACACGGACAAACTAAAATTCCCAAATTAGTTAGCCAGGTTTTACAAAGAAACAGTTACGCTATTTGACAACCAGACAGAAAAGGCAGGAGGAACGTAAATTAATAGGAAGTGTTTGGTCAAATTTTTGTCAAAAGCAAGCAACAGACAGGTTACTCCCTGTGTTTACTATGTTTACTGTTTACATAGTTTAGAGACTATGTTTACTGTTAACAGCAGTAAAAACAAACTACCACCACTGGCATGGAATTAGGTTTTAAATCAACGCCAATTAGAAACTTGTTTTTGTTCAGCTTACATAGTATGTGCTACTTTTTAAATTTTTAATTTAATTTGGTAGCTAACATTATAGGGATCAAGAGTAATATGAAATTCTGTAGAAAAAATGATATATTATTCCATTAATCTGCAAAAGAAAAATACATGTACAGATAAATACAAAAAACTTTCACCTGTGACACAACTGACATCTTCATGATGCAGAATCAGAATTTAAGAATTGGTATTTTCACTTTAACAAAGCACACGATTTCTAGATTTCAGCAAAATCAATCACTTGCTACAGAATACAGGTCCTACGTCAGAACTAGCAACGTAGATTTGGTATCCAAGACAAATAGTTGAAAGAACTTAAAAGACGACAGGAAACGCTCCTGTAGTACATTTGTTTCTCTCTCTTCAAGGTCTGACCCTTCTGTCTTTGCATCCAAATTTGCAATACATTAAGCATTTTCAGCACTTACACATGCCAATGGGCAAGACTGATGAGATAATTCCAATGAAACTCTCAAGTTTAAGGCAAACACTACAAGAAATCAGGGACTACGTCTATTTCTAAGAATCAAATTTACTCATGTTCTGGAGAACAAAAAGACACTACATAACACTGCGACTCAGCCCTTCAGTGTTGAAGACTGAAAGCCACAGAAACCTTATTAATTATTATTAAGAGTACAATTTTACCTTTTACACTTTGGGACTTGTTAAAGTGTGAAGTTTAGTGATGAAATCTGGTTCCTTTGAAGAACAATGTGGAGTTAGATGTATCTTCTGCAGAAAAGCATTAAATTCTGAACTGTAAAAATATAAAAAAAGAATTTTATAATCAAGGAGTTTTACAACAATCACTTATTTTTTTTAATGAAAGAGAAGTAATCATTCTAACAAGAGTAATGTATACATCTAATATTCTGCTTACTAAAAATACCCCAAGTATTTCACTATCTGAATTCACCTTGCTTTTAAGCTCCTCTTCATAAAATGGATATTCTGAAACAATTTCATTCTGCTTTAAGCTATCACTTTATGCCAATCGTTAATCTTGATGTCATTTTTACTTTTGATTTCAGTATCTCCCACGCCACCTACATCTTCACTTTCATTTGCTACCTTCAGAGTAAATCTTTATACTGTCATTTCAACACCTTTTCTACTGAAACTCTTACTTGGGCCTCCAGTGGCTTTTTCAGTGACGTCTTTCCTTTCCCAGCCTCCAAAACTGACACTTTCAGGACTCCAGAATGTGTAAAATGCTGCTGCTGAAGTTGCCCAGCTACATTATTGCTGCTCCCTCAGACAAAGTCATTAACCTCTTCTTTCAAAACCCACTTCAAAAACACTTTCAAGAATGTATTCCAAACCTACCTCACAAATGCACTTCTTCCATAAAAAAACTCAGCACCAGTACAAGTGATCACTGACTCACAGTCTCTTTATATTGTTACTTTTCATTTATACATTTGTTCCTTTGAACCAAGTTATCTTCTACATTTTTAAGTTACATTAAATTGTTTTTTCTCCCATCTTTACCCCATTTCTCTCTGCCTTGCTTACTGTTCTTAAAATAAAATGTATTCACTATACAATGTACATGTACTACTCGCAGAGAATTTAATTTAAAGCCTACTAAACTCTAAAAAGGAGCCTGGGATCTAAAAACTAAGCTTATGCTACTCCTAAATTCATTAATGGATTTTATGGAAAACACAATTTTCTCTTATTTGACCAGAAAAGTAAAGTTTCTCCTTCCCCTGCACCTAGCAGAGGCTCTTAAGCAGTTAAAATACAGATGCAAATATTAACATAGGCAGTTAAAGCCCAGCAGAACAATCTGCCAACAGGAGAAAAACAATTACAGCATGATTCAATGAAGCCACTCGCTCTTTTCTGGCCAAATAACCTGCTGGCCCACTGACCTACTTTTTTAGGTGCTTACAGCCTCCTCTCCTATTCTGTTTTGTTCCGTTTGACAAGTGCAAACATTAATAGTGACAAAGAGTCCCATGGAAGTCTAGGTTACAGAGACTGCAACATGAAACCCATGTTTTTAAACTGCTTGGAGTCCAACAACTCTGCCAGCTCTCACCGAGCTCCTAACAGAGCCCCGAGGAGGAAAATTTTAGACCTCATCTCTGCAGTTGTGCATTAAAAAAAATAATAAAAAAATCACAACTAAACACTTAAGACAAACACCACAGGACTTAAGCACAGAACCGTATTTGATGATGTCTAAAAGAGAAGCCAAAAAAAAAATAAAAAAAGGGTTTTAAGGATATTTCAAAAAGGGATTTTAAGACAAGGAGGAAAGGAATATGTTTATGTCATAAATGAACATAAGCAAGCTTAAACCAGACCAAAAGGAAAGCTCATCGCAGTGGAAAAGCTTTTGTAACCAAAACCACACGGATCTCTAAGTCAGTAGAAATGGCATGCCTGTGAAAGCCAGCAGAAAGGTTAAGACGCCCACACGCCAGCGTGGTCAGCCACAAATGTCCAAAGGTCATGGGTCCGTCTCCACAATTCATAATGAATTATGTGTATTTGTCTCTAGATACTATGTCTTTTGTACACGTTCAGTGCATGCCTTCAAACTTTTCTGCAACCCAGAAGGCTAGAAACTTACTATTTTTAAGAAGGTTGAGGTCCTCAATCAAAAACCTTAGCTGCTACCATGGATATACAAAATATTAACACACAACATTGCTCAATCTGTAGCAAAATCACAAAAACTAGCAAGACTGCAACTTCTGCGCTATGCTGACTTACCCCTCACGGAGAGGCAAGGAGTTACTGGGTGCCAAGTTACTGCTTGGCCAAAGAAACAGGGTTCTGAATAAGTCATGGGGTAAAAAGCCACAATCCAAGCGAAGGTAATAGTGAAAAGTTCACGGTGTATAATAAACGCCACGTGTTTTAGAATGAAAGAATGTCAGCAACTTCAATTTTATTGTTAATACTGGTATGCACGTTGGCGATATTAAATCTTAGAAACAAATTCAAAGATTGAAGAAACTGTGAAATGACACTACAGTCTTGGTCATGGCAGATGTTCTCTCAGGACTGGACTAAAAAATGTCTGGGACAACAGTCAGTTTGTTGCCTGTACTTCATTTTGTACGTAGTCGGTGACTGAAACCCTTTCATCTCCAGCACTTCACCATAACAGTAACATCGCTAAATAGGTTTGAGGAAGAATCAGTATTACCCTGATATTGTAAAAAAGACCCTTCCTATAAATATATTGATTTTATAAGTCATGTTT
Organism: Rhinoptilus africanus; assembly: GCA_013400135.1. Lineage (NCBI taxonomy): Eukaryota > Metazoa > Chordata > Aves > Charadriiformes > Glareolidae > Rhinoptilus > Rhinoptilus africanus. The sequence continues at coordinate 397,442 of VXBO01008740.1, forward strand.
TTGTGACTTTACAGATTACAGTCCCCAGACAGAATTAATGCAAGGTGATGTAGTATTAAGACAAAAACTTTCACCCAGGAAAGATCACAGGAAAAATACAGGAAACAATTCAGTTTTCCAACACTAGAGTTTCTGCAAACAGAAAGAGATTAACTTCTTTAATACAACCTGATCTCTGTGTCATAATCCTATTTTGTTAAGGGAGAAAACTAGTTATTATAATCACTGAGGATTAGCTCGAGAGAAGATCTTGTTTAAAGAAGCAAAATCACAGCACGCTGGTCTGCGCTCGTGATGGCCCAGCAGAGCTCCGCCACTGATTCCATCGCAGGGTCAGGCAGCCAAGGGGCAGAAAAACCACACTGCGAGCAAAGAGCGGGGACGGAACCTGACTCCCAACAGCACCAAAAGCCCTTCTCATTCTCACAGAATCACAGCATGGTAGGGTTGGAAGGGCCCTCTGGAGATCATCCAGGCCAACCCCCTGCCAGAGCAGGGCCACCTTAGAGCAGGTTGCACAGGAACCCATCCAGGCGGGGTTTGAATGTCTCCAGAGAGGGAGACTCCACCACCTCCCTGGGCAGCCTGTGCCAGGGCTCTGCCACCCTCAAGGGAAAGAGGTTTTTCCTCATATTGAGAGGGAATTTCCTCTGTTCCAGTTTCCGTCCCTTGCCCCTTGTCCTGTCCCTGGGCACCACTGAGAAGAGCCTGACTCCATCTTCTTGACACACACCATTATACAGATTCTGAGGATAATTATAAACCTTCTTGATACTCCTTTCCAGGATCAAAGAAACATTTGCTTCTGATAGCTTGTATTATGAACTTCTGGGGTTTTATTCTGGGACATCCCACCATAATGGGCAAGCAGAGATCCATCCATTATCTCACATCCAGAATAGCGCATCACCATCACTCAGGTTTCCCATTTCGCTCTTTGCTCCATGGGTTTCCCCCTCCCCAGCCCAACCATTTTTCTCTTTAGCTTTTTTAGAGGGGAGGAAAAGGGGAAGAATCTGCTTTGGTTTAGTTCCTCTCCAGTAAGAGATCTTCAGACAGGTAAACCATAACCTGCCCTCTAATCAGTTATAGTTTGGCCTAACAGAACGAGCTGGCAGGTTTTGAGGTACTTGCTCCTTTGCTTGCAATGGTATATACACCAACTGAAAGCAAATCAGGGTAATGACTGATCGATCCCTTCTCCCAGACTATCATAGGCTCTGTTAAAATACTATGTTTTTAAAACTGACATACGTGTCTCTCATTTCATACCTCAAAATAAAAGAAACAAAAGAGCAAACCAATAAAGAAAGAGATCAGAAGATTGGCCTGAAAGGAATTTCAAGAAACGTTGTCTAAACTCCGCAGCTGAAAAGGTTATTCTAGCAGCCAGGAATAGTCATAATGTAATATAAACTTTTCTCTACCGCGTCAACAAACCAGAAGTAACCTTGGTCTGTACTTGTGCAGAAGAAGTGACCTACCCCAGAAGTGTCATTTTCTGTAGATACGGGAAAACAGAGTAGGAGAGCGCTGCTTCTGGCACAGGCATGCACACAACTTGAGCACAGACGGCCTCTTAACAGGAAAATTTGTGAACGGCCACAAGCAAAGAGAATGGTGGACAGAGTGTTTCCTCTAACCCTGAACTAGAAAAAATGGAAATCGCAAACTGCATCCAGTCCCAAGTTACAGAGCAAAGCTCTCTCGTGATGGTGGGACAGTCTGAAGCAGGAGAGAATTCCTTTTTTCTCAAATCCTTTTCATCCCTGTGTCCATGAGGGTATTGCTTACAGTGACTTTTAAGCAGAGTTGTCACAGAAGCCTGCTTAGGTCTATGACCGTTGCAGGCAGTAGATAAGGATAATCAAGAGATAGTACAAACCTAACTAAATTTATAAGAAAAATGTGAAAGGCAGTGTTTAATGACCTGTCCATCAGAAACAATTGCTATTCTTCTTTATTCTCATTTAAAATATTTTGTCAGTCCTTCGCATTCACAGTTCCTTACTGGAGAGCTCCTTTTTCCAATAACAAAGCCGCAAGTGTGGCAGAAATAATGCCTGTAAATCCTGTGCAACCAGTCTGTCCAAGAGAAAGTCTGTGGCTACACGTTACGATTCCACTGGCGCTGGCTTTTATTTATGAGGCTCCACCCTGCTCCTTGCCACCCTTCCGTGGCTTTGACTGAAGGAGAGCAGTGCTTCAGCTCTGGAGACATGCTGCAGCATATTTGTGAAGTGAGGTGTCGAAAAGAACCCACGTATCACACAGTTTTAAATATAATCTTTATTACCGTGTTCTTATTAAAAAGTGTGGCTTCATGTACCTTTGAAAAGTGGCACAGCTGAGGAACGGTGCCCCTCGACAAAGAGAAGCAGGAACCTCCTAAGTACATCTGCCACTGCTGGATCTGGAACAGGGAGCCATGGGTTAGACTTCAGAGAATACACTGTGTTTGCACATCTAATATACAATTTATCTCATCAAGCCTGGCTGAAAAATACACCTACAGCCTCCCCTTAAATGGGGCTTCACAAAAAAAAACCCCAATACTTCACAAGATGAGTTTTAATCAAGAGCAGCTAACATTTTAGTGTTACAAATCAAACTCGAAAATATTCACGTCTCTCTAAATCTCCATTTCCTTTACTGGGATTCTGGGCAGAACCAACCTGCGGCCAGTCAGCTCAAGAACGGATTCTAAGTTAATGTCCACTGCGCTGCAGAAAAAGTGCTGTAGGTGGTGGAAAATCTGGAGATTCTGCTGTTCTCTCTCACAGCATCTAAACTTGGTGTATTTCTCAGCGAACAAATAAAATCCCAGCTTCCTTCTTCCAGTCTCTTAAATGGAACTGGGAAGGTAGGCAATTGGCAGGATTTTTTCAGAAATTGAAAAGGGAAAAAAAAAAAAAATACTACACACATGCTCAAAAGTTTAAATTCCTACTGAATATTAGTAATTATCCCAGAAAACTACCTGCTACATACAAAACAATGATTTTCTACAGAATAACATTACTAGACAAAAAAAAAAAATTCTTCACCTGATGATTTCTCAATATTAATAGAAATTTAAGAAAAAAATTAAAACATGGTACCAAGATGTCTATCTTGGAGTTAATACCACTTTGAAATGATTCATCCAATTATAAATGTGCATATTTATGAAACAGAGCATTAGCAATTTGAAATGTTTTGTATCAGATACGGATGTTAAACAATAATTTGTCTAAAACAGTTTGTCTCATTTTCCTCAGAGCATAAATAATACCAAGAATACTAATAAATCTAACCAGAGAGGAAAAATTTATTAAACACTTTATTCCTACACTGGAAAACAGATGTGAAAATTCAACTGAGAAATGAGACAGATCAAAAAGAGTTAAACACTGTTTTTCCTCTACCCTCATAAAAAGAGGAAAGAGTGTTCAGATATAGAAAGTAAGCTAATTTCTGAAAACTGTAAGGGAGAAAATTAATTACCAAATTCAGACATAATTATTACACATTCAAAGCAAGACAACGCCAATTCTTCCATTCCATACAAAATTTCTGCTCAGTGTTGATATAAACTCATGTTTAAATTTAGAAAGTGAGACTTTACAACTATTATTAGTGAGATAAAAACACTCAGCTATCCACTACAATTAATCTTGCAGAAAAACATGAACTTACATGTTAGGTGAGGACCTTAACTGCCAGACTTTTAGTACGCATGTGAGTTGTGAGGTGGGAAAGGTAGCTAAAAAAGCAGGTTTTGAAATTGACACTGATGAATCCTTCCAAAATTCTACCCTACACCAGAAAAAGCTACCCAATGAATATTTTTTAGCTTTTATACCCAAATGAACACACCTATACTTTTTTTTTTTTTTTACATATCTCACTATTGCATTCTGAAATCTTCAGAAATTCAAGAAGTCAACAGATGGCCAAGAGGGTGCATAAGAAGTTAAGGTACGCAAGTTATTTCTGCCCCCAATGCTTTTACAGTCTATTTAGGAGAAATTTTAAGGATCTAGCTTAAGTCTTAAATCAGTTTTGCTTGGTTTTAAAAGATAACCTTTTAAAAGACAACAAACTATTTCATATCTATAACTTATTCCTTTAAGATACTATTTTCTAGCACATTCCTATATCCAGACACATCTTTACCATTTCTCAGTTACACACGCATTAAGAAGGGGTGGAGGGGACAGAGGGAAAGTGGCACGAAACGAACACAGATTTTTTTTTTATTTTTTTTTTTAACAGGAGACTTATTCCTAACTCATGGACAGGGTACTCACCTAGGATGTGGGAGTAACACACTAAGTAATTCCTCTGAATCAGTCCGCAGGTGAAGAATTACCATACATAAGACAGCAAGACCAACATACACATAGACCATGCAGGTAACTACATGGCTACAGATGAGGCACTTCACACTGTAATAGTTATTTATATTTTTAAGCACTTTTACCAAACTCCTTGGTCAATCTCCAACTTTTCACGTTAGCCTTTGATCATTGCTTTGACCACTCATTTCTACACCCGTATTAAATTCCCTCTCTTCTGCTAGCATTAGTATCTCTGAACTCACATTTGACACAGCCGAAAACTGGTCCAGCCTAAAACTGAAATATTATTTCATTCAGCTAAATCAACTAAATTTGTTTTGCCATATGGCTGTTCAAAAGCTGTGTTGGCACAGGGGAAGGGGAAGCAGTGATTCACCAGGTTAGACATCTTTTGGCAGCAATGCCATTTCATGCTGACCTACATCATGTGTTAAATTACAACCAGAGAACAAAATTAGGAAAAATTAGATTCCAATTTGTGCTCAAAAGAGTATTGTAGCTACTACTTGAGAAGTCTGCTTCGTATTTAAATGAAACATCTGTACTCTCCCAAGCATTGCTGCATCTCACATGGCAACCCATGACAAATTACAATTCTGGACAGAACAAGGTTTGTTTATACACACTGATCCAGACTCATGGATCAGCTTCTGGATATGAAAACAAATCCAGAACTCTGCCTTAGAGTCAATGGGAAACTCAAGCAAAGTGTAAAGCACAAGAGTTTATATACCCGATGTGTTGCTAAGTCGTTATCAACCCGTCTATCAAATAAGATGTTAATTAGCATGAACTGTGAATGTTTTAAGATGATCCTCAGTACAGACATTTATACAAGAGTATTCACCAAAATAAATGATACGAAACTAAGAAAATCTGATGAAAGAATGATTTGGATCAAGAACGGCTATTTGTAACTCTTAAGAGTTGTATAAAAAAAAAGGTTAGGACAGCCTGCTAACAGCAACACTCGAGAACATGGCACACAAGAAATAACAGGTGTTTCAGAAAGTTAATATTTAATCTGAAAAGTGATTATCCATCTCATGCAGAAACGCGAACACGTAAATAAAGCATTTTACAAATATTTAGTGATGGGCATAAATTTTTTTTTTTCCACGTTGATTGCACAATCCTTGATTTGTGCAGCTGTGGAAGTGCTTCTGATGCCTGGATTTCCCAGCGCGGGTGACTCATGCACAGCTAAATTATTCTGTGAAGCTTTTGTGAAGACCGGACTGTTTGCCTGCCTGAAGAACGGAGTAGGCAGAGCACTTCATTGGAAAGCATCTTCAGAAAGAAAGAAGTGAGACTTCACATTCATGTTTCCATAAAATGAGAGAGTAGGAACACTTTAAGCTCCGACACTGAAGCACAGTCCAAGTCAAAAATTACCAATTAAAAGAAATTATCAACTTTTGCCAATTACTAATAGCTCCTCCTCCCTGCCTCCCCCCACCTCTTTCCCTTAGGAGTCCTCCACATCATCCTGGAGACCAGAGAGCGCTAACAAAAGAAAAAAGAACGAGGCAGAAGAAAACCAGAACAGAACAAAAAAGGCAAAGACTAGGGGATGCTAACTTCAGCGTATTCCAAAGAGATGTGGCAAAATACACTTCTGTACTAGCATGCTGACCATTACATTCATAAGATTGACAAAAGTAAAGACTTACTTTACTAAAATTCTGGTGTCTGACAGTGGATCCTTCGGTTACTCCCCCAATATAGCTACCTGTTACAGAAAGAGCAAGGTTATCCATTAACTAAAAACTGAATACTACAATGACAGAATTCCAAACCCCTGCATTGCGCTACACCTTAATTTCATGAAGCGAAACACTACAGTTGCTCTTTTGTCAGAACTTTCGATGTAACAATCCAGGCCTAACTGGAATTACCGTGATTGCAAAACCCGAGATACAGGACAAGTCCTTCACATCACATAGGCAAGAAATGCCTTAAAAGGAAAGGGAAAAAATAAAACAAAATGATAAGGTTTCGCAATTGGTGCAGAGAGGAAACGTCTTGGCTAAGGAATGGACGAAACCATGGCAGAAAGACTCGACTTTTCTTGTCTTACTCTTTGCAAAATACTTTGTAACCACTTTGGGGACAGACATCCTTTCGCCACCCCTGCTATAAGCAAGAATCAAAAGGAAATGAAACATCAGCCAACATTTAGACAACAACTGGACTTGCTCAGGCAGGAAAGATGGTGAGTTATTTAGGGGGAAAAAAAAGGGGGGTGGGTAGCATTGCATGAACTAAGCAGAAACAGCAGTACAGCAATAGAAAAAAGCATTTTTTCTCTTGGAAGTTAATGTAGTTTTGCTGCAGCATGCACTCCTCCCTTGTGGCCTGCTAGTGACATGAGCAGAAGCTTCCTGAGCTTGTGCCAACTAAGCGAGTCCAGAAAGCCCACTGAATTCACCTTCTGAGGGTCACCAGAGAAGCAGCGAAAGCAGACCAACAAATTCCTTTTTCCCATAGATCAGTACAATCTTCAAAATATTGGGCCCAGACAATTCAATTATAAATTAAGTTGATGAATTATGACGATAATATTACTCTTCAAGCATTGGGAATTTTTTAAAAAGAAGGCTTTCTGGACTTTGCGGACTAATTCAACACTCATAGCAAGAATTCTGTCAATTATTTCCCATTCCCCTAGCTCTTTCAAAAATATTTTAAGATCACAATACAGATTGAAAGACATAAAACATAATATAACTGAGGAACTTCTAAGCCACATTTTTTTAAGCTTTGCATATTTGAGATAAGAATTTTCAAGATAAGGTAAGGGAAAGAAAAAAAGGTCACAAATTCATCTCCTTTTAGTATTCTTGGAAATTCAGGTTCCGTCCTGATACTTCCACACGAAACTTTAAAACATTTAAAATAAGTCCTCAAAGCTATTTACGTGAGAACTATTAGTCCCTTTTACCATCTACAGTACTCAACACAAAATCGTATCAACTACTTGAGCCCATACTCACTACATTTGCATGACTTTAAACTCTCTTCTTCAGCTTTTTTCTTTTTCTCTTTTACCACTTCTCAAGATTTTCTTACACAGAATGATCAGACGACCCTATTTCTATCTACCAACACACATCTCTCTCTGCTTACTTCTTGCTCCTCAAAGATTTCTCTGCACTCTCAAGTTCTCAACACCTCCCAAATTAGTATCACCATATTTTATTTGCAAACATTTAAAACCTTTCCTTCCAGGTCACTAACTGGAGATGCTGAAATTAGCACTGCTTAGAAGAGTGCCATCTCAACTAGCAAGTAGGACCTAGTTAAAAAAATCAAGTTGTATTAGATATATTTTACAGTTAATATTTTAAATCAAAGCAAGTGTGGCAATCCACCCCTTACAGGCTTTTCCCACTTTATTAACAGAACATGACTTCAATCATCCAATTAAGTCCTGAAAAGTAACATTAAGAAAGTATTTATAAAGGCATTATAACTATTCCAATTTTTAATTAATATATCAATTATCAAAAAGTAAAACTATAATCAGATTTTATTTTAAATGGCAACTCTCTTCTGCTCCAAACACTGCGAATATGGTTTTAATGACCTAGGATCTTACTAGTAGCCTATTTAACACTGGCATCAAGGAATGGGATTCAAAAAGCTATCAATATTCACTGGAAATCCTGAAATTAATCTAAATTATGTGTTGAAGCCACACACTAAGAGGCTAGTGAAAACAGCTGTACTGTATTTCAGTGTACATTAAGGCTTGAAACCATTTAGTTATGCCTAACACATTAACAAATATGCAAATAGAACAAGAATGAAATATACACTTCAACCTAACAGTGCGGTATTTGTAAGACAAGATCATCTTGATGGCTTACAATTGTGATGTTTTGACTCTCGCTATTTTTCTTCAAATTGAGGCTTGAACCTGCATCCTCCCAAAGCTGCTGTATGAAGCAGCTAGAGTACTAAATTTTGATTTTTTCCTTAATGCATTGGTTTTTTTGCTAGCTAAAGTGCTATATACACACATGGCAGTAATAAACGCTCTGTTAGAACGGATTATACAAATTGAATGGAGAGATGCTTAAGCCTAAAAGAATAAAATATACTTTTATAATGTGTTTATGCTAGTTACAACGCAAGGGAATAGAATGAATAAAAACAACTAAAATCACACTGCAAGTAACATGGTTTGAAAAAACTATCTGGCTTTAATAATAAAAAAAAAATTTAAAATGCTGATTCTTGTGCTGCTGCAACCTTAGATTTTAATGATTATATTATAAGGCTGTTCTTTTAAATCTATCAATAGAAATCTTACTTGAATCTTGGAAATTTTATGGAAAACAGTGAAAGCTAAAGCCTAGATTCTGCAAAGGTCTAATAAACAAACGTAACTAAGTTTAGTCCTAACCACTGGCTCAGACATACGAGATTACACTAGCAGTCAGTGTGTAAAATTCTTGGGAATCCCCATACTTAAAATGACACAGGGCAGAGGGGGAGAACTCTTACAAGTATTATTTCAAGATAAAATGATTTAATACTAGCAACAAAAATTGCTTAAATTTTCCAAACCTTCACAACTGCCATCTACAACCTCAAACTGAGGAATTCAGTTCAGGAAAAAAAATATATCTGCCTTGGTTCATGAGAGCTCAGTGCACAGAAAGATGGTAATAAACGCAAACACCTTGAAGAACATCTCTTCTTCATTTTTTGTCTTGCTCCTATTTAATGACTCCAATAAAACACTGGACTTAATTTTTTTTTTTTTCATTGCGGACAAGCGGCTCAAGTAAAACAATTGGGGTGAGAACTATACAAGTTTTATAATTCTATATAAAAATTATGAAATTAAAGAAATAAGACTCTTATTTTTGACAATATAAGAATATAAGCAGGGAAGAAAAAACAGACTAAGCGATCAAATTTGCAAAAGGCAGTTATGATTTAGTCATTTGATTCATCATCACTTGTAGTATTTGTCTGTTTCCTTGACAGCTTGTATTAACGGAAGTTGCAAAAAAACCCCATTAGTGGCACTTCAAAAGTTGTAAATATTAGCATTGAAACTTGTAACTGGATTTGTAGAATGGACACACGTCACAGATCTTCATTGCCCTCATCTACTGACCTATAACCAAAGTGAACAATTTTGGCTACGTCTCCGTTAGCAAGTAATGTGGAGCAGTACAAATGGATCAGTAGATCAAAGCAGCTGGTGCTGGCACCTCTATGCTAGCTGTTCAAGAGGGTTTAGTTTGGATTGGATTTCATCTGGTGTCCAGAAGTAAACATCACCATCACACAGGCCATTCCAAGTATTCACAGGATCTAATAATCAATTCAGACCCATACGTCCCCAGTAGAGAGACAAGAGCCCTTGGCACCTGCAGCAGAACTTACAAACTAGTTTTCTGGGAAAGGAATGTTGCTCGGACACACTGAGCAAGTCTGCGATAAGGGGAGATAATTGAAAGATTTTCTACAAAACAGTATTAATGATCCAAAACAAAATGGTAACACATACACCGGAATTACGTCCTACCTTTCCAAACCAGACTAATCAAAGCAGGTGTCATCTCACAAAACAGAACACTTGAGGCAACTGAAAGACTACCATGGCAACCTGCTGGCTACCATTAAAAAGAATTTATTTCCCCTGTCCCACAATTCAGCAGAAGACACGAAACTGGATAACCCTATCATGTGGGCTGCGTTTCTCTCCTCTTCCTTTCTTCACCCAGTATTTTATGTCCTTTTTTTTTCTGTTTAAATATTTTACTTTTCTTGTTTCCCCTTATTTCTTTCAGATTTTTCTCTCATGTATTTATTTCCTCCCATTACCTGTGCTGTTAAATACAGCAAGAGAAAACCCAAAGATTCTGGCAACTCTGAACTTTCAGATAGAGCTATCAGTGCCGGTTTTTATTTGGAAATTCAGGTGGTGTAGACTGAGACAGGCACGTAAGCACTGCTACTGTGATTCAACTTGCCCTAACGCAAACGAAATNTTTCCAGAAGGTTCTTGCAAATGAAAGAATGGGCTTCACTCTGCATTTGCTAAAATTTAGATGAAAAGAAAATTAGATCTCTTTAAAGCAATTCCTAAAGAAAAACTGTCTTTCCAAAAAAAAAAAAAANCACCCAGTATTTTATGTCCTTTTTTTTTCTGTTTAAATATTTTACTTTTCTTGTTTCCCCTTATTTCTTTCAGATTTTTCTCTCATGTATTTATTTCCTCCCATTACCTGTGCTGTTAAATACAGCAAGAGAAAACCCAAAGATTCTGGCAACTCTGAACTTTCAGATAGAGCTATCAGTGCCGGTTTTTATTTGGAAATTCAGGTGGTGTAGACTGAGACAGGCACGTAAGCACTGCTACTGTGATTCAACTTGCCCTAACGCAAACGAAATTCAAAAGATGAACATGTGTTTGCTTCAATCATTCAAACGGATCTCTAAATCCAGTGCTAAGCAACTACGTGAATTGAGAAAAATCAGATTAATGACACAGGAATATTAGTCTACTGTAAGACTGAAATTAGCCTGGTTGTAAACAACATCTTAGAGAACAGAGAAACACCATGACAGAAACACAGAGAGAAACAAATCAAACAAGTTGTGTTACGGAAGAACTTCATTACAGAAACACTAGATAAAAATATATTTGGCATATACACAGCTTTTTACCTTAGGAGTAAAGCCAGGAATATATTGCTTGATCTTTGCCCCCCCGCCCCGCCCCCCCCCCTTTTTTTTTTTAGATTTCTGTCTGAGCTATGTCATTTGTTTATATAATAATTTAATCTTCTAGATTTTAGGTTAAATGCCTGAGTTTCTCTCAGCATTGGAAGTTATAAACAGGACTTTGTCACACACGATTAACTCATTAGTTGCTTAGAATAATCAAAATATTCAGAGACTCACCTAGTTTCACGGACATTCAATATACAACATCCAAGTAATTTTCCAGAAGGTTCTTCCAAATGAAAGAATGGGCTTCACTCTGCATTTGCTAAAATTTAGATGAAAAGAAAATTAGATCTCTTTAAAGCAATTCCTAAAGAAAAACTGTCTTTCCAAAAAAAAAAAA
>VXBO01008740.1:408949-422132 GCA_013400135.1 Rhinoptilus africanus
TGAATTCAAAATTTCAAGTATAATTACAATCGTTTTAATTCTAGAAGCTTCCTTCTGCGTGGACCTGGGCTTCAAAGCAAAACCCAGAGTTTCTGGTTTTAATTCTGCAAATTCTGGATTTAATAACAGAAATTAGTTTGCAGCAATTTTCATCAACATTAAAAACAACTTATTCCATTGATTTTTTTTTAAACCCTATTAAGCAATTACAGAATTTTAATATAAATTCAATACTATGTTTTAAATCCATAAAATTCTAAGCAGCAACACAGCGTTCCATTTACTCCTATACTGAACACAAATTCCATCTTCCTGTCACTCATGAACACCAGATGCTCTTGGGTCACTTCCAACACAAAACCCCCCAAAATATTTGAAAAGGAAGTTCAGTGCAGTCCTATAATAAGCAAGAGGGAGGAGTGGAAACGTTAAGATCATCCTCCGCACTCTAAGTTCTAGTTTCAGCAGAAGAAAGTGGAACTAGAAGTCTGCAGCCTGCCTTGTAAGTCTGCCTTCACTTGTTTCATAATTTGAAGCTTTCGACAATTTAGGGTGGCGATTTCTCCCACATAGCACCTCTCCTTCCTCTCTGCCTGGCCCAGGGCTCAACTTGTCTTTGGTCAGCTTTATTTCATTAATTTAAGTCAACTCCTTTGGTCTAAATGCAAAACCTAGGAAAATCTCTTAGCTTCCTCAGAAACAATCTCTTTTTTCCCTTAAACCTCAGTTAAGAGAGACCATTTTCAGATCATTTATACACTATTAAACACATTTTGATTTAACGGGCTGCAATTTTTCTTCACTGTGGCAGAAAGAGCAGCCCCGATAATTATAACCAAGATAACGAACCACCCTACGATACTACATTTCCCATTCCTTATGGATGGGGTCTGATTGTGCTGCTGCTACTCCTTATTCACTGCTCTTTTACAGCAGGTGTGTAAGAACAAATCAGAATGAGACTGGTTTCATTTCACTGTTCTGAGTAAATGTGTTTTTGCATAAGTAGTGACATAGGCACGTTTCCAGAGAAGCACAGAGGCACTACTACAAGCACTCATACCCCGACACAAGTCCGTGAGAAAAAGCATAACAACTTTCGAATCTTTCTTCTATTTCTACAGATCAGTGCCAAAAGTATTTTCTCTCTATGTAGTTATTTGCTTATCACACTTGTATGAAAAACATTAAGAAAAAATGTATAAAAAGATTTTTTTTATATAAGTAAATACAAAAGTTCTGTAACTTAACAGTTTTAAACTGAGCATTTTCAGCACAAGTTAAAAAAAAAGCTCTGAGGAAGAAACACAAGTAAAAGGACTAATGAAAACATAAGGGTGAAGGAAAACAGCCCATGGAGAGACAAGCAGGAAACAAACTGAAGTACACCCTGGAAAACAAAAAATTCTGAATAAAGCAAAGCAGGTCTTCATGGTCTAAAAAGGTTACTTGAAAAGCAACACCAAAGGTGCACAGCAGGCCTAAGTTTTCANAAAAGAAGGTTTTCGTAATTTTAACGCACAGTATGCACTGTTCAAAATAATCCGTTGTATTATGGGCTGTTCCGAAGACAAGAACAGCAATGAAGAAAAAAAAATAATCAAAGAATATAGAAAAGTTAATTGAAGACACACAACAGTTATGGAAATATACTACTGAAACAGCATTTGACGGACAGAATCAAGAGTAGATGGGGGATGTGGTTAAGGAAAAGTACAAGGAGTGCAGAAGAAAGTCTCCTTACTCAGTGTTTGCACTTGACATTACAATGGAGCAGAGGAGATTAGGCCTATTTACTTCTCACAGCCCAGCTCGAACATGCTCAGTAGCTCCGTCTGGTTATGACTAAAATGATTTGGAATATATCTACCTCCTCTGAGTTGGACAGATGAAATGGATTTAGGTAAATCACTGAACTGGTACAAACCGTATTTTCAGAAATCTATCATGCTGCCTAATGCAAGAGTTTGGGATGGCACAAACCCAAAACTAAACAGAAAAAAAAAAGGGCAAAAAAGCACACCGGATACTGCAGCACAACAATTTAAGTTTTCTCCTAAAACCCCGAGTGCTTGCTCTAACATATGCAGGTGCTTTATCCTTCCAGTGGTAAGATTTTCATTGCATTTTGAATCAAGAAAACAGTATGTTCCTTCCCCTCATCTCATTCTCAGACACAGGCTGACTAACTGCTCAATGATTTAAGTCTTGCTAAATTATAAGCAACTAAAAGCAGGGTCTTGGAATAGAAAGTGTCGAGCATCATTAACTACAAGCACTTCTACCTGTAACTCCATTCACTTTCCTTCACGCATGAGCAAACATCTCCAATGCATGAGAAGTCATTAGGAATATAGGAAGGGTTTCTGCCAGCATGACAAAATCATGCAGTTTCAGCAATGGCACAATGTCTGATGTGTCTAAATACATCAGTTTCTTGAACCCAGTCAAAAAAACCTGACATAACATCTGGAAAAGCTTAACAATAATATCTACTTACAAAGAAAAACCATATAAACACATACATGAAGGCTACAAGGGGTTACAGCCATGATGCTCATGATACATTGAATCCAAACCCTTTTGTCATTTCTAAGACAACCCTTAAACAAACTACCCTGTCTGTGGTGCGTTTCCCTTTGCCTGACCATGGATGTACAAAGCAATTAGTAACCTTACTGCAAGGTAAGACAAATCTTGCAAAGATTAAAATCTGCATTTCCTGGCCCATCTTCAGCTGGACATAGTGCCCAACTGAAGAAGCGGGAAGATGCAACCCTTTCACAAATAAGATGAAACGTGAACAGAAATACTGCCACTTGAACCCATTGAGATGCATTATTTTGCTTTCTATATATTCTTGCATTAATGGGTATAAAGCTCATCTCCACTTTAACAAGAACATCTGCAAAAAAACCCCCCAAAACAACAACCAACACCTAAAACAGCTGTGAGCATGGCAATAGATACGCTCATTCACAGCAACACATCCCTGGGAGAGATGTTAATTCAGTCTCTAGAAACCACAGCACACTGCACGACTGCGGACAGTGTCATCATGAAGTCTTGGTTTGTTTTTTTTCCCTTCTAGTTTCCAAAGCAGCTCAGGTACAGTTAGTTCAATTGTTTCATTCTGTGTTCCAGTGCACAGGATGAAAGCTTATTAAAAGCTTATTTGAAGTTTATTCTTGCCCCCATACAACATTAATTTCAATCTCAAATTGAAGTGGAATATCTACCTTGCCCGAGGTTGAAAAAGAGATGCTCCGTTTAAAGCATTACTGTTCTAGTAGCAATTAAAATCTACATACTTACTTAAATTACCTAAAAACGCATTGTGCCTTGTAGAGTGGGTGGGTAGCATCAGTAGTCCAAATGTGACGTCATCTGAGCAAAAGTCTTCTTTGGCACAGTCTTCTGAAAAACAACAACAAAAAACTCCAGAGTTCTATAAAGATTAATCCATTCAAAACAACTTTTAGACCTGAGCCCTTGATTGCTGCTCCCTGGTTTCTCTCCTGCCATTTCAGTCACTTTAATTCCATCCCTAAACGGTCCATTAATTTCACTTTCTAATTCCTCTATCCAACATAATGAAGTAAATACATATGAAGGAGAGATTCAAAATTGCATACCACTTTTTACATAGCTCTGGCACTGCCCGAAATCCAAACCTGTGAGACAAACGCAACAGCCTAATGGTAACACTAAAGTTACGGTTCTGCCACTGCCTACAAAACATTAATATTACAATTATTATATTAGAATTGCTTTGGGGTGTATTGTGACCTTGCAGAACACCAACAATACACCAGGCAAATTTCTGGAAAGACAATACATCAGTACAATCTTAACTCTGTGTGTGTGTATGATGGTTCCAATGGGAGCTGTAATCTACCTCAGAACACAGTTTAAAACTCTCCGAGAGCATGGCACACAACAGTGTAAGAAAAACTCAAACATTTTCCCCTCACTAATGAAAACTAATTTCACCTAGCTTCACTGACCTTAACTTCACTGAGCAAAAGCTAACTATACAATAGGTATTTCTATACCCAAACACTCTACTTATTCCACAAAGGAATAGCTCCCCATCTACTACAGATCATAAATTCCATATTCCTACATACAGTGCCGTGGTTTAAATACGCATGCACCAATTCGGTAATATAATCTCACCACTGACAAACCTGCTGGGGAAACTACTGCTGGTTACCGCTATTGATGCTTTCCATTAGGATTCCCATGTGGCAGGGCACATCCTTTAAGGTATACATAAATCTATTTCCTTCCATCATACGCAAGGATAGGCAGATTTCCTTTGACATAGCAAAAGGAATGGCAAAATCCCTGTTCTTTACCACCTTGTCCCCAGCATGTACAATGTACAAAGAAGCTGGGGCGGAAGAATGCCAATATTTGAAGAAAGTCTATTGGACAGGCCTAATGGGATAAGCAAGGCAGAACATTATCATTTACTTATTTACTTTCTATGCTGTAAAATGAAATATTCTGTTAGACATCAACGTTTCAAATCAAATACCAGTATAATAAGAAAGGGCAAACTATGCCTTATGGGGCAGGAAAAGTGTCTAAATGTCATTTTATAAAAAAATCTATACAGAAACTTATGACAGATTATTTTTCATTTCTTATGCCAGCAATACAAAGACTAAAACAACTCAATATAAACCAACCATAAATTTTATTGCCCATATAAAGTTAGTACCAGTTTAACTGAAATAATTTTGAAAAGCAGTTTCAGTTATTTTAACGAAAAAATGTTTGCGATCCATTTGACTTAAAGTGGTAGTGTTTCAATGACCTTTGATGTTAGAGGCTTCCATAGCCTCACCTCAATTGGGCTTAAACTCATAAAAATTCCTCCAGCTTATACAGAAACTGGGTGTAATAGCAGACAGTGACAGAGCAACACGAACACCTGAGACTGAACTTTCAGGCACAGTTGCCTGTTGTTTTACTGCTCACTTTAACAGCAAGTTAAATTGCCAGCTAAATTTCTTAAGGGGTTGAAAAAAATTCTAAGCACTAGAATGTGTCCTGACTTTCCTGCCAAACTGATCAAACCAGCACATTCTCAAATCCTTTTCCCTTCTCATTGGTTTTTTTTTTTCCCCAATAAAATCCAAATCCATCATCATAACTTATAAGTTTTTACATATCCTTTTCCTGCCCCATTTCCTAACATCTTCTAGTTACTCCTCATCTTGATTCAGACTGCTGTTCTGATTTTATTATGCTTTCCAGACCCTGCAAAAACCACAGATTTTTCCCCTCTTTTCCTTCAAATCCCTACAATATTTGGACTTGCTTTGTGCTGCCTTTTGCTTCTGTATTCTCATCTTCCTCCTTGCTGATGTACCTTATGCTGTTCTTAGAAACGACAACTTGTTTAATTCACTCGCTATGACTCACTTATTCATTTGAATCCTTGTCCCCGTTTCTGAGGTCATTCCCCTCATTTTCTATGTCAGTGCAATTAAGATCACAAGCTCTCTGAGGCTGGAACTGTATCTTACTATCTATGAAACATCATGCAAAGCTTTAGCACGGCACAAAATGTTTAACTAATGTTTCTGAGCTGGAAAAAAACCAAACAACCGTTTGAAAAAAACCAAACTCTGAACTACAATATTTTAACAACAACAAAAAAAACATTTTCAGAAATCATATTTTAAGCAAAGCTGCTGAGATGTACAAGAGTTATTGGAACTACTACACTAGTTTCATCCTCAACCACGCAACTGCCAGTAGTAGCTTGATTACATATAATGAATGTTGCTGCTGTGGATGGCAAGAAAAATGTTATTAAATCACATTACTACATTAAAATTTGACAGCAAGAAAAGTGGGGGGAGGGGGGGGGCGACGAGGATCTGCATTCCTATTCTGACAGTTCTTGGAAGCTGTGATTCATGCTGCTACTTGCTTTTCTGCTCACAGTCAGAGGAAAATCCTGTTTCCTTTAGAATATTTGTTGTTCCTACAAAAGCTACTTGAAAATAAGCACAAATCAAAGTCACCTAACTATTGTGCAGTCCATTATGATATTTTAAAACTGGTGTATTTTAATTCTTAAAATTAATGAATTAAAATTTGTGAACTGAGCAGGGAATTCTCTAGAAATGAAAGTAGCAAGCTAACAGAATTTTCATCACTTTCACAATTATTAAGTCGATCAGAAGTTTCTCTAAACCTCTGAGTAGGACGGATCACAATTCTCCACTGAGACTTGATAAAATCTTATAGGCTGCACATAATGAGGTAAATTTCAGTCTGCTGTTTATCATGGTTAATAGGTAACGCAAATATAGGCAAGACAGGAAAGAACCAGAAATGTCATTCTAGACAGAAGTCCAGCTCCTTCTGCTTTTCAACTAATAACTCCATGTTACAAGACAGAGGAGTGGGTTTACAGGAAATCCCATTTGGGAGGTCCTACCTTTTTTTCCTATGCTGAGAGAAAAATCTTATTCTTTGGCTATTGCTGGACATATTCCATACAGTAACTGGTATAAACAGAAATCTTTAGACGGCACCCTATCAGTTTTATCTATTATTAAAAGCACTTATTCCCTATGGCCTTTACATGGAAAAGTCCTATTTCTTAAGCTCTAGTTACACTTTCTTTTCCTTTTTACTGCTGAAAGCAAGGTCTAAGTTCTAGTTTTTTCAAAGAAAGATACCAAAACCATTTTCTGCCCCTGAAGCAGCGGGAAAATATGAATTTAATCACATCTTTAAGCTATTCTGTTTATTTCAGAAGGATTTATTTTACATACTAAACCAAACCCTGCAGTCAGTGAAATATAGTACCATCTAATTCTGATCAGGGTAATAAATAATACCCTGGTTGACAGTCAAAATATCTTTTACCAGCTTAATATTAAGCACATTTTTTGGTGGCCAGTAAAGCACCGTTGTGGTAGCTCTCCTCTCCTCTCCTCCACCACGAGGAGACACCTTCTCCTGCCATAGTCCCTCTGACACACCACCAGATCCTCAGTCCCCATCCCCTTCCAAAACAGCCCCATGTGCTCCTCAAGCCCCGTTGGCACATACAACCACCTCTGGCTCCTCTATTCAACACAGAGCCAGCACCTGCTGAAAAAAGCAGGTCAGAGCCAAACCTGCATTGTATTATCTCTGTTCTCGAGAGAGGGCAGTGACACGTGTTTCTCTCCACCCATCGTGTCCGTTTTCCCAAAACCTGTAAGAACGTCTCAGGCTTTGAGATTTCTCTCTCCTACAAACACGGTTGCAATTGGTCAATGATTTCAAAATCTATTGGTGAGTATGTAACGAAAGAATGAGTGAAAACCAGGAAAAAGCATAAATCGTGTTACCTTAGGAACCTGGGCTTAAAAAAAAGGCAATTCCCTCCGGCTTTAACAGAGAAAATTTGTTGTTTACTGAGCTTAGGGAAATAAGCAGATTTTGGCAAAACGTTTCCTGATTTCTCTGACTTTTCACAACCTCACCCTTAGGTTTCAAAAGCAGACTTTCTTTAGCAGACTAAAGATTGGTAAAGTCACTTCATGTAACAAACACTTTTCCCTCCAATATATCTTGAAGCTTTTGGATGATTGATGAAAACTCAGATGATCCAAACCTTTGGCATTTCTCTGACAAGATCCATCTGAAAATTTACAAACCACTACCTTGCCACACCAGCAGGAGTTTACCCTCTCTGAATTCACAACCGCCTACTCGCCAGCAGCCACCGCACTGACTGAATATTGGTCTGCCAGGGTGCATGTCAGTAATAGCCACAACTAAAAAGGCAAAACCAGTCTCTGACATTACACTAAGCATGCAATGAAACAGCTAAACACACACATCAAATGCTCCTAAATGCCAGAAACTAATATTTACTATGTCATTAAGAACTTTAGTCAAATGTAAAAAATGGTCACTTATGTTTTATTTACAACAGCAGCACATTCTCAGTATTGGAAATATGAAATCAGCTATATTAATACAGTTTATTTTGAAGTATCTTTTTTATTTGGCAGCTTAGTATCTCATACTCTCATTTTCTAAGATCATAATTTAGTATGTCAAAATATGCATTTCCTCAAGATTTCTAATGCACGTTAAGAAATCCTCCCTCCTACAACAGCCACTTGTTACAGGTCTGCCTCCTCTACGGTCACAAACACTTGTCTTGACGGTGTTTAAAAGAAAGTGCTGGAACTTTCCGGATATGTACCAGTTCAGCAGATAAGATGTATACAGCATCTGAGATCATCCTTCTTCAAAGCAACTGAGATATACTCACAAACTTGTGGAGCTGCAAGCTAAAAACTCTTGTAGATGATGTTGTTAGCAATACTAAAACCTACTATAATGTATTTAAAATTCAAGTATCATGCTGGATCATCAGCCCATTCCCAGGTACTCCTCAGCGTCCCACACCAACACCACTACCATGTGATGAGTTAGTAATTAAGCTCTGTTGCCTGCTCTGGCTGTAATAGGCAATACTACCCTAACTATACTCTTCTCTATAATAAGAGATTATTAGCAGGGCACGAAAAGGGGACTTCAGACAACAGGATACACAATTCTGAAGTACCAAAACCAGAGAGAGTTGCATCACTCAACAAGACTTTTGAAAAAGTTAGTAGAGATGCAAACCATAAAGGTAACCAGTGAACACAATATTATGCCTTCACCTTTTTCTGAAGGCCTAGGGCACAGGTAAGGTTAGTACTCACAATCCTGGTCCCTGTCCTTGACATACATAGCTAAGTTTTTCATAGAATAGTATCACAGAATCGCCTAGGTTGGAAGGGACCTTTTAGATAATCAAGTCCAACCATCAACGCAACTCTTACAAAACCCATCACTAAGCCATACCTCTAAGGACCACGTCTAACCATCTTTTAAATACCTCCAGGGATGGTGCCTCAACCACTGCCCTGGGCAGCCTGTTCCAATGCTTGACAACCCTTTCAGTGTAAAAAGTTTTCCTAATATCCAATCTAAACCTCCCCTGGCGTAACTTGAGGCCGTTTCCTCTTGTCCTATCACCTGTACAACCCCCCCCTCTCTACACCCTCCTTTCAGGTAGCTGTAGAGAGCGATAAGGTTTCTCCTCAGCCTCCTTTTCTCCAGGCTGAACAACCCCAGCTCCCTCAGCCGCTCCTCATCAGACTTGTGCTCCAGACCCCTCACCAGCTTCACTGCCCTTCTCTGAACCTCCTCCAGCACCTCATCAAAAGGTGCTGCCATCAAAACAGCAGTAATACATTCTTTTAACATGCCAGCAGGAAGAAAAAGATGTGCTCTCATTTGGACCAGCAGCACGGGTTACAGCACAGTAACCTGGAACAGAGAAGTCTGATGGCAGAAGGGGTTCAAACCGTAATGTCTCAGCAGATGGACCAACTCGCCACTACTCATTGCAGCAGCAATCTTCACAACATGGAAGGAAAAATAAAAAGGAAAGCTTTGCTGGACAAAACGGAACCAGCAGTGTGCATGCCTCCCTAGAGAGAGGGGCACCCAAATTAAGAGAGGTGAGTCCTGGTTTCCAGTTCCTAATGGCATTTAAAATTTTAAATGTAAGCAAATACAAAATGGCACAGGCCAGAACACAAGTTCTCCCCTCCTTTTTCTCCAAGAAAATAAGTGGCCCAGTATCTCTCTTTGGACCAATTAGACTTTAATCATCTTATACACAAGCAAAAGTGGACTTTTAGTGTTTGGGGTTTTGTTGGTTTGTTGTTTGTTTGTTTTTCAAGGAGACATCAACAAAACCTCTTCCTCCTCCCCCTCTTTGTGTTTCTGAACAAAAGGGAGAGTCACCACAGGGTTTTGGTCTGAGTCCAATCCCATAGGTGTGCCTGAGGTGTGGTTTGAACATGCCTTTGGACAAGTGAGTGCTTAATTTACAGATTGCCTAATTCATGAATAGTAAACAGATTTAGATGCCAAGATGCTCAGTTGTGACAAGATTATGGATGATCTGAGTGACAACAAAATTTCAAGGTGTTTGGAAGACTTTACTAGTGAAAATCTAGAGACCTGTAAAGTTTAGCTAACACATGGCTACGATTTTATTTGGGGCTAGATACCCAAATTCCACCTAAACCGAAGTTTTGATTCCTCTATATTATTTTACAGATCTGGACATATACCAAAATAACACATCAAAAACCTTCTCAGAGATACCTGTAAATATCCTTTTTAATGGAACTCTAAAAGGACCTCTACAGAAGAGCAAGGCCACATATATTTATTTTTTAAATCCACTTTAAATGGATCTGTCTTACTCCAGGAACTGTTTTCTTCTATTTTAACCTAAGGATAATATTCTAGTGCCATTTATCTTGTGGTACCAGGCTGTCATTATGGGTAAAGTAATATTAGCCTTCAACACTGAAGCTTTCTCACACACTCTGAGATTATTAAACTCATAAAGATGAAGCATTTAAGTAGCCACATTTATGCCTAATTTGGCTACATTTCCATCATAAAGATGAGGAATGCCCATATTATCTACTAAGCTTCATAAGATTCTCTAAATAGAGGGTTTTCTCAGTCTTGAATCTCATGGGTATATCTAATTTTCAAGGATCTATATTTAATAAAATATTAATACTACTAATGATGATTTTATAACACACTCAGCAACGCTCCTCAGAAGATCAGTACAGAATAAGGAAACTAATTCAGTGATTTTAATGACAAAATGTAACAGCTGGAAAGAGTCCAAGGTGTGCAACACTAAACTACTGAAAGAATCTGAGAAGCCTTGTTGCTTCCACATAATATTTAATATATGACAACCGCAGAGCACCATCACTTTTTACATATATGATTATATATTCTGAAAGCGGCTGTAATTAAGAATTTATATTATACACAAAAAGTATGGCAAGAGAATATTAAGGCTATAAAATTAAACACTCAGGCATGAGGTATGCCAAAATTAAAGTGGCTTTTGCATTACAAAGGAATTTTGTGGCAGCAGTAGGGTTGAGAATTCAATCCTTCAGGGCAGCACACAGCTGCATTAACCATGAGTCTCCTTCTCCTTCCGTGATTTTGCATTTCACATCTTTCACTCTTGCAACAAATGAGCAGAGGAATGACTGAGGAACGATTGCAAATTATTACAGACCGCCATCAACCAACTTAAGAAAATAACCAACTGCAATAGTAAGCTGCTTTCCTGAGGTGGACCACACACAGCAGAGAATGAGATGCCTTCCCAATGGATACAGCCGAATTTGCTGGTGCCAGAGTTACAGCAAGGCACTGGAATTCTTCATTTCAGACTCTGCTACCTGACTGAAGCTGTGCTTCCTACACCTCTTTCTATTCTGAAAGACCTCTTAATTCAGAATAACAATACCAATACCACTACTAATAATTCAGTACTAGTAGAAGGCGAGAGAGACAGCTGAATGGTTTGGCTGCGTAGTTGTGAGACTACAGACAGGCAGTTATTTCCCCTCCAGAGACAAAGCTACCTTAAACCAGCTACTGCTTTCCCAGCAGCCTGGCGACTCTCTCCTGTTCTTCTGCCATCCCTCCAGTGGTGCCAGCAGAGCTTTCTACAGGGTGATCCAGCTCATTTAACATAGAAAGGTTAAAAATACATTGCAAAATAAATAAATAGAAGGCAGGAATGGCAGGAACAACTACTAATGTGTTCGCTACGCAACTATCTACTGATACCATCTATCCTCAGAAACATTTCTAGATCTGCTTTATTTATCTGACCTTGATAATTTCTAGCGTTCAGTTGGAAATGAGTACTTTAAAAAGGCTGAAACACTAAAATGCATTTTTCTTTACTTCAAATACCTACCAAAGTCTTTTCCTCCAGAAAAACAAATTACAATATGATGAAAAGGAAGGCGCCTTAGCTGTAATTCTGCTTCTTCCTAATGATATTATGTGTTTTGTATTAAAAACTGTATTAGGGTACTAATTCTCTATTCTGAGGGAAGAACTATCCACATTATTAATCTATAAAACTAGGCTGAAGCAGTGAGGCTTTAGACAGCAAATTATAGATCTCTCCTGAAGGGGTACATAGCTAAAAAAGGAGCTGTTTTGAAGTGATGAAATTACCTAGAAAAGAAAATTGCATTTTTGATTCACAACTATTTTCAACAAAGATCTATTATTTTTAGTATACAAAATCACAACTTTTCAATTTGATACAAACATTTCATATAAAGAACACATGGGAACTGTGGGGGTCAATAACTCTACTACTAATTTATACCTTCAACTTTTCGCACAAATTTAGAATAGGGTCAAAAAAACAGCAAAAGCCCAAAGCCCTTGAAAGCAGCAATTTTCTTGTCAAGACCAATCCATCCATGAAGATTCATGACTTCAGTGAAATTTTATACTAACAAGATAATTAACCAACACTACAAATTAAAGTAATTACCACTCAGTTTTTAAATTTCTGAGTACAAAAAGTGTCAAGTCAGCTACAACAGAGAGTTTATGGGGTCCTTAGAGCATTAATAAAGAAAACATTCTCTGCTTTCCTCACACCCCTTTATTTTACCTACCAAACTTCTCTACGTAAGAACATGAAGCGGAAGAAATAAAAACCAAACATGGCTGAATGACATCCTAAACTATTAAATATCAACCTGGGAGATTTTTTTTTTTCCTGTTTGGACTGTTTGTTGAGAAGAGGTAACTCTTGCCTTGCCAGCAAATTTCTCAGACCTGAAAAAAGCTAGCACCCACATTCAACCAAAAACTTGTAATAACCCGAACGTGTAATGTTTGGCAATATGAAAGCAGTGTCTGTAACACTTTTGAGAAAGTATCTTAAATTAATATATATGAAAATCAACAGTTTATTAACAAAAATAACTGCAGATTTACTAGCCCTGTCAAGTAGAATTCCTCTGTTATAACAGTCAAATCCTGCCTACCTGTGTGTATTCATAGACAAAATCAATTTTATTCCTGTAAGATTGAACAGTGTGAAACAACTGCAACTGCTCGTATTGAACTCTGCCTGGACTACCAGAGTTGCGGTGTATTTTTCTCAAGCCCTTCTTCCACTAGAGTATTTGCTTAAACAATCCTCTTGCCTTCTGGCACACCTGTCACCCAGAGAAATGCGCTAGGTTAAATATAACCACATTAAAAAAAAAAAAAAAAAGGTAGTTAA
>VXBO01008740.1:424979-455827 GCA_013400135.1 Rhinoptilus africanus
GGGGGTGGTGCCGCCGAGCGTTTTTTTGGGGGTATAAGCGACCCCGGTTTGGTTTATCGGTGTGTGCGAACTTAACGGAGCGGCTGGGAACGGGCGTGTCCTCAGCCCCTCCTGCAGGGCTCTTCATGCCAGTTTTATAAAATAGTCTTACCTAGCGTTAGAAACAAGAAAACACCCTAGCCGAGTTTAAAGTCTCTACACTGTAACTTTTAAAGTGCTGTGCTAATGTTGCCTGAAATAAAAACCCTCAAAACCAAAAGTAGTTTAGAGAGGGGATACTGCTTTATTTGACATTGGGTGCTAAGGGGGAAACCCACAAATCTAGCACACCTTACCGGGGTATTCACCTATTATTTATACACAAAACACTGTCATTATTCCACCTACCTAATACATAACTCCACCTGGGCCTACATATTCATCAGGATGGACCAAATAGTCCTTTTTACCTATGTGTATCAAACTTTGCTGCGTCGGCAAAACACTTCTGTGCAGGCGTGAGTGTCTCAGTGGTCGTTTGGGTCAGGAGACCCTTCCTCACATTATCCTTTTAAGGTACTGAGTCAGGACAGTAAAAGTGTGCTGTAAGTTTGCCAACTTCTTGAGGAGGTTCTTTGAAGTAGCCATAACTCTCCCCTAATTGGTATAGGAGCACGTATTTGACGTGTAGAAGGACCTTGAAGTGATTGACTACTTCTTGTTATTCCATCCTTGGTGATTAACTACTGGTTGTCTCCTCATTATCACTATCTGTAACATCAGCTCAGTGAATAACTATTTCTACACAGTAAGAAGGTCAGTAATTAGCTATTTTCTTGCACAGTAAGAAAGTCAGTAAGAAACAATTATTTTAGAGACAAAGCAGAGGCCTGCCTTTGGTGACACTGATAGGGCAGGGTTTGAGCAGCCTGTGCGTGCAGCGCTAGCGTTGGCTGCTGAGGGCTGGGAGAGCTCTGGGCCAGCGAACCGTGGCAAGGCTCACGGCAAGTTTCCTGCTTTCTGACCTGAAAAGCAGCACTTTAAGTCCGTTCTTCTCATTTGCCAACCCTTACAGTTTGGTTTTTTCATGTGGCTGGAAGGTAGAAGACTAATTGTGAACCTGATAAACTGAAGTGCCGTGTATGTGTTTTGTTATGAGGGCTGAAGTATTTTGGTTAGGCAGAGATAACTGATACTGCACAGTTTTTATGTGCAATGGATTCCAGCTGTTCTGCGTACTGCAGGACTGGGATATGCTTAAATGTGCAGTGATTATGTTAGCATAAACCTGTTCTGCGTGCAGAACGTAGCAGCAAACCGTTTCCTGTAAAGTAAAACATTGCTCAGTGCTAATAGTATATAAATACTCCCCGTTTTCTCAGTTACAAGGATGTTTGTTTTTCAGTTGATGCCCTAAACAGCAATATATATAAAAACATAATTCCAAATATATATCTATAGGAGCTTAATTAGTATTTGTGTCTGGAATGAAGTAAGGAACTTGACTTGGCTGCACAATCTCATGGATTTTTCTTTCTGGATTACTTCTCGGGTAGATCCCTTTCCCCATTTGATTCACCTTGTGACCAAAGTCTTACGCAAAGGCTTTGTAGGGGCAGGAACCTCTTTAGGAGTAACGCTGCTAAAGAGCTAACCATGAGCTCAGTTTTTCTGCCGGAAGAATTTTAAAAAGCATTAGTAAAAACACTTATTTTTGTTACTGGCTGATTCATAATACTCTATTTCAAGCTTTCAATTGAGGAAAATGTGAGATAAACAAAACTAATAATTTCATTATGATAATGCTCCTGTGATAAAATGTAGTAAAGATAATAGGATACAGCAGGAATGGAAAATCCAGGAGAAAATGTGGAGATATTTTCAACAAAAATGCATAATTACCAGAACTAGAATACGGCCAAGAAACCAGGAGGCTAAAAATAGTATCAAGCTGTACGTATGAAATTTGCCGCAAGATCTTTAGTGAGCAGTAGTAATCCTTCAGTAAAACAGAGGCAGCACAGAGATACTGTGCTGTCTGTCTCCACACCTTGCACGTACGGGCGCGTAACCCCTACCTACTGCAGTGTCGCAGTAGCAAATTACTCTTTGGTATTTGACAAGATCAAAACAGGCAACATAGCTGTGGAAATCACACGCATTTGCATTTTTCGCCAAGGTTATGGCCTAACCAAGGTAATTTTTTTTCATGCTGCTTCTTTTTTTTGAAAGTATTTTAAAGGCTCCTGCAGGAACAGGACAGAAGGTTTAGAAATGGTGTGGTGGTTTTATGAAAGTGTTCTCCACCTAGAAATACTGTTTTTCTGTCTCTTACTGTCAATGCGAGTGTGCTCTGGTGTGTAATGATAGTTTTGTTTCACTCACAAAGGTTACATGAGAGCAAACATAATTTTCAGACGTTGCCAAATTACAAGCAGGGAATCTTTTGTGAATTATTCAGCGGTGGGACTAGACTGGGTCAGAAATGCAGAAATTTCCAGTGCACTTCCATTGACTATAGCCGTGTTTCCTTCCGAACTGTCATCGCCATCCTGTGCGTGATATGCTTCAGAGCCATAGAACAATCCTCTGCTCACAGTGTTCCTTTTTGATCCTCACTGGCATATTCAGAACAGGATCTGTTTGAGGAAGCTGCTTTTGAAACTAAATCTCGCATCGCTCCAGAATACTAAAATCAGGGGATTTAACAAAGATGCAGACTGTAAAGTTTGTTAACAATCTGCATAATCCTTGCAAAGCAAGGTTTACTAATGTTCATTCCTAGACCCTTTTCCTACAAATGGTGTAACTGGCTAAGGACCAGAAACATCTCCTTTTAACCTGCAGATGCCCTTGGATTTTGCTTTGTCGCGTCGGATGGCTGTAACCGTGATTGCAGGGTTGGATGAGTATTGGATCACTTGGACGAAGTCAGGGTCACCAAAGGGGAGATTTAGCCCTTTCCTGTCGTATCTAGCAACACATTCTTATTGCTTCCAATGTGACAACGCGAGCGCTTGCGGAGTTGCTCGTTGTGCCAGTGTACCTCACGGCAGCCACAGCAGCAGGAGGCGGGTTCACCGCTAAGAGGAAGCGGGTAGTAGGACTCCTTTTACAGCAGCCGACACTGATATTCACCTGACGTGGCTGTCGAATCATATCTGAAGTCACTGATGACCTATTTACATTTAAAACTACTAGTTCGCTTTAGTTTGAACTGGCAGATAAGCCATTATCTCTGAAATGCATCTAGTCATTATCTCTTTGAATCTGCAAAATAAAAGTTTCTAGGAGAGGTATCTGCCGTTGGGTATCTACTAATACCACAGATGTATCCTAGTTGGTGGGAAAAAAGCAACGTCTACTGTTAATTTTCTTGCTTTTCTTAGGTATCTCTGTGCGAACTCTTAAGTGAACTGTTTCAGTTGCATTTTTCTTTCTGCATCCTGATGCTATAAACCATGTCAGCTGTATATAACTAAATCTTCATTAGCACATCGATACTGTGTTTTTTGACAATGAGTCACTGGAAAAATAATGTTCATACCGTACAATTTGATTCACTACTCATAATAAAAATGCTGAACCAGGAGTGTGGTCTCTTAATTTATGTAGTTTTGCTTATCTACAGTTGTACTGTAAACTGTTTTGTTAAGGATATACTTATTTTTCTCAGGAACAACTGATCCAACTGTCAGTATTCTAAACTAGTGGGAAGATCATCCTTGACACTGGAGAAAATTCTTGAACGCCTGTCAAACAAACGGAACTATTAGTCAAGGAATTCAAATCCTGATTTTGTATGGCTGTACACATAGTTGTCTTTAGGTCGCCTTTTCAGGGGGGCACTGAGAAGGTATGTAGCAGAGGAGAGTTCCACTATAGTCATATCACCGAGAGTTAAAGGTGTTTGGCACCCATGCTGGATAAAAGGAGGAGGAAAGTATGGATTAGAGCCCACCTGCTAATACCTTCCCCTTCCATTGAGGCGGAGTTTGCATGAAATGGAGAATGCAGGCTCTGTTGTCAATGTCAGGCATCTATATGTATCCAAAGTAAGCATGGCTTTCACTTACGACATCAATTTTCTTTCACAGATCAAAACCAAAAAAACTTTTTTTTTTAATTGTTTCAGGCTTACCAAAGGAGTAAAAAACTATATTTGAGCTAATTTATATCAGAACAGATGATCTGCATTAAAATTTTTCTCAAGTAATACACGGTTTCATCACATCACTGCTTGTTGTATTGGTGTCTTCATGAGCAGAAATATTTTGCGCTGACAGTGTCATCATATTCATAATGTTCTTTTGGGGGTTTTCTTCTAAGTCGGTTTCTATTGCTCCAACTTCTGCTAGTTTCCATTCAAGCTCTGTAAAAATAAATTACAATTTATTCTAATAATTGCAATAAATTCTCACTTAAGGGGAGAAGGACTTTTACTAAAGACCAAGCTCTATCTCAACAACAAAGAATAGAACCATCCTTGCGACAACCCAACTTTATCTCGGGGAAATACCTAACCATGAAATTGCAAAATATCCATGCTTATCCGATAGTTTTACCACAGAAGTAGATAAATTAAGTCTTTGCTTTTTGTAGACTTTTTTTCCTACAAAAATAATCCAAACCCTTTTCTGCCTTTAAGCAGTGATCTTTAGATCCAACGGTTACAAACAACATAAAATTTTATACAACATGAATTGTTTAAAAACTTCTCTCATACCTTCCACTTTAAGATACATTCCCTCACATTCAGCTACTCCAATGAACCTGCCTTTTATTTCGCCACTTTTATATACAAGTATTGTGGGTAAACATCTGTCATGGTAATTCTGAATGTAGCTGTTCACAACGGCTTTGAGAAACTTGACTTCTGGAAACTTCCTGGCTAGCAGGGTGAGGTGGGCATTAACCAGTAAACACAGTGGGATGCTAGGAAAGAAGAAGAAAGCACCATGACAATGCCAGTGTAAATGATTTGTAAAATAACTAAAGTTATTAAAAATAAAGCCTTTGAAGAGTAAATGTACGTTTTCCTGTAGTCTGGTTCTACTTTAATTTGTTATAAGAATTGCAGCACAAATTTTACTTAGCTGCTTCTAAGATCACTGGGATTTAAAGAGCTGTCCAAGTAAAAAAATATAATCGGCACAGTTTATGCAGTATGTCAGTAAAACCAGACGCTTCAAGCGGTGCGCCTCAAGTTTGTTCTCCGCTAAGATTTTAAAGCTCATCTTGTCCATTTATTCTAGACTTTGAATGAGAATTTTTTAATCTGTAGTATACATTTTACCTTAATTTATTTGAACTGGCTTTCAGTTTGACATTTAATTATTCCTTCATTCTTTTAGTAAAATCTAAGTAGCGTCAGGAAAATCTTTGCAAAGGTTTGATGGGGTTTTTTTTTTTGCTCCACTCCATCCCATTAACCTTTTAGAAGTGAGGATCTTTGTTGTAACTGACTGAAGTTCCAGAAGCTGATTTAGCCTCGACGGGTTCCAGCAGCACCGTCTGGTGGCCAAAGACCAGGGAGGTACTTTTGTTACTAGCCATGAATCCGGAGATCTCGTGTTCCTTCCTAAGGAATTAGGAGTTTCCTCACAGGCTCGTATTTATGCAGTGGTAAAGTGTAGAAGTGTAGAATTGCTTCACCAGTAAACAAAACCAATGAAAAGCGAGAAAAGCTGCTGTTTTCTTTCTTCAAATCCGTAAATTTAAAGTATTGCAAGTTGAACAATTTCATGTGATTGACCTATTCCTATTGCTCCTGGAAATAATACTCAATTCATGAAAACTAAGAAGAATCAAAGAAGCTTCCTCCCAAGAGGCTTAAAAAGAAAGGAGAAAAGTCACCTGAATCTAAAAACTGCATTAAACATTCTAATTATCAGTGTTTTTGAAAAACATCTAATAGAGTCGCAAACATATTATCATGGGAGCCCTTTGACATTTCTGCTGGATCCTGTTGCAACTTCTGCTACCAATAGAGAATTTATTGGGGAACCAATAAACCAACAAATTCCCTAGCATTCCTCAGTTTTCGTAGCTGAGACTTTTCCTATTGCACTTTTGATTTGTTCAAGGTAAAGGGCAAATAAAGGTAGAATGATCCTGGTAGAGCACTCCTGCAAACGAGCTCCTTTACCACAGACGGTGGGCACCGCTTTCTCAGTGAAATTCAGAAATCTGAGTGAGGTTCAGCCGGTGGTGGTAAGCATGGATAGCAAAAGAAATCTTTCAGATAATTGAACAAAAGGGAAGTGATTCACTCCCACAAAGTGAATAAACAAACCAAGGAGGTCCCATGCTCCATGCTTCCATTGCCTCCAAACAATAGCTATTTCATTAGTCTATTGTGTTTCGTTTTTCTTGGTATTGCTTTTTAATTAACAGTTCAACTCTCTGTATTGAGGTATTCAACATCTTAAACAAGAATGTAGTTACCTTGCCCGATAAAGATGAATTATAACCCAAACATCCTCTGGAGCATTTGTAACTTCCTTTACATACTGCTCTCCACAAATTTCTCTTAACTCCCCATACTTTTGCCTCCTCTGAAGACATTTCCATTCTTGCAAGCGTTACTGCCTAATTAAAAAGTAATAATAAAAATATGCATCTTTGGAACATTTTAAATGCACTTTAAAATAATATCTATTGCATTTCTCTCAATTACTTTTAAAAACGCTTTGAGTAACCCTTTAGCTCAAGGTCTTCTAATGTAATTTCAGAGCTAGAAAGGCTTCCGTGCTACACTTCATTCAATAAGATAACATTAAAATATGGGAAACAAGTAACAAACGTGTTCCACAAGGGTTTATAATTTGAGATAAACCAAGAAAAAAAATTAAAGCAGGTACTAATTGTTTTTATGATTCTGAAAATGAGATTAGTTTGAGGAAGAACTGCCAGTACTTACACTAATATTTATGAGACAATTTAAAAATAATTCATGAAAATTGGAATGTGAAAACAGTAGATGGCAGTCTTCATCTATAGAAATACTTGCAAATTGGAAAAGGAAAATGCCTCTACTGAGATTGGTTGAACTAAAAGCAGCGATTAATTTTACTAACTGTAAGCCACTATAGAAGTGGCTTTTTCAAAAAAGATTATATATGTGCAATGTTATTATACTCTAGCAAAAATGCATGATAATTTAGGTTCACAACTTCCCCATAATTATGTGAATTATTATCTTCTTATGAGAATACAGCACTAGATACACAGTGTTAGCACTAGAATCATTTTAACAATGCAAAAGCAGTAAGTACAGGCAGAATGTAGACAGAGGAAATGTTTTGATCATAGTAGCATTTTTATTCTGTGTAAAAGCTCTGTATACGGAGCTCTGCAGAAGTCAGCAGAGTACTTAGTAAAATGCCTACAAAAATATACATGTGGATGTCCAGTATATCTGAAATTACTAAGTCTCCATACAAGGTGCCAAAGTTTTCTGAACCTGAATTCATAAAACGTACTGACTCTGCATGATATTGTGAATAAAATGGTTGGTGTGCTCCTATTAAATAGCTCAATAAGGTCCTGGGTTGTGCCACAGTTATGCCTAGGAACAGTATATGGTATGTCACAGAATTGCAGCATGACTGAGGTTGGAAGGGAGCTCTGGAGGTCATCAGGTCCAACCCCTCTGCTCGAGGAGGGTCAGCCTGGAGCAGGTTGTCCAGATGGCTTCTGAACATCTCTGTTCAGTCAGGATGGAGACTCCACGACCTCCCTGGGCAGCCTGTGCCAGTGCTCAGTCACCCTCACAGTAAAAAAGGTTTTCCTGATGTTTGGAGGGAATCTCCTGTGTTTCAGTCTGTGACCACTGACTCTTGTCCTGCCACTGGGCACCCCTGGAAACCCTCTGGCTCTGTCTGCTTTATACCCTCCCTTCAGGTGTTTAAAGACGTTGATTACATCTCTCCTGAGCCTTTATTCAATATGAACCTCAAATGAAGTAAGAAATAGAAGGGCCATTAAAATTAGTCTTGGATAAGAAGCAAAATAAACACAACAGTTCTGTATTAGGGGTCCACAGCTGACTTGATAAACACCTTTCAAAAGCACCCACGTTTATCAACTACCACCATTCCAGCATCTCAACTGCAGTGTATGATACAGTGAAACTGTAGTTTATAATACATTTTACATTGCATTTTTATTTCAATAATATATTTAGAAAGCATGCTGTACCAGAAATGAGTGCTATCCAAAAGGCAGAGATGTATTTTGCTCATAATACTCAGATTAAGTTTTTAATTATCAATTAAAAATACTAAAGAGTTTTATTTCAGCACTGAAATACAGTTTTCTTCTTTACAAGCTGGTACAGCTGGCACGCAGTCCATATGCACAAACTCAGTATCTTTCACAAAGTTGGGGCCATGTATGTTGGGACCTTGTTTTCCCTAATGTTCCTGTGCAACGTGCTAGAAAATGGATATCCACGACCTACTGCCTGTCCACTTCCTCCTGGCTTGAAGTCCACAGAAACTGCTAAGAGAGAAAATGGAATACAGAACTCCTTTCTTGGAATATTTATCACCATTGCTCTGACTCCTAAGGACTGGAAGAAAGTATCTTCAGAGTGGCAGAGTGAGGGGTGCGCTTTAATCAGGCAAACAGAGAATGAACCCTACTTGTCTAACTCAGATGAACGTTGAGTACACAACACTTCACATGCGCGATGCCTCTCTACATACAGTAGCACGATATTGCTTCAGCTGAACTGGGGATGTATAACAGTGGTTTCCACTGTGGCCCCTTCTATTATTTCTCTTTTAAATATCTGGCTTTGAGAATAAATTCAGTATTTTAAAATGGGAGTAATTTTGTTCTAACAAAATGTCGAAGTAAAATATGGTGTAAACTGCTTCTCTTTACCACTGGTAATCAGGGAGAAGTCAGACAGTACTGTGAGTGCATCTGTCTGCTGGCAAAGGAGTGGAAGGTGAAAAAGAGCAGTTATAGAATCATCACAGAATGTGCTGAAGGGACCTTTAAAGGTCAGCGAGTCCAACCCCCAAATGTCCATCAGTTTGTGCAATGTCCATCAGCAGACATTAGACTTTGAAAGATTCTGAGTTTGTTTTTCAGGGGCATGTACAGGTAAAATAGTAACACGTACACTGTTTATCTGGGTAGAAACAGCTCACTTTACCTGTACATTTCAATAGCTTTCCTATCAGCCTCATCAAAGTCGTCTTCAGCTTCCTTCAATTCTTCAAGATTCATTCTTTCGAGGGGATTCACTACAAACAACAAACAAAAAATTAGTCACCTTTTGTTCTCCAAAGTGTCTGCAAACGTTTTTAATGTATGAAATGTATTACACAGACATGGAACTAATGAAAGGAAGAGATGTACTGTTTCAGAAATTAGTCAACTGTGTCATAACTGTGGGGAAAAGCTAGAAAAAAAAAAAGAAACGTTTTTAACTGTAACTATAGAGGAAAATACAGAAATACAGGAGTGGATTACTACCATTTTCTCAGAATGTGAGTCTGCCTTTATGAAGGTATGAAAATTAGTTATCCATACATGTTACATGCCATAATGTTTGTCACTAACTGTGTTGTATGTTTAATTCGGAATCTCCACTTTAAAAATTTTGTTATATAAATGGCATGTATTTTTAATTCTACTTGCCTTCTGCTTCTTTCTGCAAATGTAGCACCATTTCTTCAATTTCATCTTTCAGTTTTTCTTTTGGAGGAAGAATTCCGAAATCTCTCAGTATGTCCTTCCATTCAGTATCTTCATTTGGATCCTGTTTTAATATTATGAAGCAAAACTAAATCAACAAATCAGTCTTGTGTGCCTTTTTTTTTAAACCAAACCCAGGCCTTTTCCACTTTGGCTTATATTAAGGATGTAACAAAAGGAAACCATTACCTAGAGGCTGCAATACCTTCATGGACCATTCTCATTCATCATGAATATTTATTTGGCATTTTTCACTTCTGAACAGAAAACGGCAAGAAAAAAAGACAGAAAGCTCAAAATTTTAGCATAGATAAAATAAATAGTCTCCAAAATATCAGCTAAAAAATTGTCTAAAAAATACATGGAAACCTACTTCAGAAACCCCAAACTATACACAGCTTACTTAAACACACTTAAATAGAGCTTTATACAAGCAAGATTTTTGTATCAGTATTTTTATGTTATTAATAAGAATAAGGTACTGACACTGGGAGTAAACATGTAAAAGATTCTATGCCCAGAATCAGAAGAAAAAGACCTTTTTATTTAAGTTAAAGATTAATATTGATGTATCAACATAAGCTACTTCATAGACTTCATACTTAATAACACAGGACTTCTGTAGGTGTTAAGTCTACATTTGTGGTAATTTCAATTAAATGGTTACGGTAAAGGGACTGTACACTATTTATAAGACTACATTTGCACTGAAATTATCACATTAAAAGAATCTGTTTATTATAACTGGACTGCTGTTGGAATGGTAGAATGGCAGCACATTAGGAGGCCTCAAATATGGATAAGAAGTAGTAAAGCCGATTGTAAAACAGGTTAATCAAAAAGCATGGCATTTTTTGCCCTGAAATAATAACTTGTTTGAAAACCTCCATAAAGACATCTCTATAAATATGTATATATAAGAAACATTTAGTGATATTTGTAATTCATTAATAATTTAGCATCAAATGAACAAAAATTACATGACAAAAATGCTACCTGAGGAAACATCCAGGATTTCCACTGGATTGCTACCATGCCTTGAGTACTACATTGGCCTTTCCAGCTGACAGCTGCCTTATTGGTATGCGATGAATCTCTTGTAGAGAATTGAGCATGAGTGTAACGAAATAAATTCTAACGAAGATCAAATGCTACACAAGCCTCAAGGTATTTCATAAAGGTAAAAGAATCGCTTTGCATTTTAGATGAAACCATACTTGAGAAATGCACAAAGAGGGCAAACAGAATCATGCTGTTGCTCACAAGGAAGGTAAGTACAGTGGGTTTGGGAGGGGACTCTTACCTCCACCACTTTCTTCTGGCATGAGTGAGGAAGCAAGATTTTGGAGGGTTTGGAGTGGAAAGGAAGTGGCAGTGGTTCATGAGAGTTCCTCCAGCGCTCTTGGAGCACGGCCTGAGCAGGCTGCAGGCGAGGGTCCTGCTGCCAGTATTCACTACTACTGGAGCATTCTGGCTTTGCAAACTTCTAGTGCCTTGTTGCTAAGATAAAGAGGAGATTTCATACCTGAATACTTTAATCAATTCCTTCTGCAAAGCTCCTATATCCAGAATTTGGACTCCGTTGTAGTTAGTGATAATATTTGGAAAATTATTTTCTGTAGTGGTCTTTCAACTATACTAGCAAACTTACTTTAACTTTATCCACATATGAAAACGTAAATACAGAATTAAGAATAAGTGATGTTTTCTCCTTTGATTTAAAAGTAATTGATATAATCAATCGGAAAAAATAAAAGAGAAGCTCCATGTAGATTCTAATGAATTAGATGGTCTCTAATAGGTCTGGAATAGGAAACACCCAAATGAAGATTTTGCTGCAATGTAATTCCCCGGGGTTTACTTGCATAAAAAAAGTCCTACAGTCTTACTACTGCAAGTTTTCAAGCCTTCACCAAAGCAGAATGTTGACTTAGGTACAACCAGGATATCCAAAAGTCCACAGAACTAAGAGGGCTACTCCTCCAAGGGAGCCACTGAAGAAAAGCGAGTGATGCACGTGCACTTTGGCCTCCACGCAAGTGCTTTAGCGTATGTTTTCCTGACGTAAATCAGGATCAGATTTCCCCGCTTCACAGAATGCAAATCCTTCTCCGTAGCAGAAGGATTACGAAGAATCATGAGGCATTAAAAACAATAATAAAAATCATCATCATAACTGGACAAATAATTTCAAAACCATGCAACAAAAAGGACTACTGAAACAGAACTGGAATGTAGGTAATTTAGAAGATAAGCTCTGGCCAGTTTTCGCCAGGAAAGATTTTGACATATTGCGGTTTTTCTGTAAATTTAGGTCCTACACCAAATCTTTCCATAGTATTTTACTTAAATGGTGTATTTTATACTATTTCTATTTAATGTTTGTAGCATTCAATATGTTTGTGTAACCAGTTGTACATTGGACATTTTCTAGATGCTGTTACATCTCAAAATGTAAAAGGAAAAAAAAATACTGGATGAGGAGTCCTAGATAGCAGTAAACATAAGAGAAACGGGTGTCTGTGATCAATCTGAACTCCAGTCTCAAGGAAGAGAAGAACAGAAGCTAGCAGACCTTTAACAATTTTTTAACAAATTGAGTTAAATCAATGTTTTAGAAGTTAGTCTTAATGCTAGTTCAAGGTTGCAGTAATATGCACAGATTAAATAAATGAAAAAAAAACTCGAGAAGATATTTGAGGGTAAGAGTGCAAAGGAGCCAAGTGATGGCAAAAGTAATCCAACATAAATTGGTTTTGGAGTATGAAGCTAGACCGCTGAAGCAGTATTACTCTACCAGCAGGCCACGATCCCAAGTGAAAATCTCATAATACTTCTCACTGCTGCTAATGATAGTGTTAATTACCACCAGCTTTGCCAGGGGTGATGCATATATCAAGTTTGGGAGCCCCAAGGCTGGGTGACTCCAATCCTCTCGGCCCCAACCCTCAGCCTCCCCCATTTCCTTGGCATCCCAGCCCCAACTCCCCCATCGCCCTCCATCTCAGCTGCTGCCCCACCAGGACACCTCGGGGCTGGGGTGACCCTCTTCACCCGCCTGCATGGCTCCCCCCAGGCACTGCCTCTCCTCAGGGAGGCCACCTTGCCCTCACCACTTCTAATGATGGTGGCGTGAGGGGTGCGGGCAGCAAGGTGGCAGCCAGCCCCAGCCGTTTGGCCCGTTGGTTGTCAGTTACTGCTGACAAAACAGTTTCAGAAGGAAAAAAAAAAGCAGAAAATGAGCAAGAATAAACAAAATCCAAACAAACCAACCCATCAAACGGGGAGGGGGCGATTTCAGTCTGGGCCACTGTAGGCTGTGCACATTAGTTCTGACCAGGGGTCGTATAAAATGGGATCCTCAGTTCACAAATCATGGCAGCAGTTCGACTGGAGGCAGAGCAAACTGCAGAGTGAAAACCAGTGGGTAAGGAGTGGAAAAGGACTTGTTAAGCTGGCTTCCACCTCGGAGGCTTCCGCCTTGTGTTCCCAGCTACCTGCTGGAGCTCAGCGGCTCACCCAAGCTTGCAGAGGCAGGAGTAGTAATGCCGAGGGGAGCTCAAACCATGACCAGACAATGCAACGTTAAGAACAATAATCTGCTTCTACCCTGAATGATCGGTCACTTTCAACATAATTACAGCCTCAGCATCATACTTTAACGCAACCCTGGTGTGGAAACCAGTTCAGAGGGAGAAGCTAGGAAGACTGATAGGCTAACTTGTTCTTTTGAGTGGAATTTCTTTAATTCTACATTAAAAACACTTGACTTTTCAAATGGATCCTAATTCTGGAAAAATTTAATTAATGCAATTAAGTCTTCTAAATGAGACCCATACTGCTTCTGTGTTCTTTATAGCTAACAAAAAAGACATAGCTAAAAAAACGATGTCATTGTATTTTAGTTGAATGAAGTAAAGAGATTTCTTCAAAACGGGCAACTTATTCAATTTCCCTTAGTTCAAGTAATAGAGATTCTAATTTTTTTTTCAGCCAATGAAACACTATTAACCTTAAGGCTTATTGAGGACTGCCAACTCCTTTATCACCAAGGTAGTTCTGCAGACCCCCTGCAGAGCACTTATCTCGACCCTGGAGACTGCCAGAAGTCCGTGGGCTACAGCGAAGGGAGTAGAGGGATGGAGAGCATCATCTTGAAAAGCTAACCGCACCTTTTGTTTGGCCTGCCTCGGTATGCTGGGATTTCAAAGGCTGGACAAACCACTTACAGTATCTTCTGAAAAAAATAAATCAGTAGTCTACATCGCAAACATTCTCATTAAAACAACCCTCTAACTGAATGCTTTTATTTATAAAGGAAAATGAAATGTACATAAGTGTTATTAGAGGCAATGTTGCATGCATACACTGTGCCTTTTTTACAGTTGCATTACACACAGCTGTAAACATCATAACACTAGGAAACAAATAATTTTAATATGCTTTTTATATAATCAACAAAGTAAAGAAACATTTGAATCCTAACCGAATCTAATTTAAGAACATTTACATTCTAGTGATTTTTAATTGTACATTGGTAACGAATAATTTTTGTAAGGAAAACAGTATGTCCATGTTCTCGGTGTTCCTGCAGCATTAGTTCAAGGTCAGGAATCTAAAATCCTGAAAAATAAGAACAAGTACAGTATAACACTAAATACTTAAAATATGATTGAGATGTAAGATATATCAGAAAACAGAGCATTATAATGTTGGCACAGGGAAACTTGTTTACGTCGCTCTGAAGAGCTGAATGACTTGAAATTCAATCCTGAAGCCAGTACTTAGTTTCAGTGTGAGGTTTTTTTGCTGTGTGAGAACAGGAGGATTACCCCCAGGATGTCAGTATGTGTTTGATAACTGGTTATATCAGTTCTTCCTGACACCATTTTTAACTTTCCAAACTGCTTACAGATCTGGGATATTTTCCATTTCTTGCTGCCTGAAACAGGTCTGTGTTCTCAGTTGTGGGAGCTCAGTACCTACAGCTTTTATTCACTTCACCTGAAGGAATATGAATTTAGCGCATCTGGGAAAATCTTGTCTGGAGAAATCTAAGATGACCAAACAATTAAAGGCTTTCTGAGACTACTCCTCAACATAAATATTGTGCTCTATATAAAAAATAAACTAATGTAAATACAGATTGTGATTAAAAGCATTAAATAAATACCTCCTTAGCGAAAATCCACTGATCTCTTTCCGTTGCGTGGCTGAAAGACAAATATCCAATAAGCCCTCCATAAAACTGACTGGTTTCAGTAACAAAGCCCCACCCAATTTGGATATGTATAAAAATTGGGAAATCTCTCACTTCTGTTAGTGTGATCCATTAAAGGTAAACCTAAGACCAGTTATTGTTTAATATCCACTTCTGGAGGAGAATTATAAAATAAAAATTACTGTATACAGAGTGAAGAATGAATTATACTCATCTTGTATGATTTTACAGGGGGAGAAAGCCACAAAAAATCCCTCTTAGAAACCATTATCCCTAATTCTTTTTTGCATTTTCTTAAGATGAGCTTCCAGATTGTTGTTATTATTGCAGTATAAGTGTTTGTTGTAATTAACAAAGAAATACATTTTACTCAATGATTTTTTTTTAGACTGTTCTTTAACATAGGCAGAGAGTTTCCGCCTTTTCACCATGGTCATTTCAGAAATATTTTGCACTACAAAGGAACGTGATACAATGTCTTCTAAAGCTGATAAAAAAATGTCTTGCTGAGCTTAATAAGAATTTGCTTTTCACTCTGCCATCATGAATGCATCGGTGTTAATATCACAAATAACTTTGGCCTGTTGTAAGAACTCTGCATATCCAATCCTGATACATAAGAAATACAAACTTGCCTTCTTTTCATTAGCCACTTTCTTATTTAAATAGAAAAAAAGATTAATCAAAACCAGGAGAATTATTATTAAGTTTTTCTCACTATCTTTAACTTGCTCAATTTTGCCAAAATGGAGTAAAAAGGCTCTATGGCATCAAAGATGGACAGAATGGTTTCATTCTCATGAGAATTTCTGTGTCTAGTTTCTAATCTTACTGGTCAGAACACAAGGGAAATGGGAAAGCATCTGTTTTGATACATCACAAAATGAAAAGAAAAAAAGTCAAATAAACCATACCCTGTAGAAAAAGTAGCCTCTACTTTGAATCCCTCCAGGTCCTTGAAGTTCTTCCTGAAAAAAAGTATTTCAAATCATATCTACTCTTGTAAGTGAATCCATATGGAGAAGTTGTTTATGTACACGTTAAAAGTATTTCTTCACTACTGCTATACAGCCTTGCCCCTTAAGGCATGCTTTGTGTGTGTTTCTCCATGTCAGTAACAAGAAGTTCATGCTGTCATGTAGAAATAGCAGAGAACACACGAATGAGGGCCATATTCCACCTCAAATTTTGGCTCGGTTCAGATGGCTTTAGAATGGTACCAGTAATGATGAGCAGCTCTTGCCTTCCACTGTCCAGGTTTCACTACCCAGACACAACCCGTGGCTTCATGGTAACAGAGTCTCTATGGACAAAATCAAGTTGGTCTTTGCACCTTGCAGACAGACAACAATGCAAAGCTTAAAAACCACAAATGCTCAGGCTTCGGCCCAGGAAGGAGATCCCAGGCTGTTTACAGAGATCTGTCATCATCACCCCTCTCAGATTAACCCTCAAAGAAAAAAACAGTGCTTATGATGTTCTACCCTGTCCGTGCTCCCCACATCGAGAAACAACTGTCTACTAATCCATACAGCAAGGCAGGGGAAACTAACAATGAAGAAAACAGAAATTCCATTTAAATGTAACAAGTACAAAGCATGAAGTATCCACTTATTTTAATGAGACCTTCACGATTAGAGAACACATAAGCTTAATGACAGTATTTTTATTGCTTGTGTTAATATCCGGTACATGAGGGAGGTGTTGGTCCTGCAGGTGGAGAGACAGGCCAACTCAGAAACAAAATAGTTCAAATCTTGTGCTTAGCAGGATGTAAAATTTAGATGGAATTTATATAGCAATGATGGTATTTCTCAATTAAGAACTGAGGCCATGTGATCTCTTGGGCTATGATCATAACCAGAGTTGTTTTAGAGAGCAATTATTCCATTTTCAATTCTAATGCGCTAAACAGGATGGCTCCCATCATTTCCTAACACAGGAGTAGCTTCAATACAAGGAAGCTTTCAAATGAAGTAGGATTTAAGCTACACACTATTTTTTGAGTCTTGCTTTTAATTTCAACTTCAGTTCATCAGGTATGCCATGATACCTAGTTATCTTTGCTGTATGTAAAACATGTGTGCGATTTTTATTCCTATTGTCTGCCTCATTGTAGCGTTACCTGGGTTTGAAATACCCATCTCAGATCTGTCATCCATTCAGTACTAGAGGGGGTTTTAGTTGGAAAAAGCTAAAAATTCACCCGTTTCAGCATAGTTTAGTGCATTGGCATTGGAGTGTCTAGCAGTATTTGTATTTCATTATTTT
This sequence comes from Rhinoptilus africanus, assembly GCA_013400135.1. Classification (NCBI taxonomy): domain Eukaryota; kingdom Metazoa; phylum Chordata; class Aves; order Charadriiformes; family Glareolidae; genus Rhinoptilus; species Rhinoptilus africanus. The sequence goes on from VXBO01008740.1 coordinate 442,165, forward strand.
TCTACTATTTCTATTCAATGTGTGAACAAACATAAAACCAGAAAAAAAATAGGCCGCTGTTGCAAGTTAAAGAAGTTAATCAAGAACATTAAAGGAGTCAAGAGTACAATTACTAATATGGAATTATTATTTATTTTATGGACATTTAACATGCTGATATGCCATTCTTTACTTAGAACCAGACATCTCTTAAAGAAGGTTACATCATATCCTGGTTTGATTTCATGTCAGGAGGTCGATATTAGAAAACAACCGAAGCTAAACTCTGTCTTCATTATAACACTTGCCTCGTACTTTTCAAGAGTTTGGAGATGTTAAAAAAACCCCAACACCCTAATATGTTCTATAGTGTACATGCATGTATATTCATAAACCTGCATGCATATATTTATAGAGAAACATATGTATTCACGAAGAACTATATTTAGAGTTTAGTGTCTGCCCTCTGAAAGTTATCTCATTCAATCTCTTCAACTGACTTGTGAACAAAATGCTTTTGTGTCTTCTGCCTTAGATCATATTACGTCAGTCAAGATGGAGCTAAAGAGGAATCAAGTTCGTGGCAAAATCAGGTATGAGTCCAAACTGGGAAGAAAGAATAAAGTTAATAGAGCATGTTTTCTCCTTCACTCGTCCACCTTTTCAATTCCTTGCCTGGTCGGGGAGAGAGGTGAGTGTGTTTATGTACAGCAAGTTTTGGTTTTCTTCCCAGTATGAGGAGGGAAAAAAAAAAAAAATCAGCAGCAAGCTAACCCTTCCTGAAGCACAGCCTGTGACACCAGTCACATAGTCCAACCAAAGGTGGGCAGCCCGCAGGAACTGCTCCGTGGGGGGATCAGAGCTCCTCTGCACATCGTAGGCAGAGTTGCTTTGATTCTCTACTGGTTTTAAGATTTACCAGTGCCATTTCCCCATCGGCCCATCTGGTAGAGTCTCTGGGAAAGACAGACTTAGAGATTTTTCACAGTCAGGGAATACTTGTGCTACTTTTGTTATTGATGGCAGATTATTTCCGTATGTTCTTCATTTTCTTATAAATTGCTCTGACCCTTAGCAATAACATTTAGAGAGGATTTTAAACTCTTTTGCTAAAATGCACCGAAATCTGCCACATAAACAAATATGATAAGCGCAATATGCATGATTTTCAAAGATTTATTATGACATTAAAATAGATAAGGTGCATGCAAAAATTCCAAACCCAAAAGAGTCTGCAGACAAAATTGATTCCAGAAGATGATAGCACTTTGTAAATGTTTGGTGTTTATGCATTGTACAGCAGTAAATAAGACTTTTAACAAGAGGAGTGGTATTCACAGCAGGAATTGACAAGAGGAAATCAGAAAAGTTGCTTTCTATAAAATGTGATGCAATTTAGAGTTTCCATTGCTTCCTTAGATTTTGTATTTGGTTTATGAATATTTTCAAATGGCTATATTCTGTAAGTGTTGGCTATACCACTACCTCTCGTGGCCACAGCCTGACAGAAGAAATTGTATTCAAGTGCATATTTAGCATTACACATTTTCCTTGGGATTTAATGATCTCCTCACTTTGTAGGCCTAAATACCAAATGTTAAAACATTACAAAATAATCATTTGAAACAGATAGGGAAAAATCTAAGGTGGTTAGATCCATTAATGACTATTTTAAATAATGGTCCAGATGAAGCCTTCAGCTCGGAAGGTCTCTAGGATGGGCCTGCCAGAAGCTAGAGAGTACACCAGAGGACTGATGGGTCCAAAGTTCCCCTGGTCCTTCCACCTTTCTCCTGTCTGTTCACAGCAAGATACTGTTAGACACAGGATACTGGACTGGTAAAAACATAGTCTGAACTAGTGTGGCATTTGTTCTGCCACTGGATAAGAAAAACGTGATTCAGGGTGTATAGTTGGGACTATGCTATGATCCGAAGAAGGGGGTAGAGAGCATTGCCAGCCACAACTATGACCAGATGAAAGCTGACATACTTAATCATAGGATTAAAAGTTCATTGAAAATTTGGGAATTGGCAACACAGCCTTTATCTGTATTAATAAAGGAAAAGTCCTACTTATGGGGATGCCACTACTTGAGTTTTAAATACTACGTTCTGTATCAATCAGTGAATGTAAGGAATCATATCAGTGAATATAAGGAATAACCAAGCTGAAGTCAATGGAAACCAGAAAGAATCCAGGGCTTAGATTTTGGTGTACTCTATTATACAGGAATCTTTAGTATTCTTGTAAAGAAAGATTCTTATGTATCAGCCTGAATTTTTCTCTTCTTTCCATAGCCACCTTAAAGATATGGACATTAATAGCCATCTGCCTTTTGACATTTGAAATTGCATTTGCAGCAAATATACCCAAATTTTATGATATTTTGGAAACAGCTGGGCTATTTCTCTCTATGTGAAACTTTTGTGCCAAAACACACTACTTTTCTATGGAAAAGTAGTTCCATAGAGGACTTTCTTATCTGCACCTTAAGTTACGCAGTAAAATCACCTATGAATTACTTGGCAATTTTTAGCGATGGAAGTCATAAATAGTATATGTTTGTGGAGCAGATACAGTTTGAATTCCAAACAGGGGGAAAAAAAAGGTCTCCCCTAGAAAATACGACTCAACTGCAGTATAATGGTAAAGATAACTTTGAAAGTATTTCTCTTTTTATTAAAGAACTAATAATCCATTTTGATACTTAGGCTGTGTATCCTATCACTGTTCTGTGTAAAGGTTGTATTACTTCAGTGATTTTTGGTTTAAGTGTTAAACATCAGCAGGATTATTTTTTCTAATTAAAGAATAGAAAAACCTCATGTTTCTGAGGAAAGTACACTAGTGCGATATTAAATCATGAAAATAAAAATGTTCTGAGCAGAAAGGCCTACAAGGGCATTTTTAGAAGAGCTAGTGAATCACAAGTGTGAGAAGGCAAGCATGCAGAGTTTAAGATTACATACGTCCACTTTGTATCTCTTCATTCTTCTCTCATTAAGCTGGGGAACGAGTTGCAGCAGAGGATGCAGGACAGACGACTGAGAGGACACGAACACAGACACATGAGCAACAATGAAATTCAGACCGTATGATGCAAAAAAAGTCTCTTCCCGCAGTATTGCCTTATGGACCAAACATGCAGCAAAAAAAGGACTGAAGATGTTAATTGAGAAACTTATTTTTTGAACTTTTGGACTTGGCAACAAACAGGTACCCACATTTATATTTACACCAGGACTGTGACTCACACAGCGATGGGGGGAAAAGCTATGTGTCCTCACCTTTAGTCACTGAAAGTTCAGAACGGTTTACAGACTCCTTGCCCAGGCAATAGCACTTATTCAGACTTTGATCAGCCTCCGTGAGTGGTACAGAGAACGTTTCCATACGCTACTGCTACTACTAACATTTCTACTGTTATCTGCTATGGAAGTTAGCAGCTTCAATCGCCTTTGTACTGAAAAGTTAATTTTACTCAAAGTAACTTAATTGCAGCAAGAAAAATATTTTTTTGTTAAATAACAGTGCACAGGAGGGATCCATTCTCAGGGAAAATTTGTAACCATGGCAGTGGTCCCTGTAACATGGCCACTGGACAAGCTCCAGTTGTGAAATTCCTTGTGTTCAGCAAGACTTCATGCTTGCAGAGAGCCTGGTTAAGCAGAATGGCATTGTGTGCAGTGTAAGTGGCCCTCTGGCAAAACACAACCATGTGGGCTTGTGGAGAGAGATCCACCGTGGAAAATCAGGTAGAAACTCCATGTTCTGTCAACCACTTTCAACCTTAAACTCACAGAGTCATAGGGTTGGAAGGGCCCTCTGGAGATCATCTAGTCCAACCCCCTGCCAGAGCAGGGCCACCTTAGAGCAGGTTGCATAGGAACCATACAAACATAATTTTAAAAATATTGAATTTTTTATACAATGCTTCTTAGTAAAGTGATACAACAAAGAGAAATACAATTTTTATGGAATAACTAGAGTTACCAAAGCGATACTGTATTTAATAGGTAAAATGACCTTGCCTACTTGGAGCCAATTTTGCACTGTCTACCTAAGGTAGGCAATGTGGCATCGTAATAGCTAAAATAGTAGAGGCCTGGTGTGTAGCGGAGGAGTTAAAGGGCATCCCAGCTGGCCACTTGGGCTCTGTCTTGCAGGCATAGAATCATAGAATAGCCTAGGTTGGAGGGGACCTTTCAGATCATCAAGTCCAACCATCAACCTAATTCTGACAAAAACCATCACTAAACCATACCTCTAAGCCCTAAGTTTGCCCATCTTTTAAATACCCCCAGGGATGGCGGAGAGAAATTAATAAAGCCAAAGAATGATGGATCTCACTTAAGTCAGTGTCTCTGAGAACTGGGCTAGAAAAGAGTCACTTGAACAGCTAAACCAGAAGAAGTGAGAAAGCAGCAGCTGCTGGGGGCAGGCAGGGGCAAAAGCATTCAGGATGGGGATGAAGGGGGATGGAGTAACCTCTTAAGCAGAAATAGCTCATTTCACTGTGCCCTGATTACCATCAAAACCTCCAGAGCGGTTCTGTCACGAGAACACTGACCCCAGTGTCAGCAATATCACTTTCTAGGAAATATACTGCATATTTCTGAAGAAATGTAAAGAACGAGGCAAAAAAATGGACATTAACCTTTTAGACGATTGTTAAGAAGTGAGAAAAAAATGAATAGGTTGAACTTTCTCAAAATCCTGTCGTGCACAGGAAAGACACATAGATGCACAGAAATAACAGACTATGTTTGCACTTTAAAAGCAAGAATGGATCACAAGTAGTTTTGGTTCTATTGCTGGCTTATGAGAATATTTTTATATCAACAGTACTAGGCTAGTCTTAAAATCATGTTTTTCATTTAAAACACAAACCAAAATCTGAGTGATACTTAAATATTATTTTGCCTGATACATATTTATGACATGCACAAATAAATGCATGCAATTTAATTAATAATGAATAAAAATTCGTTAAGAGTTCTTGACATTTATGGCCATGTTCTCAGCTTCTATAAAGCCACATCGTTTCACTGCATGTGTTATGTTCCCGTACCAGAAACAAGCATTTGATCTTATTCTTAAATGCTGTAACTACAAGATTAAGATGCAATTGGGGTTCTATGAGTGTTTGGATGGGTTTTTTACACTCTCAGACAGTATTGATGATCCTCTTCCATGTTATTAAAGTATATTCTATATCTTAAACACAAAGCTCCCAGTTCGGAGCTTGTTGTGCAGTTGGAGAGACTGCTGCAAAAAGGAACATTACCTTGTTTTTACATACAAGCACACACGTACTCACAAGGAGGTGCTATCCCACTTACCGTGATGTCTGAGTTGCCTGAGTCATGAGTCTTAGAATAATGAAATAAGAACTGTTCAAAAAAATTAAAAGTGGGGTTTTACTACAAAACAGGGCAAGGGTGTTAGGATTTTTCTTGACAATTTTAGTGCGATCATAAAACATACATAAAAATCTTACCCTTTTGGTGTTGTCTTTTTCATCTAAACCCTGCAGGAATAATAATTGGTAGAGAAGCTTTTATTTGTTAAAAAAAAAAAAGCGCATCAGGTAATTTTGATTACATTATAAACTTTTCAGTACTGGACTGGAATATTATCCTTCCTTAACAGATACATTACGTGTCTTTGCTTATCAATGTAACTACTCTTTTTAAACTCTGTAGAGAGCATTGATTACTCTCCAGTAGAAGAGTAGATGGGTTTAGCGAATGCTCCTTTGTATATCCCTAGGGTCTTACAAGTAAATTTCTTTCTCCATTGAAAGCTCATCGTTTTTCTAATCTAGAGCAATAAAAACATCTGAAACCTTGTATTCAACCTGGAGATTATTTTCCAAATACTGGAGTCTCCCTGACATCTTTAATAGGTGTTGAGTTAGGACAGATAGCATTTCAGAGTGAGAACTGATAGTATTACTTCGAGCACTTCAGATACTGGGCCCTCAGAATTCATTGCAGACGCTGGCACACTGAGATATCAGGCTTCAGAAATGCTACGTAGTCTTTCGTGTGTGTTACCTGTGGTTTCTGGAGAAAACCCACGACCAGAAAACAAAGTTCTTCCAGTGCACTGGATGCCTAATGTAAAGAAAACATGAACTCAGGTATCAAACTTCCAATCCTACTGCACATAACAAACAGTATCAAAATAATAAATTAACCTCTTTCTGACTCACCTGAGGCTGAGAATCTCTAGACAGGTAGGCAGAACACGCATCATCTATCTGTAAAATTTCACACAGCTCTTTGTTAAGCAGTCAGGTTAATAAAAACAAGTGAAATACACGTATTTGCAAACACAGTTCAGTGCAGCCAAAAGTATGTCAAGCTTGTCCACCATAAGGAATGCTTATAGGTACGTTCATGAAATATTTTGTGTTCAAGAGGGAAAAAAAGCCCTTGACCAAATAAACAAATTTGTACTTGTTTGATCACAACAAACACATACATATCTGGGTCCTTTATTCTCTTACTCCACTCACATCTCTCCTCTTTGTAGCCTTCTCAGACTAAGTCATGTTTTAAACTATGATTTTAAGCATTTGAGGTGTGGACTATGAACTTACATCTCTTCTGTGATATCTTTGGATTATACAAAACTGTGAAAGAAATGACAAAGCAAGTGACTCAAAGGGGAGTCCTCAAACACCACTCTTGCGATTGGATTCCAGCATCCCTGCAGGGGTGTGACACACACATCTCTTGAATGATTACGATATGTGCCAGCACGACTTATGCATGCCGGTTAACTCGTGTGAGTCACCAAGCAGCCAATACCCAGGGTTTGCGCTGATTTCTTTGGCAAATGAGGAGCCTCACAAGATTTTGTTTAAAGGAGATGGTTCCCAAATCACAGTGCCAGTAAGAGATATATTCAATATATTTCCAGGGATCTAAACTCGGAGCACCGTGGAAGAAGTCATTGCAATTGAACTTGGACACTTCAGCACAGAATGGAATGTTACACAGACACAAAAAAAAACCCCCAAAAAACAAATCCACAAACCAAACCAAGAGCAGTCCCAACCCCACCAGCCATTTCATCTGGATCAAAAGAAATGTCTGTTTAGCTCTGCAACTTATCTCCAAAACTGGCCATACATGGGCACCCAGGGAAGTGCCTACGAAGAGACCAGTGGTCTAGTAAAACCCACGCTCTTCACCCACAGTGGATTTCTGTGCTGTGAATTTGACCAGTCTCTCTCTGAACCATTGTAAACTTTTAGCATCCCCAACATCCTGTGGTTTCCCAAACCCTGCACTTCCGTTTGTTTTGCTCAGTCTTTTCGAAGCCAGCTTCATTCAGTGGTATCACAGTCTTGTCTTGAAGGAAGTCATAAATAAGTGATTCCTACCCATCGTCTCCCTACTGTTCGTGACCTTGTGTAGACAATTAATCACATCCTCTTTCTGTTGTCTCTTTGCCAAGACGAAGGAATTCCATACTACTGAATCAATTTTAGCGGAGTTATCAGTCAGGGAGGGAGAAGAAATGGAATAAAGCGCACTGGAATTCATGGAAATAATATTACCAGTGCTGAAAGCTCAAAGTCTTCTGTAAGGAAAAGAAAAAAATCTCAAGTATTCCAACTGAAGCTGCACAGTTTAATAATAATGGAAAAAGAGGGTTAACTTTTTAGTATATAACTATAAAATGGTGTCAATATCAAGCTGCATTGGTATGCATCATTTCTTACATTGAATATTTGATACTGTTTGTCTAGATGCCAAAAAGCTTTGCCAGTCATCTAGTTCATAGACAGCATTAAAATTATTATTTTTTTTTAATAAAGAGTAGGTAATGCAATGGGTCTTACGATTTTATTATAGGTAAAAAGCCCTAAACAACACTCTTTAGCAATGAAAACATTAAATGAAGAAAGCAATAAACAAATAATGCATATCTGAGTGCTTCAAGACAAGAGATGATTCATTTCTCTGGAGACAATCTACGAGAAAGCATTAGCAGAGATAGTGGGAAAGCTAATAGCTCACAGAATTCCCCTTTTAAGTAGTTTTTGTTGGTAACAGATCCTCCCCGTTCTCTTTTCCCTTCATCGTGCATTTGTTTGTCTCCGGGTATATTAGTTCAGCTTCAGCACTTTCGGAGTAAGAAAATACAGAGGGAGAAATCAGCAGCAAATGAGATAAACTAAACTGAAGTCATCGTGGAAGCCTCCACTAAAAATGTGCTGTTTCTTCTTGGTGAGGGATTTTGTTGTTGTTGTTTACTGGTTTATTTGCCTGGTTTGTAGTTGGAGGTGGAACTGCCTCCGTTATGGAACTACCATAGTTCAGTAGTAGGACAAGATACCGTGCCTTGCACTGTGTCAAACACAAAGCAGTATCTCTCAGCCAAAACCTGCATGGACAAAACAAAAGCTGAGGAAACACCACAGTTTCTGTTCATTCCTCAAAAATAAAATAAAATGAATAGTTCCTGTCATCTTTGATGCATTGGCGTTGGTTAAATAGCATAAAGAAATGAAAGTATATGAGAGAAGAGTAAAGGAACACAATACTTAGTTACAAAGTTCCCATATTTATAAACTGGGAGTCATTTACTAAGTTATTTTAGAGGCAGGGTTTCTCCTGAATGATCCACTAATAAAGTAACAAACAGGGAAGAACTGATTCTTTTCATTCCAGGAAACTCTGGTGAATTAGAATGATTCTGTAACCACGCTGATTTAGGGTATGACCCTATGCATCTAATTCTCTTTCCTTAGACCCTTTCCACTCCTGCATTATTCTTGCTATAATAGTAAGTATTGGAACAGTCAAGTTACATGATTTTACCTATAATTTAGTATTTTATGCATACTTTTTTCTTTGCTGATATCAATTAAAACTTTGCATTTTCTTACAGTCGGTGTAGGGACAAATCTAAGAATAGAAAAATCTTAGCGATAAATGCAGAAATGTGTAAAGCAGCATTTTTAATTCAGAACATCTCATTTTCATAAACTCCTTAGAGGTGTCAGGACCTTACTTCCCAAGAGACCACTTTTTCCCAGGAGAAAAAGAACCACCAGGGCTTGTCCAAGTGCCAAGTAGGAGTATGTTGGTGTTTGAGTCAACACTTCCAAAATGTTTTAAGGGGAGCTGGCAGCAAGAGAAGCGTCTCCTGTAAAGCCCACAGTAGGATGAATGTTACTCTCTGCATCTGTACCCCGGGTGAGTCATTTGCTTTCCAATGTTATCAGAAGCTACAAAATTAAATGTCAGTGGAGTACTTGAAGGTTACAGCCATGCTAGGGCACGCGAGTTGCCTGCTGAACCCTCTCTGTGTTTCACCCCCCCTGCCACTCTATCAGTTCTGAAAGGGCAGGGAAGAGCCCATGTTAACACACGGGTCACAACCTAGAGCCAAAACACATGCTCGTTTTAAAGATGAGAGTGGAAGTTGTGGTTGTGATCGGTAGCAAAATGTTAGAGGGGCTAATTGACGTGGTACATTATCCTTTACCTAGCAAATTGAGAGGCTAGGATAGGATTAAATACAGTGTCCCAGCCCTGGGTGCGGAACAGAAGAAGTAAGAGGAAAGACTGGATGAGTTGAAACAAATTTATACGGACTATAAAAATACCAGATGGGACACTATTTCTTCCAGGGACAGTGACTGCCTGGTCATGGACAGATGACAACTGTTATCAAACGTTGCTCTCCATTGAGCCAAGACAGACTTCCCCCCAAACGACAGCTCAATGCCCATCCTCAACGTTCTCCTGGAGCAACTATTCAGAAATCTGGAAAAAAAGATGTTTGCTGATGTCAGGATAGGAGATGTGCAGAAGAAGCAGGTCTGGAAAAAGAAGGACCTGAAGTCCGTGCAAGAAAAACACTGGAGAGTGAGGTGTGACCATGGCAAGGATGGGCACAGAAGAAATGGAGTATATCATACCGCAGTGCGCAGATGTTGCTCACCTCTTTCCACAGCTGCAAATCCTGATCCACCTCAAGTGCTTGGGATGGCATCGGTGCTCCTGGAAGCACAAACCTTGCTTAGCAGTGCTGTACAGCAAAGGTTGTTCGTATAAGTATCCCATGTCGGTGATTTCAAAAAAAACCCTCTGAACACAAGATGATACCTAGCACACCTATCATTGCCCACCAGTTTCTGCCTGCTCTACGTCAGCAGCACGGAGGCTGCTTCACACGTTCCCAGCAGATATGGACACTCACATCTCGTAGCAAGAAACGGTGTGGAAGTCACTCAGCTTTCACCAGGCTGGCACTAGTCTGTTCTCGGCGATAAGTAGCAGGCAAGAAAATATGCACAGTGACTCTCGAATGCCAAGATCTGCTCAGGAAAACACATTCCAGCATCTACAACCTGGAGCTTTCTGAGAACGGAGCTCACCTCCAGCACATACATCACAAGGCGAGAATTTGGATCCTACTTCTTGCTTTGTTGCATGTCACAGTTAAACAATTAAAGATGTGCTGTGTAATGTACACTTGCATATTAATAATACCTGTGACATGAGGTGACAGACAGTACACGTGTAACTACCTTTGCTTCCTCTCTCTGGCGTATGGGATGTGGAAAACCTCAGTCCCTTAGAAGACTGAAAGTGTTATTAATTGCAGAATGTTGCAGCGATGCTGTGCCTGACTGGAGGGCAGCTCCTTTCTCCACCTCTGCCCATCCAGGCTACAAACCTGGAATTCACTGTCTCTGGGTCCCTCCCAGCTCAGCACCCAGAATACGCACCTTTCCATACAGTTATTTTATCTGGCACTATATTTCTAATAATAATAATACTGCGTTATCTGAGTCTCTATAAACGACAGAAATGAGCATCACTGAATTGTGGGAACACTAGAGACCACACAAGAGTGTTGATGTGGTCATGTGTTCATAGAATCATAGAATGTGTTGGGTTGGAAGGGACCTTTAAAGCCCATCCAGTCCAACCCCCTGCAGTGAGCAGGGACATCTTCAACTAGATCAGGTTGCTCAGAGCCTCATCCAGCCTGGCCTTGAATGTCTCCAGGGATGGGGTTGCAGCTCACCTGGGAAGGAGGTTGGTGCTTTATCTGTACAGTCCTAGGACTGCAGGAAACCCTACAAAGTCATATAATTTATCCCCCTGCCCAAAGCTGCTGCCCATGAGCCATGCCTGACCAGTTTATACACTCTTCTCAAAGTCTTCAGATTAATGGAGGTTTTATAACCTCCCAGTGTATAATTACCTGTGGTCGCTTTTTTTTTTTTTTTCCCAAATAATTGGACCAAATGAAACACAAAAGAGGTGGTGATAGATTTAGCTGGAACGGCCAAGCGAGCAGGGTGTGAACGCGCATCACCTCCATTTGTTTTACAAGTACCACTAATAACAATAATTGCAACAGGGTTTAGGTCCAGGCATTAAAGGGTAGATTTCAGAATCGTAATTTGGTACTGGTACAGACTTAAGGTGGCTAATTATTCTCGATGCTTATTTTCTGGGAAAAAAAAAAATAAAATTAGAAGGAGTCTTAATTTCACCCTGTGTGGAAGTGGGATATTTCTGAAATCTCTAGAAGGTTCATATAATAGCAAAACTGCTTTCCAGTGAAAATTTGTGCTTTTTTTGATGTTTGTTTTAGTTCAAGGAATAAATGAAAGGTGCTACTATTCTCTTAGTTTGTTTTCTGTTCTTAAATTAGTATATTCCAACTGCAGTATTGCCTGGGACCGGTATCCTGGTTGTGGAACTGGGCAGCACCTCAAATCAACGCACTTTCCCCACTAAACCTTTGCCTGCCTGTCACTGAATGCAGTTTCTACCATTGCCTGGTTCCCAAGGCTTTCCAGGGTGAGCAGAAGAAATCCCATAGCCTGTAAATCTTTGGGCAGCAGGCAAGAAAGCCTGAATATTTTTTTTTTTTTTTTTGCCCGGAGCATAAACTTTTGGACAGAGGAGATGCAATCATTTCACCAGCTCCTAAGTTTCCTTAACCCTTCTCCACAAAAGTCTTATTTCCTGCTCAGTCCCGTCTGTTTTGTGCTCACACCCCGGACTATGTGCCCCCNCATTCATTTATACACGTACACAATGACACATGCAGGGAAACAGTAAGTTATTTTGAAATATACACAAAATAATGGGGCAGGGGGGAAGAATACTGCTGAGAAAAGCAATCCTGTTCAAAAGGAACATAAAAGAGCAAATCCTCCAACAAAACCGATACTATCCATGATATATTTGTTCTCTTATCCTTCAATTCTGCCAAATTCTAAAAACTCCACTTCTCCCGAGGCAGCAGAAGGGCGGCTGCACACTTTCAGTCACTTTTCAACCTGGGATTCACTTCTTGCGTCTTCTCTTCCCTCCACTGCTCTCCCCACACAAACTCCTGGCAAGCCTTTCTTGAACAATTCAAGAACAATGATTAATTACCTTCCTTGCCCTCCTTTTCTTTCCCTCTCCTCTTCCATGTCTCCGGAATTTATCTTTAACAGAATATCCAGTACACTGTACTCGGATTTGTTTGATTCTCGATATTGAAAAAAAAACAAACGTAACACAGCAAACCAGAACAAAAATTCCTGGTGAAAGTAACTCACAGACTTATAATACAAACAAAACAGGGCTGTTCCTTGCACAGCAACTTATTTTGTAACATTACTCCGCAAGGAATAAGTAGTTAATCTATCTGGAGTGGGGAAAGGGAATAGGAAAGAGCACATTTTGTTAAACAGCCCATGAGCTGTGCTTGTTTGACAAGCGTTCCCTGTTACCAAAAGTAGCAGCTTTCAGGTGTAAGACAGCATTTCAAATTAAATCGAGATGATGGAGCTCTATGCTTAAAGCATCTCTATCCTTTCCCGCTTAACCCCACCCCCAGAGGCTCCTCATGCAATACATATTGCTCCAGGTGCGGCTAAGTGCCTTCCAGAGGGTCCAAATCTTTCCTACAACTCTGCGGTACATCTCGGAATTAGCTTTTAAATCAGAGGAAATTATATTTAAAACGAAATCCCTTATAACAAAAGCCACTTCCCCAAGTTGCTGGCGGGTAGTTTTGCCGAGACAGGGTAATCCTACCGGGATACAGGAGGGAAAAATAAAAAAAACACCCAAACCCAACCCCTGAAACCCTGCCCAGCACCTCCAGCATCCCTGCGTCTCTCCCAGCCCCATCCCGGTGGCGAGCAGGCGGCTCGGCTTCGCAAGGCTGGCAAGCTGCTGGGATCACCTCCTTTCCCCCCCACCCTCCAAGAAAAATGTCGCAGGGGTTGCCAAAGGGATGCTCCTCACCTTGGCAAGCAGATACCGAGGAGGCGAGGAGGAGGAGGAGGAGGAGCGGGGACCCCGGCGGCGCCGCGCCGTCGCCTGCCTTCCTGCGGCAGCGCTGGGGGGCGGCTGGGGGGGGCTGCTGGTGACAGGGGTGTCCCATGGCCGCCGTCTCCCCCTGCGCTGCCTCCCTGCCGGCGGCTCCTCTGGCCCTGCCCTCCCTCCCCAAACTTTTTAAATCTCCCTGACACGTGGACGAGCATCAGGCTGAGTCCTGCCCACCCCGGCCCCCGCTCTCCCAGCCTGGAGGGGAAAAGACATGGAGTAGGTGGAGGGACGGGGGGGGATGGGATGGGATGGGATGGAGGGGGAGGCTCTGAGGATGTGCACCCACCTATCCCCTGGGACCCGCC
>VXBO01008741.1:0-78638 GCA_013400135.1 Rhinoptilus africanus
AATTTACGTTTTGTATTTCCATGGTAACCCTCTGGGTGGGAAACGGGCGGTGTCGGAAATCCGTGCCCGTCCCTGGCGGGGAGGCATCGAGCCTCTGGAAGTGGCAGCGTGGAAGTGACCGGCTTTCCCGGGCCGGCCGGAGCGCGGCCGTGGTGGCCCTCTCTCATGCGGGGTCGGGTCTCTCCCGCAGGTCACCCACGAGCTCCGGGACCAGGCGGTTTTCCATACCATGCAACGAGGAGAGATATGACGACGGCCTCCCTGAGATATCCGTGGCGTGTTCTCGCTGAGGTACGGCCGGCTCCTCGGGTGGCGAAGCCGCACTCGTCCAGCTTGGCTTTTATAAATGGGAAGAAGTAAGGTTTGGAGCAAGTATTTGGGGATTTTCTCTGTAACGCTGGCACCTGACACCCGTGTTTATGGCCAGCGGGATGGACTGGGATGTGGAGATCTAAAAGATTTGTTGGTTCTAAAACCCGCTTAGGATTGCAATAGTTCCTGGGTTTAGAGATGAGCCTAAAATCTAGGATTTGCATAGAAAAGCATCACTTCTTACCTTTCCTTACTGTAATTTTTCAAACGCGGTATGTTGCGTTGAGAGAAATACCCGTATATGTTTGTAAAATACCAGCTTCCTGCACTCTCAACAAAAAATTAAGTTTCTCTCTTTGACTGTCCATTTTTTGACCTTAGTATTTTATTGATTCTCTCTTTCTCTGCAGTTTTTCTTATGTTCTCTGAAAACTTGGGATTTCTGTTACAGAACATTGCGTGATCCCAAATGTTTCAAGTACCTGAAGTACACCAAAATATTTATCTGACTACAGATTTGCATGTATGTTTTTGAGAGTTTTAGAGCCCAGGTGGTGTATTGAGTTCGCCGTCTTAGCTGTAGCCTGTCTGGTGGAGTCCTGAGCGAGAACTCACCCTGTGAACTTCTGCGCAGCTGTGGCCCTGTGCAACCCTGCGCTGTGATGAAATGCTTTCATTAGAAAACCTGACTGCAGTATGTTAATTGTTGTAATGGCTGCAGTAGTTTAGCCTGAGAGGCAGTGAGACTCTTTCCCAAAGTGCAGTACAGACACCAGCTACGGTTCCCTTGAAATCCTCTGGGTATAGGACGGTGCTGCTCTTGGGTAGGAAAACAATGCCTGAAATGAAGTAATTAACAGGAGATCTGCAGCTGTCTAAGCAAAAGCTGCTGCACATCGTGTGGGCAGCCTCACTAGTGAGGTCTGAAGGTGCCCTGAGAAGCAACTGTCTCTCTCCCATCCCTTTTGCCGGTAATGGTATCTGGCCTGGGTGTCCCTGGGCCTTCAGTACTGTCTTTCCCTGTAGTAGGAGTCTGGTGCGTGTGTGAAGGAATTTTGCCTTCCTGTTGACAGCACACCAGCTTCATGGGAGGAGAAGGGGACGTGCATGTCCAAGGTTGGATGGAGATGTTGTTCGCCTGGTAAGTGTCAGGAGCTACTAGAGAGAGTGGGGCAAGCAGACTGCAGGCTTGCTTTTTGGCCGTTGGAGTGGGAAGAAGTTGGGAAATGGAATCATGTAGGCATCGTTTCTTCTTTTGGGGCAGCAATTCATCAGAGAAGCCACTTCTGCTTTCTTTCTTCAGACTTTTGGGGAAATGAGGAGCTGTGAGTTTCTCAAGAATAGTGAAGGGCCACAAATATCTTACCCTTCCAGTTAGGAGACTCCGTTTTCTTTTGGGTTTTGTTTCTTTTTTTTTTTTAACTCTCTATTTTGTTTACTCCTTGTCCTAATTTATGAATGTAGCATAGAGAAAGGGTGAGCATGACTGAATGTTCTACATGTATATTTCTGCGGCCTCATATGATTAAGTCCAAAGAAATAGTTGCCAGCGCATCTTAAGAGATGGCTTCCCTGTATTTTTAACTTTTTGCACCCATTTCACCTGGGTGCTAGGTTTTAAAAAAAGATCTAAGTATTCTTCTCAAAAGGTAAATAAAGTATTATTTCCCTCGTAGTCAACAATGAGGGATCCATTTACTGATCAGATGCTCCAAAATACTCATCTCTGGATAGAGAAAAAGCTAGGATATTTCCACTGTTAATCTGGTTCTTAAAACAAAAAAGAAGAGCCACTTTGGCTAAGTTGTTAGAGTTGGAGTAGCATCTCTGGTGCTATGCAGTATGGCAGAGAGTTCCCATCGGTTTTGCGTGCTTACTGTAAGCAGCAGTATAAGGCCTTCCTTTTGTGTTTTTTGGCATTCTAAATGTTGCATAACCGTAGTAGTTTTTTACGTTTATAGACATATTTATGCTTCTTGTAAATGGAAGCTATTTGAGGGATGAGAAGGAAGTGCTGTGAATACAGGCGATCAGTTTCGTTTGATCTTCTGCTGGGTAGGTATTAACACCACAAGAACTATCAACAGACATGGGTGGCACTCTCTGGTGCTCACCAAGATAAAGTTTGGATGCTTTTGTCTGCTTTTTGCCTTTCTGCCTCCTGCTAGTGGACTGGCAACCTGTGTCGAGACCACTCGGTAAGATTTGCTCTGAGGTATGCAGTGCCTGCTTTCGGGTAATCCCTGTTCTCAGATTTTTGCATAATGTGAAAACTATTAGATATTTTTTAGTGCTCTCATAGCTACTTGCAGTTGTTCAGGCCTTTGGTAAGGCTTTGGAAAGACGATTCTCATGAAAAATCTCATTTTTAGAAAACTAGGTTCAGATTAACAAATTGAGCCTAACCCCACTGAAGATAGCAAGTGGAGAACCCGCGCTGGGAAACTTGCTGTTGACTCAAATTGCTGTCAGCTTCTGTCAGACTCCTTTTGTGAAGTCAGGACCCGAGTGTTAGGAATTTTGCTCTGGCTGGTGCAGATCTTTTTCTTTTCCTCAAAATGTCACTGCTCCGTGGTCTTTGCCTTTGACAGGCTTCTAGCTGGAATGCCTGCCGGGGCTCCTTGATCTTTGTTCAGCTGCATGTACCTCTGTGGAGCTATATGAGATGCTCATATTTCACCATTTTCCAAGGGAAAATGCACACTGTAATGCTGATGCCTGAAAAAAGCGCAAGGAGATTTCACTCTCGTCTCGTGTGATGGTGTGGGCAACTAACCACAAGGCCTTTTCTTTTATGACATGTATTTTTACTGCTTTGTTAATTGTTTCTGAATGATTCTACCACCCCTGGCATGGAAGAACTTGATGCATAATGAGCTAAATGGCTGTAGGAAGGTGTGTTCCTCCAGCACGGAAACTGCCTTCTCATTTCAAATTAGTGTTCAGCATTGGGAAGTTAGATTTCCGGATGAGAGGAAGTGCATTTAGTACGTTGGGTATATCATAGATGTTTCATTTAATTGTTCTATTCAGTACCTGAATAGAAGTGAAATATTACTTTTAAGATAGTTTGTAGAGAGATAAATTGCATTCTAATTTTTGACAAAATGTTTACACTTCTGTATTATTCTAAACAGCTCGTGCGCGCATGCATTCAAATAACAATACATTGTTCAGTGATGGGGCTTTTTGGGGTAATTTTTTTCAGAGGATCTTATTCTTGTATTTAAAGAAGTGAAGCTCAACTAAAGCTTTTGGGTTTTTTGGTGTGTTTTTTTCTTTAAATCTACTGTTCAGGTCACTTCAGCCGCGGAGGGCAAAAGAAAGCAGTACAAAATACAGTAATATAAAAATCAGATGCTGTTTTACCTTGGCCTTGTAGCTGACCCACAGAGCTTTGCAGTGGGCATGCAGCTGTCCTGTTCTTTCTTTGTAGTCAGATTACGTTTTTTCCTTGCCCGTTTCCTGTGTGAGGAGAGCATTTTGAGATGGCACTATGGAAGACACGATATAAGGGGAGGGTAGTGGCATTACTCTT
This sequence comes from Rhinoptilus africanus, assembly GCA_013400135.1. Classification (NCBI taxonomy): domain Eukaryota; kingdom Metazoa; phylum Chordata; class Aves; order Charadriiformes; family Glareolidae; genus Rhinoptilus; species Rhinoptilus africanus. The sequence continues at coordinate 3,851 of VXBO01008741.1, forward strand.
TAAGCTATTCAAGTGCTCTCGCTTTTCCACAGTCCCCATTATGCAGTTTGCTGAGAAAGTAGCACAGTCTGGCTCAGCTCGGCACTGTCCAAGGAATTACAGAATATACTGGATCGTAACAGGCACATGTGGCTAAGCAGGGCTGATGAGAAATGCAGATGACCCATATATAGCACCAAATGTAGATGGCTTGCCATAGGGACAAGTCATACCTGTCCTCTGACTCTGGCCTCATCATCCCCCTGACAATCATCTGCTGCTTACTCTAAAACCCCAGGGTGCAAATAGGAGTTCAGAAAGAGCTTGAGTTAGCAAAACAGCTTCCGCAGCCTTAGCCTCATTCTCTGAAACTGCTTAAACATTTCTGCTGAAACCTAACCTCGGCTCCACTGCTGAGAGAGGGATGTCTGTCTTGGGACACGGGGACAAGCGTGGACGTTTCGGACCAAAGAATTAGCTGGTTGAAAGAAACTGAAAGTTTGCATTAGTCCAGGCTGGTTCACGTTGTCTTAAAAAGGTGGTGGGTGCTTTGCTCGTGCCATGGTTTCCTTGTTACAGGGTTAAATCTTGCTTATTTAAGAAAAAAAAGAGATGTGTAATAACAGAGTGGGAAACCTAAACTTTTCAGGACAGAGTAAATATATTAGATGAATAACAGGAATATCATTGGCTGTTGAGGTCCTGGAAAGAACCCGTTGTGCATTTGTCTCTTTAAGTTACGTTTCAGGTATCCTTTTCCTTAGTATCTCTGGTGTTTATCGCTTCTTCTAGAAATGGTGAAATATTTTGCTTTAGCGTGACTTGTGGGTGACTTCTGATGGTTTTTTCTTCCAGATGGTCTTGGGTAACCAGAACAGTACTTTAAAATGTTTTGATTTTGCTCTGTTGCTGTCAGACAAAGCCATGAAAAGCAGCAGGGACTTTAGCATGCCGTTCGTGTTCGTGGAGAAACTTCATCTCGCCTTACCTCTGGGATGCAGAGTGTACCTCTTGGAAAGTACCTATCGGTGTCCAAGCACAGCTCATGGTGGACAGTGTGGAGTACTTAAAGGACAACTTGCTCAGTCTTGTGTGGTCAGTGGAAGCCCTGGGCTCTTTGCCCTGGGTGCTTAGCATCTCTTTTCAGATGTCACTATTTTTGAAGCCAAAATCAAGTTTAGAGAGCAGATTCTATGAATTGTATGAAGGGCTAGAGTTAATAAGCTCTATGTTCCTCGTAGTATCAGCTAATTTATCAAAACTACTAATTTAAGTTGAAGGTATTACTAGCAGGTTGTAGATTTATTTTTATTTGGGGAGAGAGCACAGAGAAAGGAGACATGTGGGTTTCTTTAGCACATAAATTGAGACTTACTTCAGGCATCTTGCAGGGATTGCGCTGGCTTCATAAATTCCAAGTTGTATTGTTAATAAAAATTACAGCTTTCCAAACTGAAGTGTGTGCACATGAAAATTCCCAGTAAAAATTATTAACTTGTGTAAAGCTGTTACCTTAAGTAGGAAATAGAAAATTGGTCGATAATGCTGATAGAAAACTGCCCAAAAATGAGGAAATATGAAGTTAATATCCATGAATAGGTGAGGTTTACTTTGCACCGTGTTTATGTAGAGATAATACTGGGTGTTTTGGTAGTGAAGACTTAGTATCTGAAAAACAAAGTGTGTGAATAACACCTAGAATTTGGAAGGGCAGTTTCTGAACAACTTCGTGCAAGTCTTAATACGCACAAAAACAAGCAAATGTGCAAGAGTTACAATCGTCCTGTGCAATTACTTCTGAGTAATACTCTTTGTTGTTTGTTGTGCTGCTTTTCTAACTGCTGAAACCTCGGGTGTGAAACTCAAGAGTCATAGCGTAGTCATCACAGAAATAACTTCTTAAAATTGGTGTGATTAATACATTGCTAACTCAACTTCTACTTTGCTGACTGTACAGTATCCAAGCATGTGGTTATTACGTTTGTCATCACAGTCATTTTATTCCATGCTGTACATCGTAGAACTGTGTCATATCATAGTTGCTGAGCGTGTTATTGAACAAGGATTTTTTTTTAGAGGAAGCTGCAAGATTGATGAATATGAAATATTAATCTTCATGTGTTCAGACTGTAAGAATACAGTAAATTCAAGTCATCAAAGCTATTTTCATTGGTATGATTATTTTTAAAATTTTTTTAATGTTTAACTTCAGTGATACTAAGTTGTTACAGTGACAGTGTAATTTAATGTAAATTTTTAAACTAAGGAAATTAATACAGTGTGTACAAAATAAATTTGATATATTGAAGGCATGTTGCAAGTATAGCTGTAATCCTGTAAGTATTTCCATCATTGCTCTTATATCTAACCCCTAAAGTTTTCTTTTATTGAGTTAGTTTAACACACGTTGCTAGTCAAAATGTGAGTAAATGATGGTAATTACTGCAGAGAACAGAGTTAATCTAACCCAGTTTTAATTGTATATAATTTAAATATTGATGTCATTAAGTTACACAGTTGCATATTCTTAGGGCTGCACATACGCTCTTCTAAGTAGGAGGCTCAGGGGACTCGCCATTTCATAATTCATTCTGCACGGCTTGTGCAGTTAACTGCATTTACCTGCGTTTCACTTACATTTAAAGTTGAGTGAGTTGAAATAGTCTGTAGCAGTTTTGCTCTATGTTAACATTGAGTTTCATTTTTGTGGTGTGTTTAAATCAGCAAGTTTATATATAGTTGCGTATTTTAAAATGCTGGTTCAGAAGGCTGGTTATAGATTCGTTTCTCTTTAAAATGGCTGTTCCATTGGTGAACAGATGAAACTATTTTTCTAATCTCTGTGAGGTTAAAGTACGCAGAAGGGCTCAGGTGTAGGGCAGGATTTCTTTGTCTTCATATAGACTTGTCACATATTCCTTTGTAATTTGAATGTAATTTAGGTAATTCTGTCCAGTTTTCTTTCTGAAGCTATACTTTCTTGGCTAATTTAAGGACTGCAGTTTGAGGAATGCCTGGTTTTGGGCAGTACAGATGGTTTTATTCCTGTTCGTTGAGGTTAATTATCCATAAGGTCCTGACTTATGAGGCTACTAGAATAGCTGTTAACTATGAATAATTTAGTACAGCATCATATTGCATGCCACTTAAGAAGGCCTCTGCCTGTGAATCCTTATATCTTGTTGAAATCCACTGAATAGTATGAAGGTTACTGCTTGCATTGATATTTTATTTTACTCTTTTCATTCTCTTTTAAGATTTGCCAGTATACAAAGGCAATGTGAATATTTTATGGTGATAAGTAATAAAAATACCAGTGCCAAGAGTGTAGGTATAGTTTGTTTTTGAAAAGCTGAGGGGTTGTGCTAGTCTTCAGTGTTAAATTGTCTTTTAAATTTGTTTTAAATCTTGGACTGGCATAATGCAGTTAGCATTTTCTCTACTGAGATTTATGTAGTTGAGACAATTAATGTCTTAGAATATAATTTTAGGCAATACTTCGTTATGGGGAAAGGAGAGAGGCTTAATGAAAGGCTTGCCTGCAAGAGTGCAAGATTTCAGTGCTTTCTACAAATTGCCTTAGTTGCTCATACATCTGGCTAGAGCAAACTGTAGCTCATATTACAGATGCTTTTTCAGGAGAAATACTCCAAATACAGAACTTTGAAGGGGTTCCAAGTGCCGATAAATTTACTGTATGCCTTTAGGAGACTCGATCATCATAACTTAGCACTGGGTGTGTTTTTTAAGAATGCTAAAATGATAGCGTTTTGTCATTATCATAAACTAGATTTTTCACAAAACCGCCCCAAAACATTAGGGAAGAGCTTCATAAAGAAAGAAGTTGCTTTGGAAACGTCAAGGGAAGAATATAAGAATAGGAACATGCAACAGAAGTAGTAAAGAAATAGCTTTTCTTTAGGGCTTTTTGGGAGGAGAGACTGACGCTTTGTGATATTTAAGGAGGGTCTGTCAGATGTCTGGAAAGGCTTTTTCCCTTTCTGACTACTTCCATACTTCCGTTAGTGCTCCCATTCTTTATCTCGACTCGTAAACCTTTCTAGTATAAGAAGGAAGGGAATCGTCTCCAAAGAAAATCTGGGAGACAGATTTTTGAGTCCTTGTGTGGCATTTTTAGAAAAGTTTCTGCTGGTTTGTTTTCAACCCTTTTAAAAGCAGCTTTTAAAAATTACAGTGGAAGTGCGTTACCCTCCTTGTCTTGCTGCGTTCCCGAATAGAAAGGGAAAGAGACAAGTGAACATCAGGAATGGAACCCAATGGACAGAGTTTTGGCCGGAATACATGTTTGTTAGTCATTATAGACCCATTTGTTGGGATGCTCTATTATAGCTGCACGTATCTTAACTCGTCTTTAGAACTGTTTTGTAGGACACTTCCAACCTCCTTTAGAAAGTGGAACTTTTTTTCTTTTCCAAATGAGATTTGCTGTAATGTATGTGATGCTGTTAGAAGTTGACATGGTGACGTACAGTCATCCCTTGGTGCCTGCTTCAGCGATTGAAGATAAAATAGGCCTTTTATCTTTTTGTGCTCCTTCTCAGGGTAGTAAGTAATTTAGGTGTCCCTTAAGGGTTGGTAGTTAAATGCTAAGATCTTGCTAGATGTGTTTATTTCTCCTTAAAGGCGAGGATTCATATCAGTGCCTTTGAATGGGCACTCTTTGAGCTCTATTTTATGGGGTTGTTTTAATTAACTCTCAAACCTCTAATAGTTCTGCAGTTTACTACTGACTCAACCGGTACTTTGATGGAAATGCAGCTTTGTTTACAGATGGAAAGAACGCATTATGTTGTTCAACCCCAGTGTGAAATTTTTAAGGCCGTTTATTTTCAAATTGTGAGCTTAAAATTCAACTGAAAATTAGTGGGACTTTCCTTATTCCAGAGCTTTTTGATCTGTGGTTTAATTGTCTTCTCTGTGCAAATGCTTTTTTACATTGAAATAAACTGTGATTTACTCTACTAGACAGCCACGAAAAGTTGAATTGCCAGTTTTCCTGATTCAAGTGAGAAAAGATGTCTATGTTGTATGCATAGTGTGTGCTCGTGCTTTTCTGGTATACACGGCACGCTCATATTCTTCAGATTCTGATTCGTCTGAAATGTGGCAGTGATTTCAATTACTATAAATAATTAATGATATATTGTATCTGTGGGTAGCTGTTGCTGGGCTTGCCTGAATCACCAACACAGGCTGCAGACTGCCTCCTTTGGGGAAGACGGTGCTGGGGTCATTCTGTTAAGGCAGCGCAGGAAAGTGAGGGTGCAGAATATCCCACCTGGGCTCGTGTATGTTACAGAATCACAGAATGGCAGGGGTTGGAAGGGACCTCTGGAGATCAGCTAGTCCAACCCCTCGGCCTGCAGACATTACCTTTTCCACTGTGGCATGTAGAGATGTGGGAGGAAACAGACTACGAATTTAGATTCTGCCTTTTTTGAGTTTAAAATAAGCTTTCCCCTGTTGCTGTTGAAATGTGTCAGTTAAAGGGTTGCAGTTAACAAAACACTATGTAGCTGATGGAGTGTCGTTGTTTTGATACAATCCATAACCAGAAGTTCATTACAGTCTCAATATTTATTTTTTCTTATTCAGCTTTTATCAAGTGGTGATTTTATGCAATGGCATCAAGCCACAGTTCTTCACCAGTGCCTCAGACAAACAGCAGTGATGTTTTCTTTAAAAAGGAAATGGATGCCACAAAACGTTTCCGACCTGTGCAGTCACTGCCTGATGTGTGTCCTAAGGAACCCACAGGTAATGTCGGTGTCAAGGAGAGTAAAAACGCAGTTAAAGTTGCTAATCCATTTACAATTGTTCAATCAAATTTTCTCGTATACTGGGTGTAGTGCACTAAGCCATAGTCTTATGTCAAAGTATGCTGTAATTCTGCTTTATACCACCCAGTGTCCCTTTGGAGCAATGGGAAAGCCTTCTTTTTTACAGCTTGTTTTCAGCGGTCCACGTTATAGCTGGGATCTGGCTTGTGTGATTCCACTTTATAGCTATGATCTGTACTACGTGCAGAAAGAGGGTATATTCTGTCAGAGCCTGCAAAAGACACGTCCAGCACGCTGGGAGCCTAGCTGCGTTGCTGCTGTGAAACACCCTAGCCCTCCTGCAGTGCGAAGCAAGAGAGCAGGACCTGTCTTTAACACTGTGTCATAAGTCTCTAGTGCTATCGTAAAGCCAGGGCTTGGTCACAATTATAGCTGCTGGGGTGTACTAAAGCTTAGTTTATAAGAAGAGGTAGGTGGGGTGGGATCTTAAGAATTACAAAATATAATGGTAATGGATTTCAGCTGTCGTTCTGATCAAGTTTGGATTATTTAAAATATGTTTGTGGTTGGAATCTTCTCTTCAGAAGAAGCTAATGTTGTTGAGCTAAATATATTTAATGAGTGTGAATACACCACTGTGTTGAAAATTTGTGTCGGTTGATCCAATAGAAGAAATGCCAGTTAAAGTGTTGCAGAAGGAGAATATCATGTGTCTTATGCATAGATAATTCTGATCCAGTGTATAATTGTGAAAACATGTTTTGCTTAAGAACCACATTTTAGCAAACATGCAACTTTCAGTTTCTCACCTTAACAAACTGTCTTGTTTTTTGTGCTGCAGGCGATCCCAATAATTTATGTGACAGCCCATCTCTAGTTGTGGATCAGCACAGATGGACTATTTATCATTCCAAAGTCAATCTCCCAGCAGCACTAAATGATCCTAGGTTAGCAAAAAGGGAATCTGATTTCTTTACAAAAACGTGGGGAGTGGACTTTGTGGACACTGAAGTCACGCCTTCATTCTACCTCCCACAGATCACCAAGGAACATTTTGCATTATACCAACAGGAAATCACTCCGGTAAGAACCCCAAATTAGATGCACGTAGTACAGAAGGAGATTTGAGATCCTTCTTCTAATTAGAGATTTTCCCTGCTAGTAGTCCATCATACAGTTAGCTGATAATTAATTTGCTCTTCAGTGCTTGTCAACTCTTCATTAGGCGTTTCTTGCTCCCTAATCTCAGTATTTGTAGTGTGGAAAATGCTGTCTAAATTCTGTGGTTTTTTCAATTGCATTTCTGAATGCTGAGCTCTGTACCAGGGCTTACAGTTCATATTTATTCTTTCTGATTATTAATCCTTTTTCTGTAAGGATTGTTTAATGATTGGGCTCTACAGTGCAATTTTCAGACCTTTGGATCAAATATAAAACATGACTATGTGCTGCAAGGATTGGAGACATTTTTTAAGAGTCTCTAATTTAAACATTTATATATGAAGTTCTTAAACTATAAATAGGTCTATTATCTTGATTGATTTCTTTTGTAACAGGGAAGTTTAAGCTACATCTAAGGACACCAGGACCAGTAGGAGACTTCTACAAACTCTTAAAATACAGGTGTCAGTAAGTATGTAGTACTCTCTTTTTCTTTTTTTTTAACTGAAAGAACATGTAGAAGTCTCCCACTGTTTTCTGCTTCCTTGGTTTGTAACTTTCTTATTTTTCTGCTGGTACAGAATTGGCTGCAGGGAGTGTTACTTGTGTAAACCATAGTTAAAATATGTGAAAGTGAATTGTCTGTAACTGAACTATTGCCATCAGTTCACATGTTCAACATTTTAAATGCTTAAGAGCTCATCTGTTAAAATTAGCATGTAATGCAGTGACTACTAAATGAAAGAAGATTTTGGGAAGACAGAACTGACCCATGATGTGGCTTCTAGCAGAGATCCAGCTAACATCAGCGTTCTTTAGAAATGTAATTTCTCACCACTGTGGTCTCTGGTGATGTTTAAACCTGTAGATAAAATTTGAAGCTCAGCATGATGAAACAAGATACGTGGTTTCAGCAAGGTACTAATTAGTAAGACGTGGAAGCAATTTCTACTAATTTAGCAGTGAAAAAGCATTCATTGTGTGTTAGTGTGGTTTCTGGATCAGGCAGCAAATAAATGTTTGGATGTGCAATTACAGTTGATCTGTGGTTCTATCTCATTATGTAGAGAAGCTGTTACACCTCTTCAATAACTTTTGTGTTCATTTTTTCTTGAGATGTAAAGACACGGGAAAAACCAACATAGTGGTTACAGGCTGAAAGTTTTGGTACCTTTCACCTGGACAAACATCATCTGAGCTTTTAAGAGGAAAAAAATACTATTGTGAACTTGTCAGAATTATTTGCTGTAATGTAGTTATGTTGCACTAGAAAAGTTCTGAATATTCAGTTTCAAAGAAAAGCTTTTAAGCCTCAATAATTCTTTCACATGTTTTCTCTTTTACAGAGAGAGAAGGTTCATGAAAAATGCAAGAATATTTGTACTCCTAAAGATACCTTCGACAGGACACTACTGCACACTCACGGTACATCAAAGCCTTCCTTTAGTCATTAAAAAGTAATTTCTTTTGTATCAGTATGTTACAGCATTCAGTAACGAAAGCTATAACCTGCTGATACCTCCTTTACTTGCTCGATGGCTTCAGGTGCCATAACAGCTGCTGCTGCTTTCTTTGTAACGATAATTGAAAACCCAGACATGATTGACTAGAAGTATTCATGACCACTGCTGATATTTTATAGGTCAAAATGCTTGTGATACCTGCTCTTAAACTTTTCCTTGTCGCGTTCGTGGCAGGTCACTTTGTCCCTAGCAGTGTTTTCTTTAACATCCTTTTACTTAAGGTCTGTTGAAACTGTTGCATTAAATTTCTAGCAGCTGTTGACTTTGCAATAAAGAATGGCAGCACTGGGCCAATCCCGTCTCTGCCGTGGGGATCACAGAATGGCTGAAGTGGGAAGTGACATCTCAGGATGGTCTAGTCCAAGCCACCTGCTCAAGCAGGGCCACCCATGGGAGGACGGTATCCAGTTGGGTTTTGAATTTATCCACGGATGGAGATGACACAACCTCTCTGGTCAACCTCTTTCAGTGTTTGACCACCTTATGTTCAGATGGAATTTTTCAAGTATCGGTTTCTGCCCATTGCCTCTTGTCCTGTCACTAGGCACCACTGAGAGCAGCCTCCTCTGTCTTTTTTACACCCTCTCATCAGATGTTTAAAAATAGTGATAAGATCCCCTTGAGCTTTTCCAGGCTAAACAGTCTCAGCCTCTTCTCCTATGAAAAATGCCCTGGTCTCTCAGTCATCTTAGTGATCCTTCACTGGACTTGCTGCAGTATGCCTAGGTCTGTCTTGTACGAGGGAGCTCACAACTGGGGATGCTGCTTCGGATGTCTCACCGGTGCTGAGTGGAGAGGGAGGATCACCTTCTCTCAGCCTGCTGGCAATGCTCTGCCTAACGCAGCCCACGATGCTCTGCCAGAAGAGTGCAGCACTGGCTCACGGTCAGTTTATTGTCTGCCAAGACCCCCAGGAGTTTGTACAGGAGTGNGCAGCCTCCTCTGTCTTTTTTACGCCCTCTCATCAGATGTTTAAAAATAGTGATAAGATCCCCTTGAGCTTTTCCAGGCTAAACAGTCTCAGCCTCTTCTCCTATGAAAAATGCCCTGGTCTCTCAGTCATCTTAGTGATCCTTCACTGGACTTGCTGCAGTATGCCTAGGTCTGTCTTGTATGAGGGAGCTCACAACTGGGGATGCTGCTTCGGATGTCTCACCGGTGCTGAGTGGAGAGGGAGGATCACCTTCTCTCAGCCTGCTGGCAATGCTCTGCCTAACGCAGCCCACGATGCTCTGCCAGAAGAGTGCAGCACTGGCTCACGGTCAGTTTATTGTCTGCCAAGACCCCCAGGAGTTTGTACAGGAGTGCTTTCTAGCCACTACGCTCCAGCCGTGTAACAGGGCTTGGGGTTATTCCTCTCCAGGTGCAGGACTTTGCCTTTTCCTGTGTTGAACTTCATGAAGTTCCACTCTGGCCAGTTCTCTGTTTAGTATTTCTCTGATTGATTACTGTTAGCAAAGACTACCTGGCAAATTTTTTTTGGTATCTGCAGCTGTAGCAAGGCCAAATTTCAAGATTTTTATGGAAATAATACAGCTAATATGAAACTGGACAAAGGAAGGTGAGAGGCAAAATGAAAAAGAAAAGACAAGCTAAAGGAGAAGAAACACCCATAACCTGGAGTGAGCTTTAAATATTTGTTTTATTTTAATGTATTTTCTCAAAAATGTTAGCATAAAAGGGTTCGTTTGCCAATCACTGTTTGATCAGACTTGTCTATATCAATGTCTACAGGTAATGCAGCAAGAACCGTTCACTAGTTTGCTCCTTTTGATCGACTTCCTTCAGTCAGCTTTCTTCCCCCCTGTCCATGCAAAAGGAAGCCCTTCCGTAGGGTTTCTCTGTGATTGGTTTTATTTTGGAATAGCTTTTGCTGAACGAGTCTGTTTGCGGCACATACTGCAAGATGAAAGTTCTTCACACTTAGCTTAGTCCATTTTCAAAGAGTCTTTTGTTTTTAAAAAGAGGAAATTACTGTCTCACCAAAGTAACTGGGAGCTTCTTGGATAGATGGACAGTTCCTAGTAGAAGCATGAACTGAACTGAAACTCTTTATTTTCTATAATTTCTTTTGTTAACATTGCCTGTCTTCCTCTAACTCCAGCCCACAAGACTTGGCCTTTCAATTCTGTTAGATTTTGTCTGTCCAAAGACTGAGGACAGCAGGGTGATTCCTAGGTTGCCTTTTGTATTTCAATACAAATAAAGTAAGAAACAGATCAAGTAAGAGACAAAGAGGTGAGAGAAGTGTTGGGAGATAATACTTACGTAGCATTTACTGTAATTTTCAGTGATGAGCGGACCATCCAGCTCAGATGGGGGCTTGTGGCTTTTAAATTCCTCACCTTTTTTGGCCTCCAGTGTGCTTCCTCTTTATAACGTACACTGCTTAATGAGTAGGGGAGGAAAAGGGGATTTTGGCTGAACCTCAAAAGTCTGAATTTGCCTTTTCTTTGCTTTCTGCTGGTGTACTGCCATGCACCTCTCTTCCCAGCTCAGCACTCTCACCCTCTGCAGTTGTCAGGTCACCTTAATTCAAGGGAAGGGCTGCTTCCGTGCTACTTGCTCGGTGTGCTTTGGACTCTGTCCTGAGCCCCTTCTTCATCCTTCTCACCAGCTATTGTGCATCCGTCCTCCAAGTGCTGTGCAGAAGTGATTACATGGGCAGCTTCAGCCTGGAGCATTAAAATTGGGGGTGATGCTAGGGCGACTTTGTGCTGGCCCTTGGCAGTTGATTGAACAGTGCATTAAGGAATGTGAAGTGCTAAGTAGATTGCTTTGTACATCTAAATTTTTTGCTGTCGAAGCAGCCAAGTGCGAGCACCTTTGAGTACTCTGAGCATGAGACCTAACTACAAAGGACAACAGAGTGTTTCAAAGAATCAGAGTATTACGGGTTGGAAGGGACTTCAGAAAGCCTCTACTGCAACTGCCATCTTCAAGTCAGTTCAGGCTTTGAGGTCAGGCCAAGCTATTCAGGGCTTTATCCATGCAAGCCTTGAAAACCTTCAAGGGTGGAGAGTACCTGCCCTCTGGACAGCCTGCTCCAATGCTTGATTGTCCTCATGGTGAAAAAGGTTTCCCTTGTGTGCAGTCAGAACATTTAATTTCAGTTCATAACCACTGTTCCCTGTCCACCCACCCTGCCTGCCCCCTGTGAGGAACCTGGCATCGTTGTCTTGAAAACGTCCTCATAGGGTTTAATAGTGTTCAAGGAAATTGTTTTCCATTGTTTCCTCATGAATGACTGCTTGTATTTTGTTTAATTTTTAGATAAATCCAGGACAGATCTGGAACAAGTACCTAAGGTATGGTTCCTGTGCACTCTAAGCCTTTATAAGCATTTCTTACATGTAGTCTTGAATATACGGATGTACTCTCTTTGTAGAAATTTTTTTCTAGCTGACTACTTGAACAGATTCTCAAGAGGATCTGCAGTTCTCAGAATTTAAAAAGACTAAGAACAATCAGCTTTTTCTTTCTTTTTTTTTGTTGTTGTGTTTTCCCATGGTCTTAATTTTCCTCTTACTCAAAGTAGAATACAAATGCTGTTATTTTTTTCATCTTTAATAGTTAAAACCTCAGAGCTGGGCAAAATTAGCCACTCTGTGTTCTAGGAGGAAAGGGAAACTGAAGAATTTGATAGAAGTTTGAATATTGCTTAGGTTTAGCTACTCGAATCCTTGAGAAAAGCCCTTTTCCATATATGCTTGCAGCTTATATGATGTGGGGTTTTCATGACAGGTTGACAAAAGACACAACTCTGGATTCCATTTCAGTCTGAATAATTTTTTTTTCTGGGTACATTAAGAGGTCAGAGTGTTGGTGTGGATCAGCATCTCTGTGCCAGTCAGGTAGGCTGTTGCTTGGATGGCTGTCACTGCAATGTTTGAAGTCCAGGAAACGAGAATATTTGAGTGTGGTGTGATGCTATAGTCTCTGTTGAACCTTTTGAAATTACACTTTGTAAATACAGGGAAAAGGGTACTATTGTCTGCCTAGAAACTCAAGGCTTGTACCAGTTTTGTCAAGTAAAAATAATGTTATTAGAGAGAATCTTAGATTAATATTTCTCTGAGCTGTGTAGTTAATGTTAGATGTTACTGACTCTTTCTGTGAGCAGTGGGTTTGCTGCCTTGTGCTAAAGGAGATCAGATTGAGGGTCTGTTCCCTCCCAGGCAACACTTGCTGCACCCTGACAGCTGGCTGGATCCTCACTCTGGTAGAAGCTGTGGCCCCCGAAATGAGCATATCAGCAGTAGGACGCCCCTGCTATTGAAGGACGTTTGCTCCGATCCTGTAGAGGACCCACCTGCAGTTTAATGCTGCCTACGTTTTCACGCTCAGGATGTTGAGGTCATCTGGGGTGCTTGATAATCAATGTAATTTTAGAGCTGTGTGTTCCACTTTTAGGAAGTTTAGGCTTCGTCGGATCACACAAGCTTTTAAAGTGTAAAGTAAATTGGTTGTAAGGTCTGGAATAAACTTGTTTGCCTGGATAAATGAAAATTTGGTTTTTGAGAATCAACAAATAGGTCCCTGTTAGCTTCATGAGACAGGAGGTGTGTTTAACTGGAGAGGAGGATACAGGGATGAGGGAGATGCATTTATTTATTTTGTTTTTCTGTTTCAGATTTTTATGAAACCAGATTTTGCCTTGGAAGATTCCTTAACGTTTAATGCCGTTTTACCATGGTCTCATTTTAGTACTGCTGGTGGAAAAGGAAATCGTGACGCAGCTTCCTCCAAGTTACTTCAAGAAAAGGTACAACTTTGATACAAGATGTCACTCTCCATCGCAGCTGTTACTTACTACAAAGAAACTCCATCACTGCTGTTTTGTGCTGTTTGTTGAGACATCGCTCTCGTGGGCTTTATTAGCTCTCATTTTACATCAGGCTGCAGATTGTTGGTAAACAACGCAGGAAGCATCTTCCTGAAAGAGAACTGTTTTTTTTCCCTGCTAAATAAATCTATCTGTCAAATCCGGGAAACAGAACTTGTATATGGCGTAATAACTGCTAAAACTTAGTGAAGCGGGTATATATTGGGAACTTCAGAGATGTGGAGCTGTTTGCTAGGAAAGAGGAGTTACATGAGAAGGGAAAGCTAGAGGTTGTACGCTAAGACTATTGATCTCTCCCATCTCAGGAAAACTCCAGATTCAAGGCACTGTGGTTTCTGCACTAAAAGAAATGCTAAATCCTAAGGGTTTTGGATGCCAGGAGCTTCCTCTTACCTTTTGTTGTCACGTCATCTGCACTGATCCATTTTTGTATTTCACAAAGGACTAGAGCACATTGGAGAGCATGAAAGCAGAGCTCTTTCATATTGGAAGCAGAAGTCTTTGCTTTGTTTTCTTTTTAATTTTTTTGGTTAGTTATGTAGTCATACTATAGAAGAGCCCATAATGAATCATTTGTATGGTACACAGACCCATAAAATTCCTATAGAAAATTACATAATTTTGGACTCTGTTTTCTAACTTTACTTTTCCATCCTGTTTAACCTACTAAAGCTTCTGGGAGCTGGGGGACAGAAGGAAAAATAAAAAACCACAAAACTAACAACAACACAAACCACCAAAAAAAAAAGGAAAAAGAAAGGGGAAAAAAAAAAGTAGTAGTGAGGTGCCTTAAGAAAAATAACATAAGATCTTCTGGAAGATGTTTCCAAATTTCCAGGTCAGGAGGAGGAGACAGGCTCTGCTGGAGGCTAACTTGATCCTTCATTGGGTTGTCCTCCACATCTAAAGTTGGAGGAATATTTCTTTGGAGTTCTTCGTGGCAGTTGCTGTCTGAAGATGAAAAAGCAGTGCCTGGCGTATGCTTTAAACTCACAAAGTGAGCCTGGCAGCAGCAGGATGGATGCTCAAACGTGGACTGTGAGCGAAGGAGACCCAGAGTCCTCTCTGATGCAGTGAAGCGAAAATAAGGCTTTGATTAGCCGTGAGCTGTGCTTCTTTGGGAGGGGATACAAATACCTAGAGTATAAAACAGGTCTACTGCCTCCAAAGCCACATGCCTGATCAACAGATTATTACACTGCTTCATGTTATTGAAAAGGGGCCACATTTTTTTGTTTTACTTTTTAAAGACTGAACTGCACAAGGTTTACACTTACCCTGTGTAAATAGGCACCCTGCTGCCATAATTATCCTTAGCTCCAGGCACTATTTTTCAACAGGGTTTGGAAAAATCTGCCTCAAGCACACATACTTAAGCTATCAGTGCTTTTGGACTGCTGCTCATCTGCTTGAACAACTTCCCCCTGCCGTTTTTTACCTCCTTACCTCCTTCATATCTTACCCTACATTGGAACTGTAAGCTCTTTGAGGCAGGTACTATAATTTTGTTCTGTTTATTCTACCTCGCTTAGCATAGTGAAGGGACCTGGGGCATCTGATTGGTACAATCACATAAATAAATGATCGTAATAACCCTTTCTCTGGTCCCTGTGTTGCAGTCTGTCTCAGCTTTTCCTGTGGGCTAGGTGTGTCACAGCTGTTTGGTGGAGGATGTTTTTGATTAAACATAATACAAAAAAGACGGGTTTGCATATTGTATAAATCCCCAGTGTTAAATACATGCAGGATGAAAATAACTATAAGAAGGAAACATTCTCCAGCTGATTTTCTTTCCGTCTCTGGATGGGCCTTTTGAAATTCAGCTTGAGGTTTGAGTGCTTGGCACCTCTTGGAAACCAGGTCATCTGAGTATTAGCATTCAGATGAGCATCCTAATGCCTCAGTCCTTTGAGTTTGCATATTCAGCATAAGCCAGAACACAGAGCTTTTACAGCTCAAATAAGCCAACCCAGTGGTCTGGTAGCTGTTCAACATAGAGAATTTGAATTTCAGGTTCCAAACGTGTAGGCATACTCTGTCTCTGGGAATCCCACACTGCCAGCGCACATGGAATAGGTTTAATAGGAACTCCAACTGGTAGGCAAAAAACAACTGCAGCCAGAGACGTGCTGAGGATTTTTCTACAAAGCAGATCCTGCAGCCTTTTAAATGAACAGAGCCGTTCCAAAGCCACGTCATCAAGTGTAGTCAGGCTGCATCTGTAGCAGGTTCAGCGACCCGAAGTGCGTAGCGTATTTATATGTGCATGCTGTTCTTACTTGCAAGCCAGTATCCAGAGCTGTTTCCTGGTTAATGGATATATTTTGACAGTGCCAGTGTGCAACCATGTGGTACAAAAGTTTGGGTATTTTAACGTTATTTCTTTTTCTAACTTGTAGTTTTCAACCAGGGGAGGCATCAAGTCAGCCTTCCCAAAGTGATGTTGAGCTTGTTTAAAAACAAATGATCAAACCGCAATGGGTAGTTATTTGCTTGCTAATCTGACAAAGGGGTTTAATTTTTATTTGCAAAACTTCTTCATACTACAATAAGACGAATACCCTGAAAGTGTATTTGCATGGGGATAAACTTGCCAAGTCATAACAACGCTGTTTGTTTTTCCTTCTCCCTCCTCTTTCTAGCTGAGCCATTATCTGGACATTGTGGAAGTCAATATTGCTCATCAGATTTCTCTACGCTCAGAAGCATTTTTTCATGCAATGACCTCTCAGCATGAGTTGCAGGACTACCTCAGGAAAACCTCCCAGGCTGTAAAATTACTTAGAGAGAAAATCTCCAAAATTGATAAAGTAATGTGTGAAGGATCGCTTCGAGTTTTAAGACTGTCACTCACCAGAAATAACTGTATAAAAGCATACAATAAACTGAAGTTAATGGCTACTGTGCACCAAACACAGCCCACAGTACAGTTGCTGCTATCCACTTCTGAGTTTGTTGGGGCTTTGGACTTAATAGCAACAACACAGGAGGTGTTACAGCAAGAGCTTCAAGGCATTCACAGTTTCCGGTAGGTAACCATCTAGGAAATTAATAAAATGCAAGAAGAGCTAGAATGCGTTGACCGCATTATGTTGGCTGGAGGGGTTTGGTTTACTTTTGTTTGTTCATTCTTAGAGAGCGTGGTACAAAAGGTAAAAAATGTGTGATATAAGCAGTGTGACTAATGCATGTGCTAGAGTTAATTTATTTTTTTTTTAGGGGGAGGGATGAACTTTCAACATCTAAATGCTCTGTACTCCGTTCTTGTCTACAGGTGGTTTAGGGGCGCAGAGATGAGAGCCAAGCAGTGGCTGGACCTTCATCTTGCAGGGCTTGTAGCCCACAGATGAGAGATTGTTTCCAAGTAGTGGTCTGCAATCCTTGTGCCTGCAGCACCCTAGAGATAGAGTTCTTGCTACACAACTCTACTCCGGGCCACTGTCCTAGCTGACCTAGCCATGTGGTGTTCCAGGAATATGCGCAGACCGTGTGTTGTGTAGATCAGCCTCCAGCTTGTGCTTGTGTTGGAAGAAGCTTGGCAGTGCAGAGCTATCAAACCGTGACTCAAAATGCGGTCTGAGGTTGGCGACTGGTCAGAAGGGATGTGTTCAGCCATGTCTGCTCTGTGTTTACAGTGGCCATCCAACTAAGAAATCCAGTTCTGTGAGCTGCTGAAGTTGGGAAGGGCAGAAACAGTGGGAAGGTGCTGCCCAAGCTGCTGTTGCCACTGGTGTTTTTCACCCGTGTTTAGTACAGTGATGGGAATCAGCAAGTCCAAGGTCCTGTGCTGGCTTGCTTCTATTAACAGGGATTCTTAGAGCTCCGCTTGGGAGATGCCGCTGCACCAGGCAAGGTCCTCTGTGACAAGCAAGAGCATTACTACAGTAGAATCCTCTTAGCTGATGTAAAATAAACAATCATAATGGTCATATACAAGATGAAAGTGTCGTATGCAAAGCTGCTGCTGTGGTATGATACTGGCAGAAGCAGCGTATGTTAAATCAGCTCTGAGACTTGGATCAGCCAGCTGAGGAGCTGTACAATTAGTTTTATAAATTGGTGCTGGGCTTTTCTGGTTTGTTTTGTTTAGAGGTTTTGTGGTTCCTGCAGCCTGGTGGTTCCCAGCTTGTGTAATAAAAACACAGTTGTTGCTCAACAACTGTAATGTGAGTGTTCAGAACTTTGTACGGTTACTACTCGTGTCCGCCTGTTCAGATGAGTTGCTCAGATGAACACCCCTTCTAGCTGGTTTAGAAAAAGACTCAAATTTTACGTAGAAAAGATCTCAGAAAAAGTCTTTTTTAAAAAAAAAATAGATTTTTTTTTTTTTTAAGAGCTAATAAACTGTCTGGAGGAAAGTTTTTAGAAGCTGTTAGTCTTTTGCTTTTAGCGTAGATGGTCAGATGCCTGAGTGCAGACGCCCCAGTGCAGTTTCTTTCCTCTTTACTGTTCCTACTCTCAACCACAGTTGACTATGGTGCACAGCCCTTGGCTGAGTCACATCTGCCTTTACCTTGATGAGAGGGAGTATACTTCTACAACCCTGTGACAGCATCAGTCAGAATTAGCTGTGTTTTCACTCAAGTAACCTCCGTGCTACGTCAGCAGAGAGTGCGGTTCTGTTGTCGTCGTGATTAGTGTGCGTGATGTCCCAAGAATGTGCCGTTATTTTAAAATAGTGCTCAGATGTGGAACATAGTTGCAGGGTAATATTCATCTTGTCTGTAAAAAGCGATTTCTGTGAATAACGCTTGGTTGGTAGAGTTAAAAATAGCGATGGGAGTGAGAAATTGTCCCCTCTGCTTTGGATATTAAAGGTGAGTTAAATGCAGCCTAAGTCTTCACCCCCACCAGAGACGCAAGGGCTGTTGAGAAGCCCAACGCAGTTTTTTTCAAGTCTCACTGTGGCCTGTGTGTACAGCCTGTCTGGAGAAATAATGTGCAGTGGAAAGATGGAGATCTTTATAAAACTTTGCAGTAGAATTTAAGAAGCTGCCTTTCTAAAAAATAGATAAAATTAAAAAAAAAATCTAAATTAATGTCATACACAGATACTTCAGCTTTTTCCAAGAAATACCAACTGTATGTTCTTGCTTTGTTCTGAGCAAGAACGCCACAATTGTCAAGTGAGTAAAATACCTGATTTATTTTAAGAGGAGATTAGCTTCTAAATCAGTAGCGCATTTTTCTAAATTAGTATCTTTCTTCCCCTAAATAATTTGTATCTTATTTTTTTAAAAAAACTTGTTGGTTTAGTGTTGTGTGTGGCAGCTTGTCGAATTTGCTTTTGAACAGACAGCTTTAAATTTAATCACGTTGCAGAATCATTCAGTGTAAAGCAGCAAGAAAGCTATTCAGATCATCCATATACAAATTTTTTTCTCCTCTTGTCGTGCTATACAGAAAAAAATGTAATTTGATTCTAGTTATAGCAAAAAAAAAATGAAAGCACCTGTGCTGTGAAGTAATAAATTGGTGTCTTTAATCTAGGTTAATATCCGCAGTGATTATACGTATCAGTTGTAACTGTATGATCATTGCTTGTTACTGCTATAGGATAGAATTACATTTCAGAGCTCTTTAACCTTTCCAAGTACATCTTTTTAATTTTACAAAAAAATACATGTTAAGTAAATTAGAAACTGACAGTACAGATTTGTACATTGTTTTCACAATTCTTGTTGGGGTGATGGAGACCTGGTGGTTTTTTTGCACAGGTACGCTGGCAAAGCACAGAAGCCTGGTAGAATAGTCTCATCTGTGTATTTTGAAAGAATTTTTACCCTGCACTCATAATTTTACAGAAGAGAATTGTAGTGTTCAGTCATTGAGAGGACCTATTCTGTGACTGGTGCCTCTTAAGAGATCATTGGCAAGGTGTTTCGCTGGAGTATGAATTCAGATTTGGCTTTTTCTGGCGTGTGTCAGGGTGGAGTGATTTTTTTTGTTGTTAAAAGCTAGAGCATCTCAGGCAAAGTGGTGGCAGCAAGTGCTGGGAACCCTCATTGGACCATTTCCATACCTGAGGTTTGAGAGCGTAGGTTGCGTTGTGTTTCACTGTAGTTAAACACAGTTACAGAAATAATTTGCCAAAGAGTAAGTTTTTGTGCTTACCTAAGTAAGAGGCTTTGTGTTGTGGGCATTAGTCCTGCGGTAAGTTTTACAACTCATCATTACACTGCAAATAATAATCTTTATTTTTTTCTCTGTTGAGTTTGTTTTGAAACGTCTATGATGCAACTGGCTTGGATTTTTCTGGAGGCCATTTTTGCTTAAATTAGATATTTGAAATGTGTCCGTTTTGTCCATTCCAGCCAATTCTTCACCAACAAATTCAAAAGCAGACAGGTCCCTGGTCATCTTCAAATTGAAAAAAAAATAAAATAAAATCTGCTTGACTCGGATCCAGCAAGATTTGTTCGGTTCGGCTCTGCATTGGCCATGTGGACCTCTGTAGGGAGGAGCTGCCCTGGCACTGACTTCGCCCTACAGGGGCTGCGAGGCCGAATCCCGCGGGCTTCGCATCGGTACAGCAGTGCTTCTCCAAGGGGGTGCTAAGACATTTTTGCTGCTCTGGTCCAGCTACATCAGCACTGAATTAAAGCCAGTGACCCATGCAAGTTCGCATCCCCATTTTGTATCCAGGTTTATCTAAGATAGCACAGCTCCTGGTAGTTCTCATTGGCAAAGTGTATTTGTCTTTAAAAAAAAGAGTCTGATTTTTACAGATACTTGGTGGGCTCAGCTGTTGGTGGGAATTGGAAAGCCTGGAGTGTTTGGCGTCTCTGAAATCCCCACTTTTAATTTTACCCTGCTAAAAATTTCTCTAGCTGCACATCTTTTCAAGACTGGTCGACAGGTCTGACGTGAGAAATTCCCTTGTGGTTCCATGTGACAGTGGTTTGCAAAATGTAGTTTAAAATCTGCAACACATGGAAAAAATATTTTTAATTTAGAGTAGCTTAAAAATTTGAAAACTCATGTATTCTCAGAAAACATCCTGTCATGTAAAGCTATTACTGTATCTCGATCATGTGAATGAAATCTGTGACCACATTAAAAGCTCAAACATTTGAAGTGGAAGAATTTGTGGACTGGTGAGCTGAGGAACTGGATGAGCAATGGAAGTATTCCTTCTTTTTAACACCTATATACTGACAAGCACTGAGTATTCTTGGTTCTGGTTCGCTTCATTGGGAAGAAAGGTACTCAGCACCTTCCAAAAAAAAGAAAACGCCCTACATCCCATTTTTACCCTCCATCAATATTCAAGTCCATATGTTTTGCTGCAAGGTGACGGGGCCTCTGAAAAATGCATGGCTTCAGCTGCTCTAAGAAGTGAAAGATTTGAGCCCTCCATTAAGGCAGCGTTGATTGCATGGAAATTACCTACTGGGTGGTTATTTTCTTCAACTGTGAACTAATGATTCGTTTTCAGGTTGATTATTTAGCTCATCTCTCAATGGATGTTTTTCTTAGGCATCTTGGCTCACAGCTTTGTGAACTGGAAAAGCTGATAGATAAAATGATGATTGCAGAGTTTTCAACTTATGCTCGCAATGATTTAAATAGACCCCTAGAAGATGATTGCCAAATTCTAGAAGAGGTATGTCTGTTATTAAAATAAACTGTCTGATGAATATGTTTGCATCTTTAACATACTTAATTAGCACCAACTAATTCACTCAGATCCCTAGTAGCAACATTATAATTTTATGCTATTTCTCTTCTTGTCCAACCTCTCCCCCTGCTATTTTTTTCGTGCTTGATAAAATTAAATAATTGTAACTAAACTCACGGAACTGCAATCCAGTCCTACTTTATTTTTTAAAAATAATCAGTTCTCTTTTCTCTGGTTAAACATATACTGAGTTCACTTTAGGAACCTCAGCATGCAAGTAGAAAAGAACATGGACTGTCATATCTACTTGACTGTAAAAATTCAATTTTGCAGTGGAAGCTGATAGTTGCACGTTGTTCTCATTCTGTCTCCCTGTGCATTTATGGGCGCTTATATCAAGCATATGGTTACCCTGAGTACATACTTCATTTGCAGTATACATTCCTCATTCCTTTGAAGATTTTAAACTTCTGAAGATTAAACTGTTGTGATTGCTTTCTAGCCAGGAGACGATTTGTTTGGGTTTTGCCTGTACTATTCTTCTGTGATTGCGAGACCCTATTGTTTATTCATGTTACATCCGTGGGTTTCATGAAATTTGGTGAATGGCAGTAGCACTTAAATATTCCCATTTCTGCCCTATAGTTTCTTCCCACCTCTGTGCTGCGCTGTGATAGATTCTCCCTTGTGCTTGTGCAGTTGTATTTAGTGTCATTCTTGTTCAGGGTAAGGAAACTCATTAGTCTTTAGAAATATCGAGGTCTTTAAGCACAATTGGATGAGCACAACTGAGCAACAGGCATGAAAAGGGGCTGAGAGGAAGGGGCTTCGTTAGCTGGCATTGCTGCAGGGAACTTTGTATAATTAAAGTATGGCACTAGTCTCAAGGCGCTGGACTGATCTAAATCCTGTTCACCACGTGTTTGATATCTGAACTTTCTTACTGCTGTGCAATGTCTTAAAATTGTTTCCTGTCCTCACCTTGATATTTTTAGTGGTTTGGGGTTTTTATTTTCTTTCTCTTTTTTTCTTGATAGGAGAGACTTGTGTCACTAGTATTTGGACTTTTAAAACAAAGAAAGCTAAATTTTTATGAAATATATGGAGATGAAATGATTATTACTGCAAAGAACATCATTAAACAGGTAAGCCAAAACACTTCTAATGTATCTGGCAAGGTTGCCTCAACCCCTTACAAATTATTTTTGAGTAGTTAGGAACAGCTCCAATGAAGTTTTTTGGTGGTTGATGGTCTCTTGTTTAGAGCAGCTGAGCTTGCAGACACTAAGGACTTCCTGAAGCACAGAGGTCTGTTTGCAGAAAAGACCTTCTGTAAGGAGTAGGTGGCATAAGTACAGCAGATCACGGCTTTCTCTGTATAATTACCGTTGTCCTGAATACCCTGATATTAGCTTAAGTTTTTTTTCTTTCTCTTAACACCTAACTTTTTCGAGTAGTATAGTTGTGTCATAGCATTCTGTTTCAAAAAAAAAAACAACACCAAAGAAACCCCACAAAACCAAAACCACACCAAAAAACACCCCTGCCCTAACCCTCCAAAAAATAAACCCCCAAAGCTCTTGGTGTAAATACATAAAAGAGAATCAAAAAACTTGCCAGTTGAAACAATCAAATTCCCAAAAAATGCTCCAGAGAACATTGCTTGCCTGAATGTTAGCACAGACCTAGCATAGGCACTTGACAAAAGGTTGGAAAACATCCTTGCGGTTTTCGAAGAGAGAAAGGTGAAGTAATGAAGAAGCTAGAAGCACTTGCCTGTAAAATTTGTATAAAAAATGAATCCTTGTCCACATTGCTGTCCTTGTTTGCCATTTAGGGTAGTGTGTCTGTCTTTCCAAACCAAAAATCTTTGTAGATAAAACCAGCTAAAACTAACAAATGAACAAAGTTCGGATGACAATGTATGGAATATTTTGGACAGTAATATGATGGCTTTTTTTTTGCGAACAAAAACTTTGTGTTCGGTACTTTTAATTTGACTCATTTTGTTTGCATGCTTATGCATATGCATAAGGCACTTGGAGGACAGTGCACAAGGCACTGACGGGACAAGGGTTGACAGTTTTAAACTAAAAGAGGGTAGATTCAGACTAGATATAAGGAAAAAATCTTTCAATATGAGGGTGGTGAAACACTGGCCCGGGTTGCCCAGAGGCCCCACCCCTGGAGACATTCAAGGCCAGTTTGGATGGGGCTCTGAGCAGCCTGATCTAGTTGAAGATGTCCCTGCTCATGGCAGGGTGTTGGACTAGATGACCTTTAAATGTCCCTTCCAACCCAAACTATTCTATGATTCTTCGATATGTAAGAATATTGTGCTAGGGGTGTTTTTCTCCCCCAAAGATACAGGATTATTTCAGGAGTCAGGTTCTGATGCATTATAAGCCACCTCTGATTTGTATCTCAGAGGCTGGGAGACGGTCAGGTGGGGGGTTTGCCAGCAGACGAAGACACTCTCCTGTCCTCATAGTATAGCGTGCTGTTCAGAGCTGTGTTGTCAACCAAGTTGGCAACCCAGCTTTTGAAAGTTTGGAGGAGGAGGAAGATTATTATTATTGTCATTATTATTAGGATTTTATTTGAAGCCAGATAGGCACCCCCCGTCCGTTTCACATTGCAGCCCCATGGTTCTGCTGCGCTGGTGGTGGTGGGTGGGTATAGATAACGCAGGCCAGTGTTACTAGTAAATGGTGTGGCAGAATTACAAGAGAAACAGTGACCTGTGCAACTGCACCACTACTTCTTGGAAGGAGTTGGTGATGATGCGAGCTCTTTCTCATTTAACCCCCATACAATTTAAATTAATGAATTAATAACACCAGGATAAAACTGCTCATCTGCCCATCAGGCTCCATTAGCTTTCCACTTGTCTGTGTGGGCAGTCATAGGGAGACATTTTTTTTCCCTTTAAATTCTCTCTTTAGTTGGATAATAGGCAAGTAGTGCTCCCTGTTTTCCTGCTCATTCTTGATCATGAAGTGCTTTTCCCATTCTGATGGGAATATTTGCCTTTATGTTGGATTTTTCAGGTGTTACCTCTGCTCAGTAATAGATGAAGTTTAGTCAATTTCCAATGTAAGTTTCTATTGGATAGAGAAAAAATAGTCGGAATCAGCGTATTTCTGTGTGGTTTGTGCAACGCGTTTGCATTGTAGCCCGTTGTCTCCACTCTTAAGAGATATTTTTCCTTAAAGGAAACCGTTTCCTTCCCACATCTCAAACGTGGTTGCCGTTCAGATGCGTTGGTGGGCTCTTTTGGTCAGCATTGAGTAGGTGCCAGGCAGGTGAGGGAGCAGAGGTTTGCAAGCACTGAACGCACTGCAGAGTTCAAGAGCGAGGTGTGGTTTTTAAGAAGCTTCTCTCCTGACCACTGATGGTCAAAAGGCAGGTAAAACCCACGTAGCTTGAGATGGCGGTCCTCAGTCACCATTTGGATGGAACATTTTCACTTAAAGGCAGGATGAGATCGTATGCTGCTGACTCATTTGATCAGGTTATTGATTGGCATTTGGGAGAAAACCCCCTGATTCAGTCTGAAGTAAGGTGATGTGTACCCAGGGCTTACAGGTAATGTGAACAGAGAGCAGTGAAAGTGCTGTAAAACAATACGTGCGTTTGAAGTGAAAATCGATTGTTTTGGAGACCTGAAGAAACTGGCCAGTTTCGTGTGTACCAGTTGAAGAGCACTTGTCCTTTGAGGAAAGGTCACAGCATAGCCATAAAGACATGGAGAAATCTAGGGACAGAGGCAGGCGGTGCCCTGGAGGTGAAGAGGACGGGCAGAAAGCAAATACCTTGTCTCCTAGGAGAGCAGTTGAAACTGGTTCTGCCTTAAGAGTTGAAAGCACAGGACTGACTGTAGGTGTGTGCTTCCACGCTTCCCTTCTGCTCTTCCTTACAGTGAAGGTTAGTTCCAGAGTCCTGTATTTAAAGCTGAAAAGGAAGTCAACCAATGTTTTCCAAAGTCAGTCGCTTTGGAAAGGGGAAGGATACGGCTGCTATTCTTAAGAACCTGACCTGAGAGACGTTTTTGAAACGGTGCTTAGCATCCATGCTCAGAAAAACACGTCCCTTTGAGGTGGAGCCAGTGTGCCCTCCAGAGCTTAGTACACAGTTGGGAACGTTTTGATCATCTGTATTTTGCAAAGAGATATTTGAGGGGGTTGGTTTGGGGGGTTTCTTTGGGGTTTTTTGTTTGTTTGTTTTTAGAGAAACAAGTTGTTAAATGATACAAATATGTCTTTCGTTTATTATTTTACTTTTCCTTATTTAACTCGAGGATTATTATGTATGTTATGAAACTCAGCAGGAGTTAGAAGGAAGCTAAGACCTTTTTTTGTTTTGTTTTTTTTCCCTTTAAATTTGACAGTGTGTGGTTAATACGGTATCGCAGATAGAAGAAATAGATACAGAAGTGGTTGTTAAGTAAGTATACAGCCAGATTATTTTTATTTTGGTGATGGGTGGGAGTAGGAGATGGATGCTTTATAGCATAGATAAATTTATCGTTCTAATTTGTGCTTAGATTTCCTTGTAATTAAGGATTATCCTTCTCTTTCACCTTAAGCCTCTGTTTCTATCCTTCTCTGTTAGAATATTGTATTCTCCTTCCCATTCAGCTTCCAAAGTTACCTTAAACTTACCTTTAAAATAAATACTAAAATTCTGTGAGTCTCCCTGCATGAAGCATGAACTATAGGTGCATATCTCTTAACAACTTGAAGGCATTCCGTGTTGTCATAATCTGGGATTTTGTATTAAAAGGTGTCAGCAGTTTCAGTACCTCCCACATGAATGAGAATAGGAGCTATCCAGAGAGGAGACCAAACAGTTTCAGACCCAAGAAATGGTCCAGCAGGAACCTCACAAAGCCCAACAAAGGCAAAATGCCATGCTCTGTCTCTTGGAAGGAGCAGCCACTTTAAAGAGGAGAGGCAGGAGTTGGCTGGCTTCAGAGGAGCTTTGCAGGACAGGAGCTGTGGGTCCTGGTGGAGAACTGGCTGGCCGTGGGCCAGCAGCGTGTCCCTGCAGCTGCAGCGTGGCCCGTGTTAGCATAGCCAGCAGGTCGAGGAACGAGAAAGGCATTGAGATCCAGCAGAGGCCGCTGGGTTGGTTGGGGGCTGAAGCCTGGAGTGTAGGAGGAGCAGCCGAGGGAGCTGTGTCCCCCTCCATCCTGGGGAGGGGAAAACTCAGGGGAGAACTGCCCACAGCCACCCCATGGGGAGGGTTGTAACAGAGCTGCAGACACAGCCAGGCACCTCTCAGAAGTGTGTGGGAGAAGGATAAGGGGCAATGGTCACAAGATGGAAGAGGAGAAGTGCTAGCTGAATCTTAGGAAAAATGTGTTCCCTGTGAGGGTGGTCAAAGACTGGAACCGGGGCCCAGAGAGGCTGTGTGATCTCTGTCCTGGGACATAGCCAAGCCTGGACTGGGCAGGGCCCAGAGCAACCTGGACCTGCGTTGAGCACGGGCTGGGCAAGGCACCTCCAGAGGTCCCTGCCCCAGAGGCCCATGCCAGCTTCTCCTTCTCTGTAGCTCTGTAATTGATTTGGCTCAGGAAGAGGTTACCCCAAGGTAATAAAAGCAGACCAGCTGATAAAGCAAAGCGAGCGGCAGAATCTGCATGGGATTCATACCCCAGTTGGGAAAAGACTGGGCACAGGGTCATTTTTAAACATTGGATGTTTGGTCACCATTCTCCAGCGTTTACTGTTCTGCGGTTGGGTCCTAACTGTGTGTTACAGAGTTTAACTTTTGTTCTGTCAATGACTTTTCTGCCCTTTGCCACAAACAGCTGACTTGCACTTTAATAGCAGAAGTAGTCTCATTGCAGTGCAACCAAGTGGGCTTGATAACATGACTTTTGTAACACTTGCAAAATATTTTAATTTAAATTTTTTTGTGTGATTTTTTTTTTTTTCCACGTGATTTCTGAAAATGTTATTAACCCCCCTTGTTGGTAACACATACTTATCCCGGGGAAAAGAGCATTATGCCCTGGAAAAAATAAATGGTAAATGTGAGGCTTTTATTTTTTTAGTATAATTTATTTTTATATACCTCCTTCCCCATTCCACTTGCATACGTTGTATTGATCGTGACTGTTGTTCAGGTGATGTCTGTTGTTCTGCCAGATAAAACTCTACTCAGTTTTCCTTACATTTAGAATTCCATTTAAAGCATGGTTGTTTTTTAGTTTATCGTGGCCAGTAAACTTTTGCTGTTCACTGAATGCTGCTCTTTTTTTAGGCTTGCGGACCAGATGAGGATGATGAATTTTCCTCAGTGGTTTGATTTACTGAAGAATATTTTTTCTAAGTTTACCATCTTCCTCAAGAGAATAAAGGTAAGACATTCATTTACCATAGTTCAGACATGAAATGGAACAAAGTTGCTTTCCATTTGAAGTCTTGAGGTGTTGGTTTTGCTTATAGAGTTCAAACTTCTGTTTGAAAGAAGGATATGTGAATATCGGCACCCAGGGCAAAAATGATTATTGCTAACAAAGAGAGCAGTGGGAAGGAGATAATACCTCTTGTTGCCTGATTACATCCATTTCAGGCTGCTAGGGATTAGGACGGAACTTTTGTATGTGTTAGATTGCTCCAAATTAGGTTTCTTTCACCATTCTCAGAAACATCTCATATTGGTTACCGTCAAAGACTGATAGATCTGCCTCCGAATGCTAATTACACAGTAGAAAATAAAGCCAGGATTTAGTTTAATTTTGTGGGTAAAAGAAAATCTCTTTCTAGGGCAAGCTTGTGGCACAGGGGTTTGATTTGGTTTTTGTGGGTTTTTTTTTAATAAATGCTATATTTTATTCTAGGCAACGTTAAATACTATCCGTAGCGTGGTTTTCTTGGTTCTAGACAAGAACCAAAAAACCAGAGACCTAGAGGACACCTTGCAAAAGAACTCGGCTAAAGACAGTACGGTGGACACAGAAGTGGCTTACCTGACTCATGAAGGCATGTTCATAAGCGATGCGTTCAGCGAAGGGGACCTCCCGCCTGTAGCAGCTGACACTACCTCTCAAAGAAACGCTTCCCCAAACAGTGAGCCCTGTAGCAGTGATTCGGTCTCTGAACCGGAGTGCGCCACCGATTCGTCATCCAGCAAAGAGCAAACCTCGTCTTCTGTTACTCCGGGGGGCGTGGAGATGATGTGAGTAAACGCGCTGCCTGTCTCAACTTTGCGACGTGTCAGTGACAAGGTGTTCGGTGCAGGCGGTTGTTTCTGATGGTACAGTGCAAAACTGGCTTTGGAGGAGCGTGCTTTTCTAGGTAAGCGTAAGCGGAATGGCTCTCCACCATCGCCCCTAGAGACTGCCATCGGCCTGCGCTGTCCCCAGCCCACCTGTGCTCCGTTTACTTGCCTTGCTCTCGCCTCTGCGTGGAGTGGTGCAGGTACCGATCATGTCACCTCTTACAGAAAAGGCCCCCTTTGTCTGTTCTGCTGGGAAGCCGGTTCCGCAGAGAGCAGGAGAGATGCAAGCCTAGCTTACATGAAAGACAGATTGTTTGCCATGCCTTCAGCAGGCAGAAGCATCTCTGTTCTCTCTCCATGTGCCCTATGGCTGTGTTTTCTGGGTTTTTTTTTTTTAAGCGGGCTTCATGGAATACACCTTGATAAATTCTAGGGAGAAATCTGCTGTTGTCAGCTATTTGACTTGCCTGGTTAAATAAATCCACCTCAGTGCTTTGGTAACGTAGGCAGCTCTGCCCTGTGGTGCTCCATACTCCACAGTTGTGACCTTTTTGGCATCCTTTTATGCACACCTTATTTAGGGCTGTAAATCAGAGCTACCTTTTTAAAAGAACCAGGCTTAATGTGTGTGAGACTTGGGCATGAGCAGCTTCAAAAACTGGCATGTCTGGATACAGAGTTCTACGAAGCAAAATTGAAATATCACTTGTTACCCTGCTGGAAGATGGAAGATGGCAAGTGGCCCAAACACTCTACCTGATTGGTAGTCAAATATCTATTCTTGTGTGGTCAAGCAACTGTGACTTTTGATAGAGGCCTTCCCCCTCAAATCACAATGCTGGCTGAAAGAGATAGATTTAAAAATAAATATGCTGTGCATAAAACAAGTTCTGTATGTCCAAACATCTCTCGTACGCTGGAAGAAAAATACAGCGTGAAGAGGAGTCCAGGGTTGCAGTGAGGAGCGGGGAAGGAAAAGGGGGTTGTATCTGAACTGGTTCTGAGGCGGGTTGCATGACTTTGCCCTAAAATGAACTTGCTTCATCCCTCTTCTGGGTTTCTTTGCACCTCTGCTCTGTGTTTGGAGCGGGCTAATAAAATGACAGAGCTACAACAACGTTAGCCTAGTTGCTGCTCTGGGTTTTCTCTCTCCTCTCATACTGTCAGTCCCTTGAGCAGCCACGCTGGACCAAAAGATTGTTATCTTAATTAATTATGTAGAGCTGTGCTGTGGGGTAGCCTCAAAACAGTAGGCAAATCACAAAAGGTTTTTTAAAAAACACCAACTTAGGACCCTGAAGTTTAAAGATTTGATAGCATGACTGCCTGTAGATTAAGGTGGTGCAGAGTGCAGAAATACCTATTTTAGGCCTTACACTTGTGTTGGGAGAAAAATGCTGTTTTATCTGTCATATGCTTGCAGTGCTCAAGTGTTACAGGAGCTGGGTAAATTTTAGCTCAGTAAATGTTAGTAATATTTATTGTATTAGTAATGGCTATATCGTGTTTTCTGTTAGACCATCAATAGCAATTAGAATGTGGATTTAAAACAAAATATATGGATAGGCAGTTGTGCATTTCCTTGTTAGAGAGACTGACATAACATTGACAGCAGCTTAGAATATCCCATCTGTACGAAGTGACTTTGGTGATTAACTGTCTGCATTTGACAGTTGCTGCAAGGCTCTTTCCTCCTTCAACCTTGAGCAGAAATACTGGTGGGGTTTTTTTTGTAAATTGATGCTCAACCAACTGGTTCTGTCGGTTGTAGGATCGGCGATGACATGAAGCTGACTGACCTGGAACTGGTCAGGCTGGCAAACAATATTCAAGAGTTACTTTATAATGCCTCCGATATCTGCCATGATCGGTCGGTCAAGTTCCTCATGGCAAGAGCGAAGGTAAGGAGCTGGGGTCAGACTGCTGCTGGTGCCTCATCCTTAATGAGAATTAGGCTCTCATCCCACGTTACTGGTTTAATAAGTGAAAATTTTGAAATGGCATTCTCATTTGAAAATTAATAACTGTTTCTGCTGTCACAGGAGCTTGATGGGAATGCCCAGAGCACACAAGCATTAACATATCATGTCATTGTAAGGCAATATGGGTTTCCGCTATTTTTTTTCCCTTTTTAATATTCTGACTTGCTGTCTTTGAAGCTCTGTGCAGAGAATGCGTATCTATGACAAGGTAGCAGCTACCACTGCAATCTGCCTTATCTGTCTCATGTAGGGTTAAATAATGTGCTTCATAAAATACTAGTAGCCTTTAGACATGCTGACTAGTTATTTCTTTACGTCTCTGAATTTTTGTGGTGGTATGTCTCCTCACAATGGTTTTCTTTGCATGTATAGGATGGCTTCCTAGAGAAGCTGAATTCCAACGAGTTTGTTGCTCTTTCTCGCTTGATGGAAGGCTTTATCTTAGATACTGAGCAGATCTGCGGCAGGAAAAGTATGTCCTTACGAGGAGCACTTCAGAGTCAAGCCAATAGATTTGTGAATAGGTTCCATGAGGAGAGGAAGACAAAACTAAGGTATCTTTGGGTAGAAGATCTTTGAATAATTTTATAATTCATATGCCAGGCAAACACCATCTTTTGTTGCAAAGAACACTAGCAAGCCTGTTGTACTTAAGAGCAGAGGGTGAAAAAACTGTATTAAACCCAATTATTTTTAATTGGCTTAGACTTTTACTGTTTTCATAACAATTTCTTCAAGCTTGTTCTACAGTTATCTAAATAAGGACAGTAATAGCTATGGGAAGTACTCAGGACTGACACTGAAGGGCAGGATTGCTCTATCTCGGGTTAAGTAACTTCTGGATAATTGACTCCCAGTTGTTTAAAAAAAAAAAACAAAACCCAATGCAAAAAACCTCCCACAAAACCAACTAAAAATAACTCAAACCCAAACACTTCTGCAACAGCCTTCCCAGTAAAAAACATCAAGTCTTTTTGCTCTCATCCATCAAAAGCTCCTAAAATTCCAGTATTTACACATTACTTTATTGCCTAGCGTAGTCTTTTGTCCTCTACGATAGCTTGACTGAACAAATTGTGAGATCTGTAGGCTGACACAGTGCTTTTCTGTTTTGCTACATCCAATTGTTGGGTACCTCTTTCCAATGAAGATGAATAACATAATATTTGGGGCTTTCTTTAAATTACTGTAGGTTTGATTCCAAACCAGTACAGGCAAGAGAGGTGTCAAGGCAGGGTATTTCATTTTCTCAGCCTCCTCTCTTTTGTGTTTATAACTAGCCTACTCTTGGACAATGAGCGCTGGAAGCAAGCTGAAGTTCCTGCTGAGTTTCAGGATCTTGTCGATTCGGTGTCAGATGGCAGAATCTCTCTCCCTGAAAAAAAAACAGCAGGTGTGTATCTTGCAATTCTACTGTTAACTGAATTTAATATCGGCAGATGCTGCTATTGAATGTTGAGGGACATATTCCAATGTCGCTCTTGAGCTCTATTTTCTCAGTGTCTCTGGGTGATGAGAAGGAAGTTGATACCTTTTTTTTTTTCCCTTTGTATTTTCTTTTACTGCTGTTGCAAGTTCCTCTGCTGACCTTAAAAGATGATTTTTTTTTTTTTGAAAACCCATTTAAGTGTTAGCACAGGGAGGGAGCTACTTTTTTATTATTTTATTAAGTATTCCCAGTGTAGAGGCTTACAATCTTTGCATACGTTCAGTCTTTCCCCAGAACATACCACTGAAGTGTTGCGAGGGACCGAGGAGCGTGTGTGTGCGCTCAGCCCTTCTTGGGTTAAACAAAACTTGCTCCTTCCCACTACTTTATCTGCCAGTTGTTGAAATGAATGCTATGTGGCTGCTCACGGAAGTGAAAACTCATGTGTGCTCAATTATTTACCTTGCCACAGAAACCTCATTTGACCTCAAACAAGTCACTTTTTTCTCCTCCTGCCCTATTTCCTCATGTGCACAATGGGAATGCATAATGCATTCTGGCCTTGTGAGGATTCTCATCCAGTGTTGGAGCGATGAATGTGTGGGAACAGCTAGAACAGGAGGAAATCATACATAGAGGGGAAAGAAAATGGCAATACATGAGAAGGAAGGAAATACAGTAAATAAAGCTTAACCCCTTAAAAAGGAATATAGTAGAGGCAAGTGTATTAGGCAATAATCGCTCCGATTATGGAACACGACACCAAAATAAGCTCACTGACCATTGCCCTTAAAATAAGCTCTTTCAGCTTCCTTCAAGAAGATAAGAAGCTGGTGGCATCAAATTTAGCGTGAAAAGCTGCATCAGTAAGAGCTTCTACTATGAAGCCTGAGGAAGAAGTGGTTTGAAGCTAAAATATTAATATGCACAGCAAATCATTTACGAATGTAGAGTAGAAAACCTAGTGACTTTTCCTGCTTTTCTTCTTCTATATGTAATGTAACCTGTTATATTTGAAGATTCTAAGTCCATAATGACTGTGGGACTTCGGGAGATTTTTGATCAAAAATCAGAGTAGATAATAAAGTGACTTCATGGTTTGTAATAATTATGATGGGTCACCAACTGTATAATAAAAATTATAAATGAGAGCAGTGCTCCAAAGATTGACTGTGGGTTTTTTCCAAGCCTTAGCAAGGGAACACTGTATTTCTAGAAACTAGCATTTTTTCTGCTTGTTTGAAGTTCAGTTGATCTCTTTTCCTTTCTTGCTAAAATGTCTAGCTACTGAAGAAAGAAAGCCAGCGGAATTCCTTATTGTTGAAGGACAAAAATATGCAACAGTTGGGTAAGATGCACTCTTTTCTATTAGCAGTGGGTTAGTTGGCAAGGACTTTTGAGTAGAACCGTGATGAATAGTAACAGCTTCAGCAATCTTATTTAAATAAAGAACCCCCTCTCATTCCACAGACTAGTTTCTCTTTAGTTCCCAAACAGTTATAAAACATTGCAAGCTCTTCTGTGCCTTAAAAAGCTGTTTCTTCTCTGAATATCTAGGCTGTAATTTATGGTTTCGTTCGACTGTGGTTTTTTCCAATTATTTTGTGAAAACACATAGTCATGAAAATGCAGGTTTGTCTTCGTAGCACACTGTTGTTATTTTTTGCAATATAGGTTATCTCTGGCAAAATACATGAGTCCACTCCTGAACGATTGCTTATCTTATTCAGAGTAAGAAATAAGATATGGGCCATCTCAGAAGCTGCGTACGCTATTTCATGGTATCCTGATTTCTTTGGATTGGAAAGTAGTTTCTTAAGGCTGGTTATATCAAAGGCATTTTAAAATACATAACACTCACATACTTCTTTCATTTAAAAGCACATCGTGTTGCCAAAGACTATGAGGCTTAAGCATTAAATATACATGAGAGTGGTTTTGGGGAGGGAGTAAAACCTGGAGATCTCACTCCCAAGAGTCCTAACATCAATTTACCCTGAAATGAACAGTTCTGATTTACAGAATGTCTTTGACCAGCTGTCATTTTATGGGTTGCTTCATGATGGTGCGTCATTATTCAGTTAGAAACAGAAGGTGATGTCTCGGAACTTTGATGCCAGCCAACTGATTCCACTGCAACAGAGCATTTCAGGTCGGCTAGGACCATTTGAACGTGCTTTAAAGGATAAAGTTTACTTAATAGACGATGTGTTTGATAATCACTCCCTGTTCATTTGAAACTCGTTATATTTAGCTCTGGGAAACAGTTGTCAGCTTCCTGTTGGTGCAGATATTTGTTTCAGTTCTACACGCTTCTACATACAGTTTCATTGCATTTATTCAAATAAAATGCATTCACAAAAAAAAGCCTAGGTCCTCCCCAAAAATTCTAAAGGTGTTTCTTTGCAGTTGATTCATCGTGTTTCTGTACTCTGCTGCTTAAAGGAAGAAAGAGACTGCACTTTTTGAAGTTAAATCAAACTTAGGTTTGATCTTGCCTTAGTTTTCTTGCCTTCTGTGTATTGGAATTCAAAGGACCGTACCTGCTTTTTGTGGAGCCTTCTTAATTCTGTCCAGTAGCTCCCAAATTCTCCAGTGCCTGCTGAATTCAGGGGAAATAACAGGTCTTGAGCATCTTTGAATATTTGGTGCTGTTTCTTCACAGCTGCCTTCCCTGTTTGTGACTCCTTAGCATTCGTTACATCCTTTGAGTGGTGGTTGTTTTCTGCATTCTGTGAATTTTTATGCTTGCTCAAAGTTGGCCAGAATTGTACAGTAGTATAAGAAAGGAGTTTGGGATTTTTTGTCCCTTGCCAGCACTTACGTAGCGACTTCTAGTCCCCCAGTAGCTTTTTTGGATGTTAAAAACTTATGCCAATGAACCTTAGAGATTTTTCTCTCACATATGTTAAGTACTTTTTCCACATGCCACCCTGTGGAATGGGTATTCTTTATAACCATCTTTATGCCTATCTTCTTTTGGATTCTACTTCAGATCAGTAAGTGGGTTTATTTAAAGCTTTAATCTCTAGCATTAGGTAAATTTACATCAACATGACTGACCTGTGTTTGATTTTTCAGCATCTTCTCTGCACTGAGATGACGTATTTGGCTGTTTCCTCTCTTGTAGGACAGTATTGCTGTTAATAAGAATAATCCTTGAGTACTGCCAGTGTGTGGATAACATTCCTTCCATCGCCACTGACATGCTCACCCGCCTCTCTGATTTACTGAAGGTATGACTCCAAATGTAGCGTGTCAGGGGGTAATCAGGGATATTCAGGGTGGAGAATGTGTCTTACTGTCAATAATGCTTCACGTGCTTTTATGATTTCATATAAATTGTCTAGAAATTATGACGTTTGTTACTGTGCCATAAGGTGTCCTTTTAAGGTAAGGGCATTCAAAATGCAATCGGTTGTGTGAATTAACTTTGGGAAGGCTGTCTTTCCTCTTGTTCACCTGGAATATTGGAAATCCCGGCTAGTAGTGTTTGTCAGAGCTGCCTGCCCTTCAGGCTGGGGGTGGGATTAATGCTGCTGAAGAAAAAGCAATTTGATCCCAGATGCCGCAGAGATATATATATTCAGGAAGGAAATGACTCCCTTGGTTTTTACAAGTCAGTAGAGGTATAGTCAAAGAAGCATGAAAAATAGTATGGGATGAACCTTCTGTTGTAAAATGTAAAGATGATGAAAGACCAGGACCTTTTTGTCATTTACTTCTCACTAGAGAAGAGGAAAGCTGGTAAAGCACAGATACTGCAAGGTAATATAAGTAAACACTAATCAAAGGAGCATGTGAAATGCACCTTAAAACTGTGAGATATATATATACACACACATATATATATAGGCTTTAAAGACTAGTAGTTAATTTGTTTCGAGGTTTTCACGTGTGCCCTTGCCCACAAAGATTATGTCAGGTATTAGAGTTGTGAACATAAGCGTAGTTGATAAAAGATGAACAGATTCTACTCTCCAAAAGTGTATTGTGCATAAGGTGGGGGATAGGAAACACACCCTAGGAGATGGACCTTTAAATAATCTGCCTGTTGGTAGCTGTTACCTGAATAACCAGATGCAGGAACACTCCTCCCTGCAGTCATCATTGGGGTTCATCCACAAACCTTCCCCTTTCGAGGCACTATCCACTGCGGATGCTGGGACTGGGCATGCCCCTCTTTGCTGCTTGTTCTCCAGCTGCTGCTTCACCCAGGTCTCACAGCACCTTTTTGCAGGCGGGCAGGATAGCAGCAGATGCCTCAAACTTGGCCAGATTTGCATCTCTGTCTTACTTCTCTCACCCTTCCGTGTCTTGTATCTAGCGCTATGTCATTTCTGGTTTATTCCTTGGTAATCAAGCATGGTGTGCAGTTTAATTATTGTGTTGAGGTGCCATCAATTGGAGAGGTGACCCACAACAGCTAGCAAAAATGAAAGATCATTTATTACGCTTTGAACAAACTAAGAGCCACTCAGGGGTGTCCTTGCAAGTCCCTACACTTTTTGTTTGACAGCTGTCAGAGCTAGCAAATTTTGAAGGTAGCGAGAGCTAGTCTTTATTGTGATAGAAGCTGCAAAGTGTTCCCAGGTAACGAGATTCCAGGCCGTTTTGGACTTTGGCTGCAACCAGAGTAAAATTACACCAGTGAATGAACAAAACCGCCGTCACAGTGACTGGGGTTGTTCAGCAGGTGCAGAGAGGAGAAGGCTGGCAGACACGGGGCCGGAGCGCAGGCATGCTTTCCTCTGCGCAGTCACAAGGAGGGGGTATTGCTCTTTTGATGTTTCAGGCATGCTGCTTCGCTGCTGCTTTGACTGCAACAGGCCATCCGGTAACGGCAACGTCTGCGACAGGCAGGGAGAGAGCACCAGTATCTGTCATCCTTTCTAGAGCGTGGTTTTAATCGTCTGCCACGCGGTCAGCGAGTTGGCGCTAACCTGAGCTAAACACCTCGGAGGAGCTTAGGCTGTGTAGGGTGTATCTGTCTTTGGCTCAGTGGATCGACTTCCCAGGTCCACCAGGAGGCATAAGGAAAGTTTGCTTTTCAGGAGGAGAGATGGTTTCAGATCCTGACTTCCTTCTGAGAGCAGAGTAGATTATGCTTTTCTCAGGCCAGGGGCCACGCGTAGCTCAGGATCATTTGTAGCTGTCACTTCTCTGGCCCTGGATACCCTCCTCTGGCAGCTGAGAGCGGGCGTGTGGTGTTCACAGCATTCCCTCTCCGGTTTTGTCGCTAACTCCAGGCAATAGCTAGAAAAATTGTTTCCTGTCTTTACTCCAGGAGGGTTGAAATTTTGGTTTGTTCTTGCATTATCATGAAGCAAGACCTGTGAAGCAGGATTGTGGCCCCCTCAAAAAGGAGCTCCAGGTGAGGGGAATGCTCTGTGTTGCAGACACAGGCTGCAGGGCAACCTTGCCACAATTCCTTGCGAATCTTTCTTCAGACGCAAGAGAAAGGGTCATCTCTCCGTAAGTTTTGCCTCCTGGTTTCCACCCCGGTGTCAGCAGAATAGTTGTGTTCAAACGTGAGCCCTAGGACTTCTGCTTTCCATTCAGAGCAGGAATCGGGGACAGCAGCAGTGGCTCCTCCGTCTCCACTGCATCACCCGAGCCAGTCTAGAGTATCTGGTGTCTCAAGCTGGGTGGTGGAACAGAATTCCATAGTAAGAGAGAATATGCTGACAGGGCCTACAGGAAGGAAGGGGAGGGACTCTTTATCAGGAGTATTATGATAGGACACAGGGCAACGGCCTCATACTGAAAGAGGGTAGGTTTAGATTGGGTATCAGGAGGAAATTCTTTACGGTAAGGGTGGTGAGGCACTGGAAGAGGTTTCCCAGGGAAGTTGTCAATGCCCCATCCCTGGAGGGGTTCCAGGCCAGGCCGGATGG
The DNA here is from genome assembly GCA_013400135.1 of Rhinoptilus africanus. Taxonomy (NCBI): domain Eukaryota; kingdom Metazoa; phylum Chordata; class Aves; order Charadriiformes; family Glareolidae; genus Rhinoptilus; species Rhinoptilus africanus. The sequence goes on from VXBO01008741.1 coordinate 41,320, forward strand.
GGCTTGGAGCAGCCTGGGCTGGTGGGAGGTGTCCCTGCCCAGGGCAGGGGGTTGAAACCAGATGATCTTTAAGGTCCCTTCCAACGCAAACCATTCTATGATTCTGTGAACTGTCCTATTGTCCAGAGACCTTGCTGTCCTGTGCACATTTAATAGTAACTTCTTTTCTCCTGGAACTAAGTTAGGAAGATCAAGCCACGAGCTGTCCACTGTACCTGGAATTCTTACAGAATTGGGTTTGACATGGCTTGACATCTTCTGTGCCTCATTTGTTCATCTCCATATATTCCTAGTGCTACAAACACAGATTCAGCCACCTTGGCAGCAGTGAGTTTCAGCGCTTTCAAGTTTTCCTTAACATCAGCGGTGGGGGAGGTCTCGAACCAGAGCAGAAACTTGTTCTTTTGGTATTTTCCATTCTGATATTACACTTGTCTGCTCTACTTAAAACTAGTGGGATCCTTCCCCTTCACTCCACCCAAGGCCCTGGTTTGAGGAGTACGTTTTAGACGTTTCTATTACAAAGCCGTTCTTGCATGCGGCTTTCAAAGCAGGGCTGACGGTAGCTCGTCTGCAGCGAGGCCGACTTGCTGCTTTACTTTCAGACTGAGAGAAGCCTCACCCAAAGGTCTCATAGAGACGCAGAAATTAGTCCCTGAATTGAAATCACTGAGCAGCTGTGGTTTTAATAACAGTATTTCTGCTTCCCTCTGTTGAAACACTGCCTTGAGTGCTTTAGCGTAAGCTGAGTCAAAAAAACACTCCGGGCCAGTGACTCTACTGGGAAATGTTCTTTTACTAATTAATAGTTGTGGGCTGCTCTGTAGCAAGGAGTACATGAAACTCTGTTACTGGCCTTCATTTATTTTGTAATAATCTGTTTAATCCTGCAGAATTCTATTGGTGGTATTTCTGAACTGTGGTTATGTGGAGTTGTTCCAGAGTCAGCGTTACTTTTTGCTCTCTTTTTTTCTTTCTCGCAGTATTTCAACTCTAGAAGTTGCCAACTAGTGCTTGGAGCTGGTGCGTTACAAGTTGTTGGTTTGAAAACAATCACTACAAAAAACCTAGGTATGGGTTTCTCTATTTAAAATGTCAAAGCTTGTTCTCCTGCCTGTCTAAAATAAAACAAGCACAAAAGCACCCGAAACATTTATGATAAGCCACGTTTGTGTTGTGGTGCTGTGCATGGAACGCAGAGAGTGATAAAACCTTGCTGGTTGGGGGGTAAAACAGGTATAAAAGCTAGTCTGATGAAGGGCTGCGCTAAAATGCATCAAATTCCTTTGCTGTCTACTGCATCACTTTAAATGTAAAGCGTCAGGGAAGGAAACATAAGAACAAATATACAGGCCAGCAAGTTTTCCATGAAAACGTTTTGACGGCGGGAAGGTGTAGTCACTTTTTCAGCGGGGACTTTGGCACGTTTGGGAGCTGCTTAGCGTTCAGACCTTGAGGTTGGAGGGAGGCAGGTGGAGGACCGCAGGCAAACCCCCGTCTCCCGCTGCGTTTTGCTGAGCCGTGCCGTCCCGTCCCGCCTGCCCTGTGGTGCTGTATTCCGTAACGCCGTGGCCACATGCAGCTCCTGCGGGTTACAACCGCCTGTCAGTCGTGTGCGAAATGATTTCTGTGGCGGCTCCGAGTCGAATACTGAGTCTTTATGTGGATGAATGACGTCCCGGTGCTGTCAGGTAACTCAGGGCGGCCTGTGGGACGAATCCAAGCTATGGCCTGGGCTTCAGAGTTTCTCATTTTCAGCGTCCAGCTCTTCGGCTGGATTTCCAGCCCCGAGTTACCCGCCTGGACTGCTTTAGCTGCTCTGAAAAGCCGGGGAGAACTCGGTGCCCAGTTCCCATGCTACATCTGACGTGTTACTTAAGATCCCCAGTTTCAAACTATCTCCTGAAATTAAGAGCCTTTGGTTGATGGGTTTGAATCAGGTGTTTGAATTTGCGGTTCCCCCATGTTTCAGGGTGTCCCGATTACCAGCCTGCCTTTCCCTTTTTAAAAAGGAATCACTGGAGGAGGATGGGTTGAGAGGCTTCCCCCCAGGGGGCCGTGGGCCATAGTGTGGGAGCTGAGAAAAGCTGGGCCGGGTCTTTGCTTGCGGCACCACCGCACGTCCTCCTGCTGGCTCAGGGCCTGTCGGACACAGGAGAAAGCTCAGTTTTGGGAATCCTGCCAGCAGCACAGGCCCTGGGCAGCTCAGCACTGGCAGGGCAGGGTGTTTGTGTACTCCTCCTGCGGAGGAAATATTGATGCCTTGAGAAGGCGGCTGCCAGGGTTAGGTAGCTGATGAGTCAGATCTTTTGGGATCTCTCCGAGGTCTGCGTGTGCTCAGGGCTCAAAATGTCAAGTAGACACTTAAAGCCCCTTGTAAAATTAGTCCCTTATCGCGTATCTCACGGGAGCTGGGTGTGTATAGCCAGGTACTAGTCTGGCGTCTTCGCTGGGCAGGGTTTCCCAGGGGAAACGAATGCTTACCTCCTCTTATTTTTAAAAAACAACAACAAACACACACAAACATGTTAAATTGTGTCAGATCTGCTGTTTATATGAAAGGAGATACAAAATGACTCTTCCTGTGTAATAATTAAGTTATTTTTCTTTCCCTCTCTCTCGCTTCCGGATTTACAGCCCTTTCTTCACGTTGCCTACAGCTAATCGTACACTACATTCCTATTATCAGGGCTCATTTTGAAGCTCGACTGCAGCCGAAGCAGTTTAGCATGCTCAGGCATTTTGACCACATTACGAAGGTAATTCTTTTGGCATTTCCTAATTAAACGCCAAGTTCTGCTTTTCGACTGTGCTCTGAATAATATGAATGCCATTAGCTAGTAAATAAAACCTGCTTTCTTCCATTACAGGATTATCACGACCACATAGCTGAAATTTCAGCAAAGCTCGTTGCCATAATGGACAGCTTATTTGACAAACTATTATCCAAGGTAATGATTTATGGAAATAATTATACACTCTCTAAATTGCAATTGGAGGTCTAGATGTTTCACATGGAGTCTTAAACTTTCCTAATCGGGGCTTGTTTGAACTTCTCTACACTGTATAAACACAAAGCTCTGTGCTGTACTTGTGAATGTGTTTTATCTTAACATTTGCCATCTGGGTGTCATTGGCCTTCTCTCCCCTCCAAACCCCAAATGTTTGTTGACTCCTTCGGCAGTAAGAGCCGTGCTTTGGGCGCAGCAGATGCTCTGCTGTTTAGAAACTGAAGTGCTCTTCTGCCCTCAGCAGCTTTATCCACCAACAGCTCTTGGCCTATTCCCGGTTCCTGCTTTTCCCGATGGCGCCTCTTTGGAAGTGGGGAGCATGTAATTTCCTGCAGCTGAGGAAACGGCGACGGAAGTGCTGAGGAGAAGAGTTTTTGGAGGGGAAGGACCAGCCCATCTCTTGGGCTGTAGGCCTGGGGACTAGAAGTCTGCGCTCAGCAGTTCCCCTGGGAAGCAGCATTAATAGCTGTCCCATGAAGTTTTGAGCACTCCATGGGTTTTGAGCACTTGTCAGTGGAACGGGTTGGTCCTGGACTGGATCCACTCACCGTGACTCACCTCAAGGCGCAAAACAGTGACAGAGGCTGCCCCAGGAGGGGACCTCCTGTGCTCACAGATCCCATAGATAAAGTACGCAAGCTGAGTGTTTTGCTTTGGATCTTGTGGTTGTTTTTTTTTTTTTAAAGCAGCTCTTCCATGAGAGAAATGAATTAATCGGTTAGCGAGAGGTTTGATTGGTGGGCCTGAGCCACCCTCTTCCTTGTGGGAGCTCATGAGAAAGACAACGTCTGCACAGGTTGGGGACAGGCTGACGGGAGCTGCGGTGAGGCAGCCCTAACAGGCAGCGTTGCCGTCTTCCTTGATCTTTCTATCATTTTATTGTTTATTTTACATTGTGCTTTTTCCTTTCATACCTTTTTTTTGGGCTCTCAAACAGCGTTATGTGAACTTAGAAGGGGGGAAAAATGCCAAAGCGTTTAAATTAGGATTCCGCACCCCTTGTTGTGTTTACACTTTTAAAGACACTTTTATGCCCTTTTCTAAAGATCCAAATAGCGGTCTGCTGCTTTTTGGGGCTTTCTTCCCCACATTAAAATACCTTTGGTCACTTTACCTCTTATCTCTTGAAAATAAAAGGCAAATGACAGAGTTTTGATTCTTGATACTAAACAAGTTAGCCCACGACAGACCAGTAACACAGCTGATGTTCTTGATGGTAGTCAGTAAGGATGCATCCCTCGCTCTCCTCCCATCTTCACGGCCCACTCTCCCCTCATCAGCTGGCAGGAGATGTGAACTGAGACTACCCCTGTCCTTTAGAGCTCTTCAAGGCTGGAGTGAGAGAGCCTGGCTCGCGTGAATGCAGCCCACGGAGGAGAGGAGAGAAGGAGACCATGTGTTGATTTGCCTCCATTCCTAACATACCCCGTAATTTGGCTCGTCTTGTTCCTGAAATAATGAAATCTTGGCACCGAAGGCTGTGAAGAACATAAAAACAGGAAATGTGCAAACGGGCATGTCAGTGCAGCCGTGTCAGTGTGGTCTTTGCATTCTGTGTCATTTGTGAGAGCCCAAATGGTTCAGTGCCCGGTGGATAAAGCCGTCGCCTGCTTTAAACTCCGTCGATCTGTATGAGTAAGCAGGCGAGGTCCACAGCGGTGCGTTAAAAACAAACCCTGCAGTCTAGGAACCTGCTTTGTAGGAGACGAGCAGTTTGATCCGGTAGGTGGGACATTGACCTGGCATTTGGGTGATGTGGGCAAGCGACTTTGGCGTTTGTAAGCTCTGCTTCCCTCTGGGAGCTGGCGGGAAGAGGAGCTGAGGCCGCGCGCCCAGCGAGGCGTCCCGCGGCAGCACGGACACTGCCCAGCATCTCTCTGTAACGTGGGCAGGGACATCAAACAGGAGGCGGGGTATTTAGCAGCTATAATTAACAAGCGAGAAAGGCGGAGGTTTTTCAAAAGGGATAAATGGGCACGGAAAAAATCCGGTGTGAGTTCTTAGCTTCTCTTGGAGCTTGCTGTCTTGTGACTGTTTGGACAGAAGAGCGGTAAATTTTTGTCGGATCCCTGGTGGTGTTACACGCTGTTGACCTCAGCTGGAGATAAAAACGGCCAGGAGCTTGCAGGGCTGGAGCTCGGGTTTCTTTGCGGTGCCGTTGCTTTTTCCCCTGTCAGCGGGGAAGGGTTGGATTTGTCTGTAAGTCGAGCAAGAGCCATCGCCGCAGCTTGCCAGTTTCCCTCGGCTTTACGGCGTCCTGGTAAATTGTGAGTCGTCTGTTGCCTGACTCTCACGTCTTGAGGCACAACCCTGTCCACTGCGCGGTTGTCCCACGCAGGGAGCGGGGCTCCTGGAGCACTAAGCACTGGGGTTTTTTCTGCTGCTTCTCCTGTCAAAATTAGGTTTGGCTTTTCCGTAAGGACTTTCTCAAAACTCCCCGGTATTTTTGGTTTGGTTTTTTTTTTCTCTCTCGCGTTCAGGCAAGCTTTGTTCTCTTTCACAACCCAGGCTAGCCTGAGAGAGAGCGTCTGCTCCCACGTCCTTTGTAAATAATTCGGTTATAATGATTCAGCTCTTGCAGAGGATTGTGCAAGGCACTGCGGGCAAGTATCACCCTACCAAAGGCCACCTACCAGCGCCGAAGCCTCTCCAGCAGGAGCCGAAGAGCCGCCTTCGCTCTTCCTGGAGTCACTTTCTCAAAGTGCTTCCGAAATCACATCCAGACAGTCCCTGGCCAGGGTGGGGATGTAAGAATCGTGTTCCCTTTCTAGCAAATCTCTGGTGTTTTCCAGTGTCTTGTATTTCATTCACTGGGAGAAGAGACATTTTCAACCTTGTTTTCCAAAGTATTTCTGCAACATTTTTGTGGGGGGTTTTTTTAGGGTGTTTTGCTTTTTTTTTTAATGGCCAGTATTGAGTTTTCAGGAGCTTCCATTTCTTTAGGCTTCCCTTGGGGTTGTTTTTTTTGTTGTGGTTTTTTTTTTTTCCATAAATTTGGGTGTATATGATCTTAAAGAAATGGTTTCCTCTCCTGAAGTACTTGAGGGGCTTGTTCATGGGAGGTGGAATTGCTCGCCCGTCACTGACTCGGGCCCGTCTGAAGGAGAGGAGGCCGGGCGGCCGGCACAGGGGCTGTTCTCCCTGCGTCTTTCCTTTGTAGGGAAAAGGAACCCAACAGAAAGTAACGAGCAAAGAGGAACGATTCAAACTAACACAGAGGAGTAGCCAAAGTTGGGAAATCCGCACGTTTCGTACCACTTTGAACGTTACTGTTGGCTTGTAAAGCAAGAAGCGCCAAAAGACTGCGTGATGCGAGTCCTGGGCTCAATCAGATCACGCCCAGCGACCGTTTAAATTTGGGATGTGCTAAATGAACCTCGATTCGCGATGTCATTGGCAACGCAGGCCTTCAGAAGGCTGCTGGAAGCTCTCCTACGCGAACTGTTTTAAAGTGATAGAAGGGAGTAACTGGTTGTGGTTTTATTCCCAGTATGAAGTGAAAGCTCCCGTTCCTTCAGCGTGCTTCAGGAATATCTGCAAGCAAATGGCGAAGATGCACGAAGCTATATATGATCTCCTTCCCGAGGAGCAGACTCAGGTGAATGTTATTTTGGAGATTCATGTAACACCGCCCTTGCAAATGCACAGGAACTCGGAGAAACTTCTGCTTCATCTTGGGGGGGCGGGGGGGGAATTCTTTTTTGAGTCTTTGTGAAACCCACACATTAAAGGGGTTGGCAGCCGTCACGCAGACAGCTCGGGCTGAACTGAGGGGTTGGGAGGTGGCAGGGAGAACGATGAGACATGCAAAAACAGACTGATTCCAGCATTTTGAGCTGCATTTTAATGTCTAGAGAGGTGAATTTTCCATTCAGCAATTCGTGCTGAGAGCCTACACAAATGGCAGCACTGCGGGGCTCGGGTACAGACCTTTTTGGGAATTCTTCTGTGACGCTGCTCAAACTGAGTGGCTTCCGAAAGTCCCTAATGCGTTGTGCAGCCAGATTGTACCAGATGTGCCTTTTCAGTGTTTTTGCTGCAGTTTTTGCTACTGTTAATCTTCTAATGGAAGGACAGGAAGGACTGATCCGGTCCCTGAATACACTGAGTTCATGTTTCTCTTTTGTGCTAAATTAAATGGTGTCTTCAAACTGGTTTTCATGCTTTCTCATGGAAAGAAGAGACTTTTAATGGTTATAGTAGAGGAAAGAGGGCTTTTTTTTTTTTAATCTTCTAGCCTTAATGTACAAGTTGCTAGATGCTGCAGACAATAGGGAGGGAAAACTCACGCTCCAAAGAACGTGTCCTCTAAGTGCAACACGTAACGAATAAGCGAGGGTGTGCCCTGTCCCATGTGTTATCTCTTGTACGTGGCCAGAAAGATTAGGAGGCGGAAGGACGGGCAGAAGGGGAAAATCACATGAATTGCAAGAACAGCCCCAAAGGTCAGTGACTGATGGCGGTGGGGGCGTGTTCCCTCTCTGCGGGCAGTGCTGCCAGCGCGGGGATGGTGCCTTACTCTGCCGCTCTGCTTTCCTCTAGATGCTGTTTTTAAGAATCAACGCAAGCTACAAACTTCACCTGAAGAGGCAGCTGGCCCACCTCAACGTGGTCAATGACGGAGGACCTCTCAACGGGTACGTCGGGGCACTTGGGTTGGTTCACTGCTCAGTTGAAGTAAGCGGCCTTGCTCTTCTGCACAAAAGCTGTGAGCGCAGAAAGCAGCCCCGCTCCGTGTTTGAGAATGCCCCGGTTGGAGGTTTCTTACAGGAAAGGACGTGACTCGGAATCCAATCGGCTTGCTTACGGGTTAGCCTCTGTTAGGGTTCCTCGGTTTGCGGAGTGCTTTCTCTCCTGGTGAGTGACAGCAGTAGCCACAGTTCAGTTCGCAAGAATTGGGTGATTCGTGAAGCAGTTTTGAGCCACGGCTGATGACTCATGGCGCTAACAAAAATAGGGAAAACGGTATTTCAGCAGTGCCATGGGCAGCTTCTCTACAGAAATTGTTTTTACAGCAGAACTAGATGGGAAACGGAGATGATGCTGACAGAGCTTTTCCCCTTTCCTGCCCCAGCCCAGAAACAGGCCAGGGGTACCTCTCCTGAGCGCTGTGCCTGGCGTCCCACACCGCCCGGGAAAGCGTACAGCCTCTCGCAGGCTGAATTCTAGTTTAAGTTGGATTTTTCCCTGAAACGGTGGGGTTTATAATCGTTTTTCATGACCACAGGAGGTTTATTTGCAGTGTGGTAGGGGTGAAATTCAGTCGGCCTACCCACATGCCGGAAAGACTTGTCTCAGGTTGAAGAAGCCAGAGAAGGAAGTTTATAAATGTTGTGGAATGAAGAAGAGTTTTGTTCGTGTCCAGTTTATTCTCACTTCTCCTGCTTCGACTCTTTCAGAGAGTGCAAGGATGAATAAGCTTATTAGAAATGGTTTTCTGTGCTTGTGGTGTATTCCCAAGGCGACTCCCAGTTGCCTTTGGTACTGAGTGAGGTATTTGTAAGCCAGCGGGCTCGCTGAATAGTGGCCCCAGCTGAAACCGGAGCAGCCGGAGCGCGTTCCGGAGCGCTTCACGCACACCGGGGTCTCCAGCCCAGCGCCTCCCGGCCTTCCCGCTGCCGCTCCTTTGGGTCAGACGGTGTGAACGGATCCCTTGTTGGTCGGGGCAGGCGTTCCTGGTGACGTGCCGGTGCTGCATTTCCCAGCAGAGTCAGTCATCCTGGCTGCCGGAAGGGTCTCCCGGCTGCAGCCGGGAACAGGAATGCCCCGACTCTGTCTTCTACGGCAGCGGTTACGTGCTTCGGAACGCAGTTCTGCGGGAGCGTGGCGTCGGCGCCTTTTCAGAAGGGAGTCGTCAAATGCTGGATTTAGTGACTGTTCCAGCAGTCTTCGCTGACCTAGTTTTTGACGTGCTTTTCTCAGCCTCACCCTATTTTGAACTGCTTTTTCTGTGTAATAGTAAAGATCCAGGTTTGTGCTTCCTGCTTAATTTTTTACTACGAAAATACAACTTTTCTGCCTACATCTTGCTCCTTTCTAACTGGAACCACCAGGATCTTGTGTCCGTCATCCCCTGGTGTTTCAACAATGTATGAGGGATTTTAACTCCCTATAAATGTTACAAATAATGTTGCTTTTTGGTTGCTTTTACATTAACCTTCTAGAATATAGATGCTAATGTTGCAATAATTAATATTCTAAGTTGCATGGAAGCAGGGGTTTAAGTCGAGACAAACCTGGGATTACAGCGAGGGAACAGAAGTTTTAGATGCCCAGTTCCTGCTGAGTTGTTTGGGTTTTTTTAACTTGTCATTTGATTTCTATGATGTGACCAGTTTTACAGCTAGTGCTCACCCATCTGTCACTCCTGTAACCTATGTCCCCTCTGTAGCGTGGCGCTTTGAACCGATACTGAAAAACCTGGTTTTGAAGTGATATTTAAGCCACGTAACGCAGGCCCGGCCCCGGAACGTGCAGCGCTGTAGGTGTGTGCTCAGCTCCTACAGCGCCTGGCTGTTTCCCTGCCGGCGCCAGGCAGCCGCGCTCCCGCCGGGTGCTAACCCTGTTGTGTCTTTCACTGCAGACTGGTGACTTCAGATGTAGCTTTTTACACTGGAAACCTTCAAGCTCTGAAAGGCCTTAACAACTTAGACCTAAACATGGCTGAAATTTGGGAGCAGAAGAGGTGATGATCCACGGGGAGCAGTCGCTTGGCTCTGACAACAGACCCACTTTCTTCTGAGCAGCGGGACGACTGTGAGGTGAATACTTAAGACCGGAGTCCAAGAAAGGGCACTATTGATGGTCGGGGAAAACTAGGCTCCGAGCGAGCTGCAGGGAGTGATCTTTTCAGTGTCCTTCAGCAAGAAACAAGTGATCAGCTGTCTGTGCAATGTTATTTTTTGGGGTTTTTTTGTTTTCTTTTTTTTTTTCATTCTCTCTGGAAACAGACTCAGGTTTCTTTGGACCAAATCCAAAAGAACACATAGCTGTAACACAGCTGTAGTTGTCTAGAATGCTCTGTATATCTTTATATTAAAAAGATGCTTTGCATTTCTTCTAGTGCAATGAAATTCACACGGTGTCCCAACCTTATTTAATGATGGTACAATATAAAAAAAAAACTTGCAGTTGGAACTCTGTAGAAAATGTTTTTTTCTCTATGAAACGATGCTGTTCTAAAATTTATTTTTTTACAGAACTTTATATAAATAAATGTCTTTTGATTGCTTGCATATAGGATTCAGCTTTGTTAGGGAGCAGTCCTCTCTCAGGGGATTTCTCGCAGCTGGGCTCCAAACTGCCATCTGAAGATAGGATTTTTCAAATAACTTGTGAGTTGACTGAAGCCATTACATCCTGCAGGATGGAGTTGTGGAACTTAACTTAGCCTCGTTAGCAGTGACAAGGTGACAGTGGCCTTCTGGTGGCACCAGAAGGTAGGAAGAAGGCAGGTGTGGGGCTGATTTCCTGCAGCTCCCCACAGGGTAAGGAGAGGAGCGTTTCAGGACTTGGCCAAGTGCTCCACCATTTTAAAGACAAAAAACCCCCAAACCCTGTGTATTAAGACAGAGGAGGCCACAGAAAACAGGGCAGGAAGAATTTTAAAGTTTTTAGGCTGCTTCTAAAAGGTTGCACCATTAAGGAAGATGCAACTGAAATTAATTTATCAAAGAGGGGGTTTTTTAATACTACCTTTTAAGACTGGACGATGCCAGTACTACGTAAAAGTGCCTGTGTACTTCACCTCACACCCCTTTACCGAAGCGTAGTCGAGTGCCTAACCCTGCGACCATTCAGTGTGACTGGTGGGCTACAGTGCGCCTGTCCTCGGGGTTCCTCCGGAGAGGCGTGCTTAGCTGGTAGCGGAACACATGTCAGTCCTTGTCAGTCCAAATAAAGCTATAAAATCACAGTTGTTTTTAAAGACCAACTTCTTTAATGATACATAACCAGTGTTATACTAAGCTTATAAAATAAAGTTGTCTGCATGTAAATACAAGAGAAACATTAAGAAATCAATAGTGAGCGGGACAGGGATTTCCGTTCCTGTACAAATTTAGAAATGACTCGAGAGAAGATAAATTAACATACATGGCTGTGACAATATGAACATGTGTGTAGTCAACATGATCCATTTCTTGAAAATAAAAAAAAAAAAAGAGGGCAGATCAAGGATCAGGATATTAAGGGGAGATCCAGTCTTAAATGGGATGTGAAAAAGCAAACACCACACGTGGATACTGAGGCTTTTTTCTCAAGTATTCGATTCTTTGGGCGAGTTTGGAACAGCAGCGGTTCCCACTCCGACAATACAGAAAGGGAGGTATTGAGAGCCTTACCCCAGCACCTTGGCGTAGAGTTGGGATGGGACATCCCGCGTGCAGGCTGTGGGGATGGAGAGCGCTAGAGCTCGGGAGAGTTGTGAGCACACGGAATACAGGGGTTTTAACAGCCCGTTTAGCAGTAGTGAAACTTTTGGTTTTCAACTGTGCCTGCCACTTATACTTCATTAAAAGCCACGTGAGTAGCTAACCGTGTTGTCCCACATGTATTGCTTCACAGCTTTATTTCTGCAGTTACAAGCAATTCAAAACTACTAAATGTTAGAGGCAAGCCTCTTAACTTCTTGTCAAAGAAGATCTGTCCATCTTACCTCAAGACAAACAGTATTGCACTTCAAGGTTATATTAACTGAGTTACGGAATCTCTTTAAGGACTGAAGCATTACCTGCGCACATCCATTGCGGTATGTGTGTCTGCTTAAAAAGATAAGCAAGAGAAATTAATTTTAAATTAATACTGCAGGGGTACTGTGAAGATGACAAAGCAGAGGCCCTCTGTGTACTTATAATTCTAACGCTTAAAAGGTTCTTCCATTCGAGGCTGGTTTAGCACAGCAGTCTACACCACTGACCGTGCCCTGTCACCGACTCAGTGGTCCAGGATGCGAAGGTTGCCAGATACGATTTTGTTCTCTAGTAGCGCTCCAGCCGGGATGTCGATTCTGTCCCCGTGATTTGCAATGATGATAACTGTTCCCTGGATTTACAGGAAAGAAAACAAGTGTTTAGAAACTCTTGACTTGGACTGAGCAAGAGCAGCATTGGCTGGAGGGTAACACAGCCAGATCCTGGATGCATTTAGTTGTTTTGTTTCTGCGTAGATACTTCCCCCGCCACCCCACCCCCCAAGAAAGGTATTAAACCCGCACTATTGGAAACCCTGTCATTACCAGCATAGCAGATACTATCAGCTCACAAGAAAGCTGACGCCTTCTTTGAAGAGGCTTGCTGGAAGCACTCCTGTCAGGTCTGCTTGCTTTTAGGTGGAAAAATGTTACCCACATCAGTATGTCAGGGCACAGCTCGCTGCTGCAGCTACAAGGGAAATGCACAGCCAGAGCTGGGAGGGAGACACGTGTGTGTGTCTGTGTACACGCGTGTGCCTGCAGGTTCGCAATTCAAGGGCTGGTTGTCACAGCCCCACCTTGCACGCACCCGTGTCAGCAGCTAAACTGCTCGAGCCTGTTAGAGGACGGTGACAATGTTCTGTTAGGATTGAGCACTTCAAAGAGAAGCCACCTCGCTCAGCTTCGACATTTGCTAACAAATGAAGAAGCCCAAACTGATGAGAAGGGGCCTGTGGCTGTAAAGCCAGCCTGGGAGGCGAGGTGGTGGGCGCCCTGGAGAGCTGAAGGACAAAGAGGTAAGCAGCGTTTTAAACACAGAGGCATGAAGCCAGTGGTGGTTACAAGGTTTGAAGATAAATGCCAGAAGGCACTGACTTGGGCAGGCTCAGTTACCAAGGGGCAGAGATCAGTCAGGAGCATCCCCGTTACACACTCACCTTTAATGAAACATTCTTCCCAAATGTAACATCACCTGAAACCGTGAGATGATCCAGCTCCAGCATATCTGGAATACTTTCAAACCTCCGGAGGTAATCTTGAACCTTTCGGAGAAAGAATAGAGATAGTTTAAAAATCTATTTGTGGATTAAGACAAGGGTAGGAGCTTCTTGAAAAGTCCTTTCAGGGATCTTTCTGGAATCTACACCTGACAAATAGAAGAGTTGCTACTTTGAGAGCAACGTGGCATTGTCATTTCCGTTGGTGACAATTGTGAGCTCCAGAGAGCTCGCACACCCCAATTTGCCTTCTGTCTCCTCGGCTGGTGGGCTAAAGGAGCGCCCAGCAGCAGCACATGATGCACACATGTTAACCAGTTTGTATTCTAACAGCCTAATGGTTCTTTACAAAGCGCAAAAGGGAACGCCTTGATGCACGGAGGCAGGTAAACTAAACCTCACTTCTTAACTTACTTATTGCTGTGGGCTGTATTTTTATTCAAAGAGATAAAACTAAAGTACAATTACAGGAGTTTACCTTTGTGAAAGAACTTCCCAGTTTGACAAGAGGCACTGTTGGGAATTCACGCTTCTCGCTCATTGTTAGAGACCCAGCATTAAGGCTGTACAAATTAGACATCACAAGCAAGAGATCTGACGTGGTCTTAACGGGCAGAAAACGGCTACGAGGTACGTTTATCCCCAGAGAGTTCTCAAAACTCTTAATAGCAGCACCGACTGCGGTCTCCAGCTGGATAATGTTCAAGCCTCCATCCAGAGTCTGGAAGAGAAAAACTTGCGTAAATACAACCCGCAGAGAACAACACTCACAACTAGAGATGAGCCTTAAGTCCAAGCTCTGTGTTTACCCACAGACTGGCTCGTTTTGAAGGCGGCGCTCCCTGTTAAAGTTACCTAGAAACAAACCGGTCCTTTTGAGTTTGTTTCCTCTAAAATCTTCCTTGCTGATTTACCTTTGGGTTAACGATGATCTCCATGTCAATAGCGTTTTTCTCTTGCAGCCTTTTAATCGCAGACAGAGCAATCCACAAATTGTTGGTATTGAATATTTTGAATTTTGACACGGACTTGAATTCATCCACGTGTGCTTTCGGGACCTGAGCTATCTCCACCAGCCTCAGCTTGTTTTCGTATTGCGTGAGCGTGCCGCCCTGCGAGGGTCAAAGAAGGAGTTTTAAGTACTGCTCATGAGACCCCCAGAGAAACCTTCCCCTCACCCCAAACAGACGCAAGGTTTTGTTGGCATTTGAAGTTGAACCTCAGTGAAAACATGTTGCTTGTGTTCAGCTACGAGGTTACTAATTATAGAGTGTTTAAAGTACAGTCAGAACTGTCAAAGGATCATGTTTCAGCACTCCAAGACAGTTAATTCTTTTCATGAAGGTTGTTAGAATCTTTCGTGAGTGCTGCTGTTGTCAAAAATCACCTTCAGCAGTACTTTGCTAGATTAGAGAGCAAAATCTAAATTAAATCTAATAGTTGTGTATTGGTGGCACTTACTGGAGAAACAAGCGGTGCTTCAGTAACCTGGACTGTATTCTTACAGTGCATTTCTGTGGTTTTCTAGGACTAAGTCAGAGCTTTCTTAATACCTAACAAATAGAGAGAAAACCACGTTTCCTCCCCATCCTCGTATTTAAAAGAACAGAGGCAAAGTCCAGTTACTTGACAAATTACCACAGGTGAGAAATACTTGATCCGTGCCATAAACATCTGACAAGTCGTCAAGCCTGGACTTTGTCCCAAGACACGGGGTACGGGCAGGGGCAGACCGGCAGCCACACCAGGCCGAGCTGTGCAACGCACACCTTGACAGCTGGGTAAAGTACCCTCCGCAGTTTGCCACCAGTAGAGACACAACTGCGGTATCCCACCCCTCAGTGCACTACTTTTACCGCCCCCAAACTTCTCCCCTGCCTGAGTGACAGTTTGGAGAAGGTACGGAGGTTGTGACTTGCACCCTGCAGAAATGGCTTGTGTTTTCAGTCATCGGTCGAGTCCGGGCTGTCCTTTGCTGCTGCCCAGAACCTAGATCCAATTTGTTCCATGAATTAGAACTTCATAAACTTGCTGATTTTCTGCATCTCAAATTAGATCACAGCTGATGTGTTAAATGGTGCCTGAAATAGCTGTAAGAAGCCTTAATGTGTGTCTGGATTCGTGCATGGAGAAGAGACGAGAGGCTGAGACTTTCACCAACACGCCAGCAATTCAGACAGACTTGCACAACTATCTCCCTTTACCTTCACATCCGCCCTGGTTTTGTTTGTGACTTCCATGACAAATTCACAGCGTTTTCCGTTGGGTGGGTTCATAAGATGGTTAAGAATGTAAAGGTCCACAGTGGCACCCAAGTTATCTATATTGGATACAAAAATATATTCCTTCCCCTCTGCGATAAGGTTGTCCAGCAGACCAGAGTTATAGAAACTGGCGTAGATATCTCCATGGCCTGGGGGATACCAGCACTCCGTATTCTCTCCTGAGTAAGATACATCCTTGGCTATGGGCAGCAGAGTTTCCTTGTTAATTCTAGGATACCTGGGAAAGCAAGGGGTTTTGTTAAGTTCTCAGCACTGTCAGACTAGCGTAAAGAAAAACAAAATACAACAGTAAAGGTGCAACTAGATGGGCTTTTGAAGCTCTGCTCTGTAGATTAGTGTAGTGAATCGAAAGACCCATCCAAATACTGAGCTATGACTGAGAAACGCCAGACTGCAACCTCTCATTTAAGGATTTAAAGACACATTTCTCAGACTGTGCTGTAAAACAGCTTTCCTCAGACGCGTGGGTTCAGAGCATGCCGAGCACAGCTCTGACATTATCAGCCACTTCAGAGTTTGCTCTTGGTAAGGAACGCTCTGCCTCCCTTCAGAGCCCAGATACCCCAAAAGCAAATTCAACAACCAAGTGGCCAGCATTCAGGAGAGCATTATTCAGACATTTCTTAGAAACTGTGTCATCCGCCCCCACCCCCCAAATGCTACTACATTGCCTTTGACCCTGCTTAACACCCTGATGTGTCAGTCTTTCAAGGAGGCCCAAAACAAGAGACTGAACATGGGTACAGGAGACACTGTTGCCACCTCAGCATCTCAAACCGTTTGGAATCGGACAAATGCAGGCTTGTTTTTCCCTTCACCCCTAGTGGAGAAGTGTTTTTGGTACCTGCTTTGATTAAAAGTATATATCTTCACACGGCTGTGACTGTACTTCTGCAAGATTTTCTTAGTGTCGTCATCGGTGTTGAAGGAATTCATGAGAACAAGAGGAACATCAGTGTTGTAGGATTTGTTTAAATGCTGCGAGGGGAAAGAAATGGTAAGTTCAGCATGTGTTATAGCTCTAACTCCTGACACCTAAGATTCTGGGAGAAAGAAATTAGATAAAACAGACTGGAAATATTAAATGCATGAGTTAAGAGAGAGATGCACTTATGCTAACAGGAAGAATAAATAATGAGGTAAAGGAAAATAAATCCTTGTAAGTAGTAAAGATAAGGCCCACATTAATTAACGTAGAATTAATCCTTGTTTTTAAATCTGCATCGAGATTTAAAATTTGAAAAGCACGACACCACAAAATGATTATTTTAAATTATAGGCTACTGTTGATTACAAAAGACATGTTTTCCTTCAAATTATTGCAGTCTGTCAGGGTGAAGTCTCAAACCCTTCTCTGCAGAGGAAGCACTTTTGAGCCTCCTTGGCAGGCTGTGAGATGGACAAAAGCATCAAGAGCACGGAATGAATGAAGCCTCACCATGTTAATTATTTGGGAATCTATAGAACGGAGCTGAAATATACAAAAGCATTTCCATGTGCACAGCACAGCAAAGGCAAAAATCAGAAAACATGACAGTGTTCCACCAAAAATAGGAGTGTGCAGAACAAAAAGGTACTTCATTGAGTGTTAAGCTTTGTGCCTCAGATTGCCCCCATCTGCTGGGGAGTGTTTGGGATCATTAACCTCTGGCATTGGAGACTCCCTCAATGGCCCTTTTGAGAAAGCGCCCACAACACCACAGGATTAGGACTGCATTAGCTGGATACAAATTCAAGTCTGCTATAGAACTGTCTCACGTAGGCAGGAGAGTCACTCCAAACAAACACCACAGAGGCAAGAACTGTCGGAGCTCCAGAAGCTAGGGAACAGGCACACCCAGTTTCCTACTCTAATGGCCACCTTAATTATCTGCCGTAAGAGGAATATTCTGCATTAGAAACATAAGATGAAATGTCATCTGTCACCACCAGCAGCTGTTATTTTCTTTTACTTTTCTTTCTTCAGAGGAAAATGCCAGCGACCACTTCCAGCGTGAGAGTTCTAATTCAACAAGGAACTTGGAGCTGCTGTGAAGAGCTTTGTTCTAATGCACATTAAAAAAAGCTTTAAAAAAGCTAAACTTTAAACTTGCACCTGGAGGAGTCGGAAACAAGCCCAGGAGTTAGCTGTGCCAGGCCAGCTCTACAATCTGATTGCTTGTGTTTCTGGGCACGATCATTACTGTCCAGGTCTGTGTGCAGAGGCTGAATTACACTGGTGCTAACCAGAGTGGAGCGGACAGAGCTCGATCGCCGATTGCTCCGTCCCTTTCACACCTATTCTTTCCACTAGCACTGCGACCAGCCCTCATTTCCCTCTCCTCTTCCTTTTGGCAAGCCTCCCCTGCCATCTTTCTTACAGGGCCATACAGAGGAAGCTCGGTGTGTCTTCCTTCCTCCAGCATAGACAGAAAACCCCATCAAATGTTACCTCAATCTGCTGAACTGTCAGATCCAAGAAGGTGTTCTCGTTCCGCACCCCGATAAGACTTTTTGGGCCTTTACAACCCATGCTTGTGCCCAAGCCACCATTGAGTTTCACCACCACCAGCTTGTTCAAGACAGAAGCAATGTTATCGGGCAGTCCTCTGGCCTTAATCTTCTCATAGGGCTGGATCTGTAAAAACAAACAAACAAAACCAGCAGTCAGATATTTGGAAGGATATTGCTTTCTCCTAAAAACCTTCGAAACTTAAAATTTGTCAGTAATACCCACGTTTGTGATTTATGACGCTAAAGAACGTTTGCAAAATGAGTCTACAATAATCTGATTTCTTATGATACAAATAACCTGATTTGTTACAAGTACAACCTCTTTTCTTGAGAAGTTCTACAGACTTTGTGACACCAGTCACAATCAGCTTCCTCCAGATGAACAGATGGCTCTGCCTGCTCTTCCAGGTAGGAGGAACTGACTGGATGGTGAAGAGGGGTGAGGAAGAAGTCAGGCCAGTTATGCCACTTCCCGCAACCCTCCTCCTGTCCTGCAGAAGGAGAGCAGGTCTCCTTGTGAGCCACCTAACAGATTTTTTTTCTGATGATTGGCTCTGAGGTTGTCAGAGGCAACATTCTTGGCAAAAGGCTGGTTCTTTGACTCAGTCTAAAACGATTTTTATTCCAATTAGTAGCCTGATATAATAATTCATCTCTCCCAATAGCGTGCCACAAAGTGGAAGAGAGATCCTAGTTCTTATCCTGCAGGAAGGGTTCATCCAGCTCACGTTACACCTTGCAGAAAGTCTTCTACCTTGGTGGCAGCTATATCCTGCAGGTTTAAAAACAGAGTATGGGCTACATTTTGGGGTTAGGGATGAAGAGCAAAATCGGGCTTGTAATGACAGCGTGCCTTGCATTAGGCATCGCTCATCTCCTAATCCAAAGCACCTAAATCGAAGAAACAAAGGTAACAATGCAAGGATAAATACCATGCCAAAACCATTGGAGCAAAATCAATACAATTATCCTTTAGCCTGCCCTTCCACGGATTTTCTTGTGAAGAAAAGCCTTGGTGTTTCAGTGCTGTGCGTCTTCTAGCAGCAAGGAAATTATTACAGCTCTGATAAGGTGTGTGTAAGATTCCCCAGCTGATTTCCAAAACCAAATATATACAGAGTAGTTTTCAGAACTGTGTTTGCTTTGGGCAAGTCGGGCTGGGGTTCAAATAGAAATGCACATTGTACCGGAACAAGAGTCATATTTCTTACTCAGATGCGTGGGGGTAGAGAGGAGCGTTTGCGCAATTCCAGCATGCCACAGGCAGCAGATTAGAGCAGATCCCTCACATTACGGAAATTCTGCCTTCCGCGGGATCTGGAAAGCTTATGGTATAATTTTAAAGATAAGCTTACTCCACAGGTTACTGCATAATCACTAACTAAACTCTCAAACAGTGGGAACTGGCCCAGGAGGAACATCACAATGCAACTGCTTCAACTCATTCTGGTTAGAAAAATTTCCCAATACATAAGATACGGATTCCAAAAAAGTTATTAACTTAACTCGAAAGCCCTGCTTTCTCACTAAAATATTTTTAACTAATACGAAAACATTAAATACAAGAATAGCACCAGATTCCTTGTTGAAACACTTTAGCTGTTGAACAGTAAAAATATATGTCAATGTTGTGACTTGATTTTTGTGTCAGTGGGCAGTGTTACTGGGGAACAAGACAGATTTCGATGGGTTTGTGATACGTACCCATCAAAACAGATATGCAACTAAAATGATGAGGCTCGGTGAGCAAGCCTAGGAATTACTTTTTTTAATGCAATTTTTTAAAATTACATTCTGCAAGAATGCCAGGAACTTTGCTGCTTGTTTCTAGCAGGTACTGGGAGTACAGGTATCCCCAGACTGAGAAGAGGTAACATCCAGACTTCCTTGTGACTCTATACTAAGATTTAACCAATGCATTAAAGCAAGAAATGTTTCCATCTACATGCTCTTAACCAAGTTCTTGCATTCCTACCTACCGAGTAAGTTCAGACTTAGGTGTCCTTCAGGGTTCAAAAGCAGAAGTTGTTCCCTGGGCCAAAAAACCCTGAGACAGTTTCTGCAGGTAAAGAGCTCTAGGAGCTCACAGACTATCCTGAGTGTAAAGTTATCGTCACATTAAAGATAAATACATTTTAGCTTGTAAGAATGAAAAGGAAAATCTTTTGTATTTAAACTACCACTTTCCAGCTAAGTCACAGCCGCAGACATGGTAGTTAAACAGTTTTTATTTCACTCTTTTAGCAGGCTAGAAGGTAAACATGGAGTTATCATGGCTCAGGCAGCAAGCAGTAACACAATCACTGCTGCGGTCATCTGCTAATAATAAGTTCTCCTTAGAGACAGAAATTAACTGATTAAACTAAGCAGGTGATGTTGGCATGCTATTTCCCATTTAATCTACAGAGAATGGAAGGCATAGAAACAACAAGCCATTTTAGTCATTGACAAGCACACAGATTTGTCAGTAAAATCTCCATGGATCAATAAAGGACAAGGGAGTGGAAATTCTGCCAGCCAAGGCTTTAACTTGAACGCTAACCTTCGGACAACCAGAATTCTGATCCCTAAAAATTTAGCTACATCACCACAATTCGATCCACACATCTAAGAGTTTTCAAACAAGGTTTCAGGGGGGTCCCAGCAGTTTGACAGACCATGTCTCAGTTTCAACTTTGTGTTGTAAGATTATGAAATAAAACACAACGCTTAATACAATAATGAATGACTCAAGTGACCAACATAAAAAGGTATACTAAATCAAAAGGATTGCTCTGGATTTATGCTACTTTGAACCGAGAATTAAAAACAGGCTTCCTCCTTGTTAACCAGCTGGTTAAAAACAGCTCTCCAAGCTGCCTTCATCAGAAAGGCTAATAGCTTTAAACATGTGTCTTAATTGATAACTTCACAACTTGTTATGAATAATTTACGCAAATAGCTATTACAGACCAAATATGTTACTGAAAGGTATCTTCGTTAGACCACTTTGCCAGGAAAGCAATTTGGTAAAGTCTTCCCATTCCGGCTTTCTCGTGTGAGGGTGTGACAGCATTCATTTTAAGCAAAAAGGTTCTTTATCTAAGCAGTATCAAGAAATTAAACAACTGTTCTAATCGCAAACACATCTTCACAATTAGTCACACAGTGCCTAGAGATAACAGGAGGGTGCCATGTATTACTCCCAGAAACGCAGTCAGGGTATGAAATATCGTGAGCAGAGGGGAAATATTTGTCCATTTTTGCCTTCCTTTTCTCTCTCCGTGCCCTCACCCAGATTTGCTGGTTATGATCTCTGACCAACTGCAGCCTTCTCTCGCTCTCCCTTTTAGACCCCAAACCCTGGCACAGCCTCCAGATTATGAATTCTGCTCAACCGCATCACCCAAAGATGACAGAAGGTTGAAATAAGTAAGGAAAGAGACAGCTGAGGTTGATAAGAGAGAAGAAGGTGGTAGATAAGGTGACAGCTAGAAATGAACGGAGTCCCAGTGCAGAGGGGCGAAAGACCCTAAACCAGACCTGAAATAACAGGAAATAAAACTCCGAGCAAACTTTCTGTTTCCAGTACAAAACTCCACTACCAGGCTCAGGCATGAGACTTCACAGATCACAGTGACACCCAGTAACACTAGTGTAAAACCAGTGTATCTTATCAAAACATTCCTCTCTGCATTTTAAATTTAACAGCAGCATTTTGGAAGCATCTCCATAGTCCCACTTCAGCAAAGGTTTAAAAAATGCGTAACGGAGGATAAGCAAAATTCAGAGCAGCTAAACATGGCTCCAGAGCATTTCAGGTACGATGAGCCCCATCACGGCACAACCCAAAAATGCCTGGCCTTCCTGGAAGGGAATAGCCTGGCAGCAGCTCCCAGTAGAGCTGTGGTGGGATCCAGCCCTAGGGATCCTGCCCTGCAGGCACCAGTTCCTCACCATGAGCTTCTCCAGCAGCATCTGCCCTTAGGTCTCCCTGAGGTAAGGCTCTTAACATTTTTTTTTTTGGGGGGGTTTATGCCTGTAAAGTTGGTAGCTCAGCACCCCAGGAGATCTGCAAAATAAGTTTGTTTGGGTGTTTAGGCAGCAATCTGTTGTTGTGCCTCTTTTAACGCAGAAGATTAATTCATAAATTCTATACAACCCACAAAATATTTTAAAAACGTTCAGCTGTACTCAGATTTTGCACTTGTTATGTTACACGGGCAAGATATAAAACACCTCAAAACAAACCAGTATCTGTTATTGTCTTGTTTTTGAAGTTGCATGTTCTCCACGTCAAAGATGCGCAACACACCAGCCTTGATGCTTCCTGCTCCCGAAGAGGTGAAGAGGGAACAGAAGCAGGCCCAGCCTCACAACGGCTGCACTGTTTTTACAGGGCTTGTACTCTTCCTTCCACCACAGCAGAAGTGGTGGGAGGTGGACAACTGGAAAAGGCAGGTCAACAACAGCAGCTTAATAAGGAAGGCTAGCCCTGAGGTGAGAAACTGGACCTGTCCACCCGTGAGGTCTGAGGGAAATAGCCCTCCCGGCTTTTCTCCATTTAGCGATGGCAGGAGTCTACATTTCTCCAGGCATTCTCAAATACTGTTCTTCCCGCTCTGCAAGTGGAGCTGGATCTCTATGGCCCTGAGCTGTGTTCACAACATCCAAAGGTTACTAAGTTACTAATACTTGTCACCTGCATCTATCCTGGTTTCCAACATAATTCTAGCACATGCATAAACAACTGCTGAAAGAATAGCAGGATGAGAAGGTTACTAAGTTGGGGCAGCTGTAGCAACCTAAATAAACATCGTGGCAAAGCCATCTCCTAAATACTCACATCTACCGATCTCAAAAAGGACCATTTCAGACTGCCCGCACAAGCACTTTATGTTACAGAGGAACACTACAGCCCTTCATCGAGAAACTTATGACTGGCAACAGAGTTATTCAGCTAAATTAAGACAGAGAAAGCTTTCAAGTCTGCAGAGTTGTTTTATTTATAACTTAGCT
This sequence comes from Rhinoptilus africanus, assembly GCA_013400135.1. Classification (NCBI taxonomy): domain Eukaryota; kingdom Metazoa; phylum Chordata; class Aves; order Charadriiformes; family Glareolidae; genus Rhinoptilus; species Rhinoptilus africanus. Next base: position 64,016 of record VXBO01008741.1, read on the forward strand.
GAGTAGCTCATTTCTTCCAGGAAGTAAGACGCAGGCAACTAGGAGGCTAATATTTAGGGGAAAAAACCAAGAACTACAAACAAACAAAACAAACAGAACATATATGTGCAGGGCTTATCATATATGCATGTGCTGTGTTCACACACACACACACAAGCATGCTCTTTGAACTAGAGAAGGCTCTCTCGAGATGACAGTAAATAAGGACTATAAAAGTCTGCTGTTTCGGGTATGAGGAAGTGGAAAGCAGATTATACATACAGTACCTTTCTTCAGTTGGACAAAAAGGCCAGGTTAGGAAGCCTGATCCAAGGGAATCTCGTATTGTACTCTTCCCAACACGCAAATAAAAACTTTATCACTCATGTAACTGTGCCTCGAGGGATTGCAAATCAGCCACAGCTGACCTGAAAATATCACTAAACACCAGAGGTTTATGGAGCTTGTCACCAATAAACCCAAAGTTCCTGCACGGCATGCCCTCCATGAAACAGAAGCAACTGACCTAAGCAAAACACTACACAAAGACAGCAGCAACAACAGCTCTAGCAATTAGTTATCAGCAAGCAGTTTTGCAACCAAAAAGGGGCACACGCTAGACTGGTCTTGCATCCGCGATGCCTTCGTATTCCCAGATGTCTCTGTTCATGCAACACAGCACATCAGCACGACTGAAATAACACAGAACGAAGCCAGGGCAGCAGCACCGCCTGCATCTATCAGAAAGTCATCTATTAAACCAGCATCCACCGCTCTTTGATCATAGAATCATAGGATGATTTGGGTTGGAAGGGACCTTAAAATCATCTAGTTCTGACCCTGCACCATGGGCAGGGACACCTCCCACCAGACCAGGCTGCTCCAAGCCCCATCCAGCCTGGCCTTGAACACCTCCAGGGATGGGGCAGCCACAGCTTCTCTGTGCAACCTGGGCCAGGGTCTCACCACCCTCACAGTGAAAAATTTCTTCCTCATATCTCATCTAAGTCTCCCCTCTTTCAGTTTAAAACTGTTACCCCTCGTTCTATCGCTCCACTCCCTGATCCAGAGTCCCTCCCCATCTTTCCTGTAGCTCCTTTAGGGACTGAAAGGGGCGCTAAGTCTCCCTGCAACCTTCTCTTCTCCAGGCTGAACAACCCCAAATGTCCTCACAGCAGAGGGGCTCCAGCCCTCTGATCACCTTTGTGGCCTCCTCTGGACCCGCTCCAACAGGTCCAAGTCCTTCTGATGCTGGTGGCCTCTTTCTGTGTGAAGCCTTCAGCACTCCCTAACAGGACCATGTAGCAAATAAGACAACTTCATCTGTTCCCAGAGATCACTGCCTCAGGCAGTCCAGAGCAGAGGGGTTGCTGCATTGTCAGTATGCTGCCACACACACTGACTGCCGTGAACGTTTTCTGAACGTTTGATATTAAGAATTAAGTAGCTGCAAGTGAAAGAATCCGAATGTCATGGAAGGCAGTAACACCTGGATCAAAACCACAGCTTCAAGCTGAGCTGTAGCAACAGGTTTGCACATCAGATCTGGTCATCTACTCATTGCAGATAAAGAGGATAGGACAAGTCAAAGGAGCCTTTAACAGGATGGGACTTTCTTCATTTGAGATTTATTGCCAAGGGGAAGCTGGGGGAGGACAGAAAGGATACAAAGATTTGCACTATTCCAGTTGCAAATGGAAACCGCACTATTTTCACCAGTCATGCTAAGCTCTCACAAAGTGAATTTAGACCTTACAACGGCTATGGCCATGCTAGAGAAGAATAACAGAGGCACATTCTACAAGCTTGAGGTAAAATGATTTTCATGCGGGAGAACTCAAAGTCCTTTGCATCTCATACATTCCTTTCCTTCATTTTACCCTTCCTTTCCATTAAAACGACGACTACGTACAAGAAAATCCTTTAGCAATCTTCTAGCTACTATGCATGGATCTTTGATATAAGCAGGTTTGCAGAATGTTAATATGCAAAAATCAAACAGAACTGGAGCTTTTTGATCTAGTGTAATCCCTCTCTTATTCCAAATGCATATCCGTTCAGGAATACCATCTGTTCATAGTTAGTGCATTCTATCCACAGTTCGTTTATTCTGATGTATTTTCAAAAGGAAATATGCAGAATAAATGAGAGAGGCAGGACATGGATACAGCATTTCAGCGTCGCAGGATGCATCTGAACAAACTATAGAAGGTAAAAGATCCTGAAGGTTACCAGCATGGATTTATCAGAAAGGCAGGGACAGCTGATACAGCACAAGGGCTCACGAATGTAGGAACTGATGGCAGATATCCCATTCCAAGTGCACACTGAGAAGAATTAACACACATGCACACACTCTCTCAGTTCTTGTTTAAAGAGACTGTTGCTCAAACTGCCAAGCACTTTGATGTACTCTGAAAATACACTGATCCTTATGATGCTCATACCCACAGACCCTTACCTCCCAAAGGCCAATACTGAAATTGGTTACTCAAGGGTCAGGGTAGCTACACCCTGTCAATATAAGATTGCTCCCAAAAAAGCCCACACACAGTACTGCCATTTTACAGAGGACATAGCAGGAACATCTTTCCAAAGGTCCTAAAACTTTTCAGGAACAAAAGCGTGCAAAAAAGAGGAATCTCACTGTGTTTTACCAACAACAGAGATTGTTCAGGCTAGGCAGACACGCTTAAAAGCAACTGTTCTCATTAACAAAGAAATGGCAAACATCAATTTTAATGTACTGAAGGTACATCAGAAAGCTTAACAAACAATGCAGTGCTAACAGGATCTACAGCAATTTACACTTGGTGCTGGGCACAGTTAGGGAGAGAAATGTGGCTACAGCCTTACTCCCTGCCATCACTTCCCCTCCACTTTAAGGTCAATACCACTCCCAAATGGACTCAAAACATTTAGGTTTGAGCTTTAGCTGGGTGGGATGCGAGTCACACCCACAATGTTCAGACGCTATCCAAAAAGCCAAAAAAATGATTTCACCTTTCGAGTCTCACTATGTTCTTCTTACATCACTCACAATATAGCTCTCCAAAAAGAAGAAAGTCTGCCACTCAGTTAAGGACCAGGCTGCCTCAAAATTGTTTGCTTTTGCTAACGTGCCAACTAGCTTTTCATGTCTTCGCTATCATGCCTGAAACTAGCTTATGAGGAAAGCTCCCAATAAAATCCTGATGAGATTAATGGTTCCATCCAGGCCCTTCATCAAGGATTTAGTTCATTGGATGTTGCCTCAGCTGCAACACAAAATTTATAACTCAGCCTCGCTAAATATTTCAGTTTCTTTTGGCACAGGCATTGGAAATGACAACTTGGCAGTGAAGACATGGATTTTGAAGGGTCTTTAATTCGAGAATAACAAACATCAAGAACTCAGATTCAAGCAGGATCCTTGCAGCATCAGTACTGCTGGGTGCCAGTGCTACCATCTAGCAGCTCCAGTCATGAGTAGGCACTAATATGCAGAACTACCTCATCACCTACGAGCATAAGAAGTGCTCCACAGTAATAAAAATCAATTCTTGCTCTAAGGGTTTGGAACAGCGGACTTGACAAGTAAGTGCTGATGGGGAAATACTGCAGGAACAAAAACAGGCAGGAATTACAGATGCATGACTACAGTGTTACTCATTTGAGATGTCTCAAAACTGTGGTTTGGCACTCTTCTAAGATGACACATCTAGCTTCTTTTGGTTTTACAGACAATGTCACAGAAGTGATTTTCAGACCAGTTTGCATGAGGCAACGTTGGGAGTTTAACTAACAGATTTCAGAGGCATACTCCTACTGCAAGGAGGCTTGGAAGAGTTTGCCAGAGACAGACAAAATGAGCATCGGGCTGCCACCACGGGTAGACTGGAAAGGAATACACCCATATTAGTCAATATGTACTTACAGAACAACAAGGAAATACTTACTTAGCACCAAGGGACAGTTTTAGAAATAGCACCAAGTGAACCCTTAAAACCTGAGTTTCCAGAGTTAAAGATTAGGAAGGACACTTTGTTTGTAAGAGAATTACATTCTTTCTTTTCCTTCATGATATAGTTCACTGAAATGACAACTTGAGCTGCAGACAAGAATCTGACCACTGGGGAAACAAAGCCTCAAACAGACAAGCTCCTTTCATACTCTCAATGCTTCGGATACTCTTTACATCCTAGATGAGGTTTTGTGTCACTGTTCTGAGGTTAACTTGATGACTGCACTTCCCTCGAAGGCCTCCCAGCAGGACTTTGTGATTGCTTCCAACTCAAACAAACAGATCACTGCAACCTACAACACCAGGATTAAATTACACTTGCCATGTCCGCGTTCTTTACCTCGACTCCTTGTTAACCAGCACTCTGACTAAGTATACTTTCTTCTCTGAAGACTGTAACAGTAATGGGTCCTAACTATACCAGCAATCACTGTAAGCTTTTGGACATACAGAAGCGAAGCATCTGGAAGGAAAAAACAAGTCAGAGGTTTACCAATACTGTGTGAAATTGGTTCAATCTTCTGTTATCGTTGTATAGCTTACAATTTGTGTGCCCATCGGTATTAGTTGTTACGCTGAAAACATGGAGGTGAGGGATGAAATCTCCCATTACAGAGAAAAACAGAGAAATATTACAAGACAATCATGTCTGTTTCAATTTACTGACAAGAGCCTTTACTTGTCAGTAAAATGCTGAAGTCACTTGCTTCAGGAAAGAATAGAAAACTATATTCAAGATGTACAATGTATAACGCATTAGATGACCCATGGAAGTCTGATCACAAATTCTACTCCTGCATAGCACAGTCCCATGGCATTGAGCAAAATCCTGAAATACCTTTCCCACCTAACCTGAAACCCAGAAATACCTTACATAAAATAGAAAATTAAAAGACAAAGCCTATAGATCCAATAAACTATTCATGAACTTCTTTTAAGATGTTAAAAAAGAGAAACCAAACCAACTTTGGCACATTTTTGAGTGCTTTTGGTTTTTTAATATATATAAACATACACACGCACACGTGTATGTCTCTATCTATACATACACACATGCACATATATACCTAAACACATACTTTGAGCTCTACCAGGTATGAGGTGAAAATTACACATGCCAGAATTCTCAGTGGTTTGGGCTGATCAAGCAGCAAACCAATTCTCTAAAACAATCACAGGCAAATAAACCCACTGGAGAGAGCTGGTAGTTGCTTTCTAGGCCATGATACTTGTAGTGCGAGATTCTCAAAAGCAGCTAAGCACCCCACCACCACCTCCTAAAACAAGGTCATCCAGATCCGCAATTATAAATCACTTCCAAGATTAACAGCCATTACAAACCAACTTTCCAAACGAGTCTTGTGTGTACCATCCTCTGTGCCATTCTAACAAGACCAGGAGGAGAGGACACTGCATTTTTATAGCTAGGAAAAGAAAAAACACTCAACTAGAGCTGAACAAAAGCACTCAGAAAATCTGCATATATTCACAGGTGGATACCTGTCCCAAAAAACTCAGTACTGCGGTCTTTATTCTGAAGCTCTCCTAAAATTACCACTCTTTATCCCCTTTCTAAAGGCTCCTACTGTTCTTACTTATGCTAGTTACACTGATAATTCTGGAATTCTGGTCTTGAATCAATCAGTTTTTATCTATTAATTCTACAACTCAACATCCACCCCACCCCCCCAGTAAAGAATAATTTTGGAGAAGTTACACTATAGGTCACCTGAAAAACATTCCACATAAGACACCTTTCACTTTCCACAGTATGTCCCCTATATGACTGACATATTAAAAAGGTGGTGGAGGCAGGCTAATACAAGCAAGGATTGAGGTTGGCAGAAAAATGGAACTCTTCTGGTCAGCAAAAAAATGAAAATATACTTAAGAAAGGTTAAGTTTGCTGTCAGTTTTTGAGAGCTCTCAACCCGCCTCCTGTCAGATCAAGGAAGTCTCCAATTCATCTTATCCAAGGTAGCCTAAAGCAAGAGATACTTAATAATAAGTGAAGGAGGGATGGAAGGACATTTTTTTTTGTGGGTATTTTCCCCTAGCTTTCTTCTGTGACATTTATAAAGTATGATTATTTGATTTGGAATTCATGCTAGGAAGCAAAATTTCCTCCAACATCACACATGCCTCTCTCCTGAGCCAAAATAACACAATTCTGCAAGAGTCTCACTGGTTTGTGTTTGGTTTTTTTCTTTTTTGGTCAAAAGTTGCTACATAGATAAGGGACACAGATGAGAATGAGCCAGTGCAGGCCATATGGAAGGAGAAAGATCCTCTTTCTAATCTCGTCCTGCCTTCAGCCTGCTGTGACCTTAAGTTAGACCTTTGTCTTCCTTTTTTTTTTTTAAATTTTGAAAAAGCCTGCCCTGCCTAGGAATCTCCCATCAGTCTATTTCATTGTCTTATCATAACCCTCCTGTTTGACATTTGCTCCCAATGTCCTACCCCGTAATTTTCGGTCCCTTACAGAACTTGAAAGTTTTTCTGCTGAAGGTGTGCAAAACTTTAAAAATAGACAGTACCACTCCCACACCACAAAGCAGCCCATTCACTGGCATCAAATTGCTGTCATTTAATCCCAGGCCTTATCTTGACACAGAGAACAGTTTATTCCTTTCATTGTTGCAACTACCTTTTTACATATTTAAAAGACTTATGACTCCCCAGAGTCTCACCCCCTCTAGACTAAAAGCAACCCCCTTTTCTTCAGCCCTCCTTGTAAGTCATGGTATCTAGAACTCCAATTTCTCACCTTGGCCTCTTTAGTGAAGGTGGATTATTCTCCTCAAAGCAACACTTCATTCAGTGTTACAGTACAGAGGAGACATCACATGTTTTTGAAGTTAGAATCATAGAATCGGTGAGGTTGGAAGGGACCTTTAAGATCATCAAGTCCAACCATTAACCTACCCTGACAAAAAAACACTTCTAAACCATGTCCCTCAGTACCACATCTACCCTTTTCTTAAACACCTCCAGGGATGGTGAATCCACCACCTCCCTGGGCAGCCTGTTCCAATGTTTAATAACCCTTTCAGTGAAAAAATGTTTCCTGATATCCAATCTAAACCTGCCCTGACATAACTTGAACCCGTTTCCTCTTGTCCTATCCCTTGTCACCAGGGAGAAGAGGTCAGCCCCCATCTCTCTACACCCTCCTTTCAGGTAGGCATACCTATTCAAGTTAAAAGAAAACACTCAACCTTGGTAAAACCCTAGACTTGCTCTAAAACAGGATCATTCTTCAACGCTTTAGAGAGCGGCACTGCATCTGTTCTGGAAGTAACAGGACAGCCTGCCTTTCAGTTGGAAACAGAGCCTCAATTGAATCACCACAGAGAGGCTAAGAGAAACCACAAACGTGCGAGCACACAGAAGTCCTGCAACACGCCAAGATCACTATGCTGGGAAAAGCAAGAATTCATAGCACAACTACACCGTTAGTTACACAAGAGTCAAAAGACAGCCTAGAGCCACGGATGAATCAATAAAATTAGGTTAAGTTTAATAGGAAGTATTTATTTCAGTACTAAACAGTGCTGAAAAAAAATATTTAGTGCTTTTTCAGCAGCAGCTCAAGTGGCAGGTTTTAAGTTATAACAACATAGCTGACATTAGAAAATTACACTCAAAAAACCCCCGCAGTCAACTACTTGTTTCAGATTCCTTGCTTTTACTGAGCTACTGTAGATTACAGAAGTTGTTAAGTGAGCTATATAACCCAGCCCACTTGCTGTATGTCCCTTTCAAATAATTAGCACACTGGATTGCTGGAACCAGTCCCATCTGAGACGCACAATCTTCTTTCATGGGCAGGAGGGAAAGGGGAACAACAAGGACCCTACCTACTTCCCCTCTACCACAAGTGAACATTTACTCCAGAGAAGGTACCAAATGGTAAGATGGCATCTGTCACATTCTGTTCCCCTGCTCAAAGACCAGCTAACAAAATAACACCAAAGAACTTGACACATATGTTAAGCAGGATCTGATGTTTGTGAACACATACAACATATGTCAATAAATAATTATTTTTCAGTTAGAAGCCAAAGTGTTGTCCTACGTAATTTTACACACCAGAACTGCAGCAGTTGTATCCATTCTATGGACCACTACATCATTTGCTACAAGTAGCAATTATCAATTTTATGTTCCTTACAGACCGCCACTTCGTTGCAACTTACAGAATCTTCTGGAGGTCTCTGAATCTTCCCCCAGTCCACAGATGGTCCCTTTTCTTGTAGGAATCTATGAAATAGCTTCTTAAATCCTTCCAGGTCGTTTTTAGTGTGCTGTAGAGAAGAAATGCATTAGTTAATGTGGTATTTAACGCATACCTATTCAATCACGGAAGCGTTTCTACAAACTTGACATACAATCTATTCACAAGAGTAATTTTATCAGCACTGGAGACATCCTAAAATTTAAGTAAAATTCTAAAAGGTACTAAAAGCTCATTTTCACTAAAATCCAAGGTACAAAACCAACTTGGATACCTAAAAGACAAGTCTTCAGTCAAAACCATAACCATTGGAATTTGGCCCAATCTTTAGGATTACAACTTTACCCTCCCTTTCTGTAATCCATTAAAGATTACATAGAACCTTTAATAACTAAAGATGATTAAACACTTAATAACAACTCTGTCACCCAATTTATATGGAACTGAAAGTCTCCTACTGACATTGTATCCAAGCTACTCTAACACATAGGATTAGAGAATGTCCTAAAAATAGGGATCATGGTATTCTGTGATTTGTCTCCCTCTATACATTTTGCTTCAGCTTCCTGCATCTAATTTCTCATGGTTTGAGTTGCGTCCACATCACGCTCCTTACCTCTAGCTCATTTGAAGGTGCAGTCGCAAGTATCTTATCAAGCTCTACTTTCATGGAATACTCCAGCTCCTGTCGAATGACTTCCTGAAACTGTGAACTGCCAGCTTGAGACATTGCTTTGCTGAAATCTTAAATAAAAATAAAAACATGAGTTAAAAGAAAAAGAGCTTATTTAGACTACAAATCGCCTTCAATTTTCTTTAAAAAAATAACAAACTCATATAATCTAGTCTCATTTTATTACCATGCTAGCACCCCAGGAAGCTAAGGTTTTTGTTCTTAGTAACTTGGAGAAGAGACCTTAAACTGGGGCCACAGAACAAAGACCCGTCTCTCAAAACTCAAAAAAGTCTCAAGAGGTGCCTGAAAATCCACAGTACACTTTTTTTGCCAGACAGCCAAAGAATTCACATCCTACTGCATCAACACACTTTAGCAAGTACAAGTGTGAAAAAGTTTTTCACTAAAAAAAAAAAATCTTTTATGTAGAACATTGTGATTGAGGTTATCCTTCTGTGCACACAAGCAAATAAAAACATATGCTTTAATTATTTATACAGTGCACTTTCACACGATCTTCATTTTGTTCCAGTAAATATTCCCTTACTTTATCTTGTGAGTATTTTCACACTACAGCATGCATTTCAGTTACTAAGCAACCTAGAAAATTAGTCTGTCTATCACTTCAGCATTTGTTTTCCTTTTGAAAGTGATAAGCTCCATAAAAGTGAAAAAGAGTAAATACACAAATGTTCTATATAGAGAAGTCCACATCACAGAAAAGATAGGGAGATGACTTTATTTTCCACCAGAAAGCATTTGAAGTGAATGTGTTCTCAAAAGACATTCTGAGTATGTTCTCTAAAGACCTCAGTTAATTTAATTTCTGCCAAATCCCTTGAGTACTCACTTCTCTGTAACATACAGAGTGATATATTGCCAAATATAGCTGGATTTTAGAAACACCCTGAACACTAGTGCAAAAAGGGATGGCAGGGAACTTTGCAAGTGATCAGAGTGATACTGCCAGAAAATTTGTTATAAGATGGACCTGTGTTTAAAGTTTACTTATTTAGAACAAGCGTTAAAAGGCTGTTGTATTAAGAATGTGTAAGAAAGCCAGGGGCAGTTCATTTTAATACAGTTTTCATTTCATTTTATTCTTTTAAGCAAAGTATTCCACAGCCTCAGACTCAGTGACAGTATCTAATCCTTGCTTTGAAGCCCACAGAAGCCATTTTCCTGACTGCACTGTTTTGCAGGTAGGGGAGAAAAAAAAAAAAAAAAAAAGACAGACAAGTGCTGCAGTGCACATACTGTGTGTCGTGCAACACAGGGGAAACGCCAGCTCAAGATGAACAGTACAATGAACAATAGGTTCTTTTTTTAATGAAATGCTTCATTTAGTAGTAAAAACAAGTAATAGTTGAAAGCCTGTTAGGCGTATCTTTCCAGGTCAAACACGTAAAAACACGGACAGTTCTTCATTAGGTAGCACTTCCTCCTACAGAAAAACCAGAAGCTCTACACCAATACTCAATACTTTCATACCGAACTGCTACAAGGACTGTCTTTTCATTCACTCATTTTGGGCTGATGCGTACTGAAACCCTATTTAAACTTCCAGGGAAATAACTGCTAGGAAATGCTTTCAGATGTTTGTAAGCCTCCCTCTGCAACATGCTGTAATACATGACTTCAGTTACAGCAATAACAGTGGCCATTTCTCACAGTTCATCAGCCCGTAAAACACGCAAACCTCCCAATATGACGCAAGGCATCTCAGAAGAAACTCTGCAAATATCAAGTATTCAACAGAGACTGTCATTCATGCTGTTAAACACGTTTAGGCCAGATAAGACAGAGCCAGCTAGCAACTTTTCCAGGCTGCCATGAAAGTAGGAAAATCTTGTTCGCTTATATTAAGCCAAAAGACTCATATCTACCAGATAAAGGCATTTAGAGATTAGGTAACATCACAAACAAATTAAAAGAAAAAGCCATCATAAAAGTGAGTGATAAAGTCCTAGTTCATTGGGGTTTTTTATTGTACTATAAATTCTCCACGACTTCATGAGCAAATGCTAAATGCACTTCATCACCAATGTCCTCGAAGAGAAGCAAAGCAAACCTGGGTGTTTTTTTTTAAAACCACATGCCAGGCTTGCAGGTGAGAGCCATTTCCCACCAAAACCCAGACCACCAAAGCTACCGGTGCTGACGGCTGCACCCTTCATTGCCAACAGAGAATATTTAGGATTTACACTGACCATTTAACAACTTGCTCTCATACAGATTCAACATGCCAGGGCACGCTTGCTTGGGGAGAGCATTATTAGTGCTGTTAGTACTATTATTATTTTTATTTGGGGAATGAGAGAGGAAGGACATGGCTGGAGTCCACAAAAACATGCATTTGCCTGGTGCAGGAAAAGTATCTACTTTGCATACGTAAGAATTTGAATACTGTAACTAAGCAGCCAAGAGAAATAGCGACTCAATGCTTTCCTGCTTTTAACATGCCATCGCAAGGCAGAGGCTTCTAAGCATTTATCTGAAGAGGTGCCCACCAGGATTTGGACTGCATGGGGATCTACAGCACTCTCTAAAGGCTCCCCAAAGCAAGACCACAACAGCATCGGTGCCTCCCCTCCAAATATAAATGAACTCAGCACCAGTTGTTCCTGTGTTGCTGCCCCTCAGTTTTGGAGAAGAATCTGGTATTTATACAGCCCAGCCTACCGCTAGCAGAAAGACAACTGCAGTCCTTTAACAGGAGCTACTGTTAAATTTAACAGGCCGGGTGAAGGTTTATTTCCCTTTTCACCCTAGCAGCAACGAGGATGTAGAAAGGCCAGCACATCTGCGTATCTGAAAGCAGTTATTTCCTACAGGCAAGTAAAATTTCCTAAGGCTGTAATGAAAAGTCATTACTGTGCCTCTAAAAATCAGATGAGAGGCAGGGGTGTTGGGGTAATTGCAGGAAAAGATTTCCAAGGGTACATGCGGCCATAAACTCCTGAATCATTTTTAAAAAGCAATGCTTCTTCCAAGCTATTTCACAACCAGTGCCTCAGATTTCAGCTTAAGACCACTTTTATGGGATCAGTATGCTTGAACACTCATCTGAAAGAAGAAAAGGGTGGGATACGGTAGTGAGAGAGTCTTGGGGGATCAGCCCACGCAGGAAATTAGCACAGACCATGACTAAATAGTTGAGGCTCCAGGAAAACACTGGTCTTTGCAAAAATTACCACCCAGGATATCTTATTTTAATGTCTTCAGTAGAAAGTGCTTCTTCAATTAATAGAGAAAGGAGAGCTCTTTAATCAAGTTTATGGCGGTGTCTGACACGTGGAGAGTTTCACTCAAGCCCTCCTGCCCCCACTGTTATTTCTAGCACGCTTTTGTGCTCTGCTCTCACTGCTAACCTGCCCCCTGCCCTCACAGCATGAGCCGCAGCGTATGGCAGACTATTTGTAGGTTTATGATACGTAACTTTATAACTGACGTACGAAAGAACAAAATACAATAAATCAGACCAAGCTAATAAAACGGAGGTCTTCTTACACTATCAGAAACAAAATAAGGGACAGACGTCCTCAGGAAAATGGCACAAGAACAGAACAGCAGTGACCCATTACTGAGGTGTTTGCATGTATTTCCTTTCTGCCATCCCTCCCTCTTATTCTACATTAAAAGCAGATAATGCGTTAAGATTGACTAGTTTTGTTCATCAGTTCACTCAGAAGAGAGCCTCACTGCCTTAGCAGTCGGTATACAAGGACCCAGCACAGGAGGGAGTTGTGGGGTAAGTCAAGCAAGAAGTCCCCCCTCTCATGAAAAAGCTGGGAAACTTTTGGGCTGAGGGTTAAGAATTGTGATTACTTTTGCAATCCAAGCAACGTACAAGAAAGACTTACAGCAGAAAATTATGTAGGTCTCCTCGGAGCCAGACTGCTTGCATAAAACCCAAGAAGGGTGGCCAGTAAGTTAAAACACGCAGCTGAACTTTAAATGCTCTATCCTTGAACTCTCTGCTGAGGGTACAGAGTGAATGCCTTAACTTCCACCAACTCTGCTGAAAGTTCAAGGCAATTTTTATTCCTGACAAGGGTAAAAAGCTCCTTAAATACCCACACTATAACATGTACTGCTAATAAATATTACTTCATTTGATTTTTAGAACTGAACATACCCATTCAGCCCTTACAAACGTTTTTCTTTTCCTACTTCTAGAGGCGGAATTTGTCAACCTATGTTGGACTGAAGCACATGCAGAGTGAAACCTATACACTCTCTCTCTCCTTAATGGATGAGCACGTTAGCTTCCAACCGAGGACGCAGTTCTTGCCAGCTGTGCGCACCAAGAGTTTAGGTGTTACGGTCAGGCACAGCTGGATTTCTCAGTCTAGCAGCTGATCCTCACGCTAAAAATATCACTTGACATTGGCAACATGTTTTAGTACTACTGGCCTGATAAAAGAGCACTTAAGAGGCAGATACTCTTTTTTTTAAAAAAAAGCTTTTAGGATTTTAAAAACTGGTTATGATCTTTATATGGGTTTCTCCACCTTTCAGTTTCATAAAAAATATCACTTGCCTGCAAGATGGCTACCTTCAGCTGTAGGCTGAAATAAGCCAATTCCATTTAAAAAGAACAATTCAGAACATATTTTCATAACGCATTTCACAACAAGAAGGGGCTTATCTCTGATAACTTTCAGAGCAGCTGGTTGAGCAGCGTGGCTGTAACATTCCCACACACACACCTTCAGCGCTCTGCATTTTGCCCAGGTGCCACAGGACATTTGCAGACAGTTGATGCGTTTACACAGCAAGTGTTGCACAGTCCTGGATGAGCGACAGCGACTTCCCAAAGCCCACGAAGGCCCTCGCTTTCCTGCAACATCCAAGTTCGTGTAGCAAAAGACCTACTCACGTTCTTTCTACTGGCACTGTTTTTGATAGGCCTGCATGGATTTATACTGAGGAAACCTACAGGCACGGATTTCACTACAGAAAGTGCACACGCACCATTAGGAATATCAGAAAGGAGGGAAAGAAAACTGCCACAGCAATGCACCAAAGTAATTTCTCTCCACGAAATGACCTCTTGTGGGCTGGTTCCCTGTTTTGCAATAAAGGGATCTGAAACTCAGACCACGTACACACACACGCTCACACACGCGGAGAGTAAAGGAGAGCGCCGGAGCCTATGGGGATCAAAAAATGCCAAAATACAACTCAAGCCTCTGGAAAAATAAAAGTGTAGACGCTCGACCTCGGTGCTCCTTCTCCCCCAACTTCAACAGACCTCTTAGTGAAAGGGTGGGGGGAGATTTGCACTTGCAAGATCCCCCCCGCTTACTCCAGATCCTGCCTGTGCACCAGCCGTGGGTAGGAGCCCTGCCACTACAACCGCCTGGTGCCACTGGGCACCGGAGGGCCACGCATCCCCCCCAGGTAAGAGCAGGACCGGCGGAGGCCCCACTGCCAAATAACAGCACTTAGAGAAAGCCTTAACGCTATCGGGTAGCTGGAATGAAGGGGTGGGGAAAAAAAAAAAAAAAGCAGAGATCTACGCATACACAGCTGAAGAGTCAAAAAAAAAATAAATCACAAAGCGCGTCAGCTTACCTTTCGCAAAAGATGCCATTTTCGCTCTTTAATAAAATAAATACTTTGCTCTTATAAATACAGGCTGACTTGTTTTGGCTGGTTTTACCTCAGGGCTGGGGAGGGAAGGGCCGGGAGGGAGGGCAGGCTGCCGCCGAGCGGCGGGGAG
>VXBO01008741.1:80756-130465 GCA_013400135.1 Rhinoptilus africanus
AAATCAGGGTTTGGGCAGGAAGAGACAGCGAGCAGCTGGGAAATAGTAAAACCCAGACCCCTGTCTGCCTTGGCCGGGTCACGCTGGAGCCTCCTGTTTGTCCAGACAGTGCCAACACCCGCCGGACGCATTCCCGGCTTGGTCTGGAGGCTCCTTTCCGTGGGCCAACACCCATTTGTGATATTTCCTAACGAGAAGAGGCTCATCAGTGAGCACTGGCCGTTCCCACTCCAGTTTTCCCTTCCAAGGGCTGGCTGGGGAGCAGCCCAGTTAAAACAAGTTGTGGAAATCCAGGCTGTACAGGCAGCAGCGTAAGGCTGCTCCGGTGGAGGATCAGGTGGAGCTGAGCCAGGGCTGTGCCAGCGGGGAGAGCCCCGTAAGCCGGGCTGAGCATCCCAGGCAGGCTGCTGAGGTGCTTCAGCCGGTTGTTGTGCGGGTTTTTCCTCTCCAGTTTTTAAAAATGAAATGAAATTACAATAAATAAAAGGAAAGAAAAAGGAAAAAAAGGAAAAGCAAAAGGAAAAGAAAAAAAGAAAAATGAAAAAAGAAAAAAAAAAGAAAAGGGATAAAGGAAAAAGAAAAAGAAAAAAGAAAGAAAAAAGAACAAAAGGAAAAGGAGAAAGAAAACAGAAGAGAATAAAAAAAAGTAAAAGTAAAATAAAATTAACAGAAAAGAGAATAAAATAAAAGTAACATAAAAATTGAATTAAAATTAACATAAAACAAAAAATAAAACAAAAAGAAAAATAAGAATGAAATAGGAGTAAAAATAATAATTAAAATAAAACAAACCAAAATAAAATATTTTTTTAATCCTATGGCTTTCTCTCTCCCTTTCTTTTACATGCTCAAAACAAGGAAGTGCAGCACACCTTTTGGGAAAGAGCCAAAAGCCACTGGATGAGAAATGAGCCCGGTCGTAGCTAAACATCCCCCATTAACAACCTCAGCGGGGACTCTCGGGAGGTTTTGGGTGCTCCTGCTCAGAGCTGCAGCACTTTTTTCCAAGAGTTTTTGTAACGTAACACCCCGGGAGCTCAACCGAGGCAGCAGGGGCAGGGTCTCCTGGCTTGGGAGGATTTGGGCGGTGGTGGGAACTGCTGGAGCTGCTCAGGGGTCACAAGGTGAGGGGGGGTTATTTTGTCCACAAATAGGCTGGACAAAAGCTCTGGAACAATTCGTCGTCTATTTTTAACTCCCTTCTGGCAGTAACTTTGCATCGCCTGGCACCTTGTTGTCACGTCGGCGCACGTCACTCCCAGTGCAAGGCTGGGAGGGGGCTCCAGACCTTTCTGGTGTGGGGAGGTTGGCGTGGCAGAGGGGAAGGCAGGGTTTCTACACGTCCCATCCCCTGAGCTGCTTCTCCGCACACTCAAAGTCCTTCTGATGATTTTTCATGTGAAAAAAACCCACTTAATCAAAGAGGAGCCGCTGAGGGAGCCGGGGTTGTTCAGCCTGGAGAAAAGGAGGCTGAGGGGAGACCTTATTGCTCTCTACAATTCCCAAAAGGAGGCTGTAGCCAGATGGGGGTCGGTCTCTTCTACCAAATAACAGGTGATAAGACAAGAGGAAACAGCCTCAAGTTGCAGGAGGGGAGGTTTAGATTGGATATTAAGAAGAATTTGTGCACTGAAAGGGTTATCAAACATTGGAACAGGCTGTCCAGGGAAGCGGTGGAGTCACCATCCCTGGAGGTGTTTAAAAGCTGTGTAGACGTGATGCTGAGGGACGTGGTTTAGTCTTAGGTCAATGATTGGACTCAATGATCTTAAAGCTCCTTTCCAACCTAGACAATTCTGTGATTCTATGAAGTAAAGCCCCTGGGACAAGCCCTTACGGCAAACAACAGACAGCTCTTGTCCTTATCACCAGCCGGTTGTCATCCTGTCACTTTTGCCCCTGAGCTTATTCCCACCACTGTAATTAAGGGCAAAATCAGGTGTCAGCTCACTCCGTTGGACACGGCCGTAGAAATTCTTGGCACAGTGCTCTTCCTTTTGGGGCTGGAAGCCAAGCGCTGGAGGGAGGGGAGGAAACCAGCTTGTTATGGCCACGGCAGCGTGAGAATCTTCCCTGTTTTCCACACACACTCAAGGCTGGACCTGGGACCTGGCTCTGACAAGGTGGCTGTGGTTGGACATCTATGCGCCCACTCAGAGATGCCGGGTGGGAAGAGCCTCTCAGTGTCATGCCAGGCTCACCTACCTCCCAGGCTCTGCTCCTACCATCAGGCAGGTCCCCTGCAACCGGGGGCATGGTGAGCCTTGGCATGGGGACAGCATGCTGGCGCTCCGGGGGCTGAGGCCGGTGTGGAGGCGATAGTGATGTTTGTGTCTGCAAGGGATGGGACTGAGCCACTGGATGGTGGGGCTCCCCAATGCTCCCTAGTTGCCCCATTGGTGTTGGATGGGGATGCTAACACCAAAAGGTCCTGCTCTGGGGTTGTTGGTGAAGCCGAGTGGGTGACAAGACTACGTCAAGAGGCACGAAGGCTGGGCTGTTGGTATTTCCATGCCAGCAAGATGTCAGGGAAGAAAAACAGAGATGTTATGAACCCTTGAAATGTAACAGAGAAGTTGTGAACCCTTCAAGCATCGGGATGGGGAGGAGCAGAGAAGGCAGACACCTCCTCACCCTGTGTCCACACTTGATGGCTGTAGCTTCTCCCTCTGTACCAGCAGACCCACTCCAGGGGCACAGGAGGTACAGCAAGGAGCACAAGCCTCAGCGCTCATCCAGGATGGGAATGTGCTACCAAGCACAGCTCATCCTGGAGCCCCAGATGGCCTGACCCAGCCCAAGGCTGAGCATGACACCCGGTGTGCCAATGCAAATAAGTCCGTGGGGTCACTGTGGCCTCACAGGTCCTCTACATAATAAGTGATTTTATCAGGCCCGGTAGCCCTATGTCACAATCCCATCGGATTAGTCAGGTCAGCAGAGAAACTTTGATTAAAGTGCTAGCCCTGCTGGTGACTCCTCCGTGGGTTTGGTGAAACATCTTGGAAGGATTTTGGCAACTGACTGGCAGCTGGAGGCAACATGGAGAGAGAGAAGGTTATCCAGTCCTCTCTTGCTCCAGCTGGCCAAGGCGAGCATGAAGAAACATTTGACTGGCAAGTAATTAGGTCCTTAAATGTTGGACCTGCAGAAAGAAAGGACATGTACTGGGGCATGGTGAACCTGGCAAGGAAAAAACAAACACGTTTGTTAAGAACAGGACTAAAGGAGTGATTATAATTTCTCCAGTTTCTCCACCAACAGACCATGGGGTTTTCCTGGTGAACCATAATTTGCAGAAGAAGAGAGGCTGGTGGGGGCCTCTGGAGATGGGACCTCTGAAGGTTCCTCTTACAACCCCTCCTAGAAAAGGTTGCTCAGGGAGAAGGTTGGCATCTCCCAGGGCAAAGATACCACAGCCTTACTGGGCTCCAGTGTTGGATCACCCTCAAGAAGAACCCTTTTTTCCCTGATATCCAACTGGCGTTTCCTATCTTCCACCTTGTGCACCTCATCCTTCCCCTGCATAACCTCTGAGAGGAACCTGCCTCCGTCTCCATCTCTGCTACAGCATTTGCCTTTGCTGGGCTTCGTGAGGTTCCTGATGGACCATTTCTAGGTCTGAAGTTGTCTGGTCTCCTCTCTGGGTAGGTCCTTTTCTTGCTCATGTGAGATGTACTGAAACTACTGTCAAATTTTGATGCAAAATCCCAGATTATGACAACTGGGGACGCTTTCAAGTAGTTAAGAGATAAATGCCCAAACACAGTAGTTTATGCTTTGTGCAATGAGGTGCACAGAATTTTAGTATTTATTTTAAAGGTAAGTTTAATTTAAGGTAACATTAGAATCTGAATGAGAAGGAGAATACACAATATTCTCATGGAGCTGGACAGAAGCAGAGGCTTAAAGAGAAGGATAATCCTTAATTATAGGGAAAGTTAAGCACAAATTCAAACAGTAGATTTATTTATACCAAAAAACATCCATCTCCTATCCTGACCCATCACAAAAAAATGATTTGGCTGTATACTTACTTACCAACCACCTCTGTATCTTTTTCTTCCATCAGCGATACCGTATGAACCACGGGCTGTCGAATTGCAAGAGGGAAAAAAACAAAACAAGACCAGATCTTAGCTTCCTTCTAACTGCTGCCAGTTTTCATAACACACGCACACTAATCCTCAAGTTAAATAAGGAAAAGAAATGCACGGGCAAGACCTGCTCGCATCATTTAACACCGGGTTTGTCTCGCAGCCCAAACCTGCGCAGCAGCCCTGCCCTCTGGCGTAGCAGGGACCGTGCCCTGAGCTCCCGCGGCACCCCCAGCTCTGCTCAACTGCCTTCCCACCAAACATCCCTTCCAGAGACGTGACTTTTTTTTTTTCCCAAATCTGCACTTTTTTTTTGGTTACCCAAGTAGGGAACTTTCTGAGGGAAAGCAAAGCCTGTGCTTAGAAGCCCACATGCAGCAACACGATGGAATTTGTCCCAGAAAGGGAATGGTCCACTTCAGCCAACTCCTAGTCCTGCAGTGCTGCAAAACCAACCAGAAGGCCAACCCCAGTGTGTCCAAGTGACCCTTTTTATCCCCTGAAATGCATAAAATAAAGCCACTTGCATTTCGTTTCTTGCTATGGTTGTGCCCAGCCAGTACCTTACTGACAGATCACCACCCTCCTTCCCTGGCATGTGCCAGGAATACACACCACTGTTGGGGTGAGGAACCAAATATCACCCATTCTCAATCACAAAATAAATTCTTCAGGCCACCTGGTCTTTTTTATGGCCCTGTGGTTTGACTGAAGGAATTGTATCCCATGGTGGCTGTGGGACCAGCACCCAGGGGATGGAGCAGCCCAAAGGGCCGGTGGCAAGCTCCAGGTTTTTAGCTGTGCGTGTCCTCTGTGCTGCCTTTGAGGGAGCCAGCTGAGAAACCCTGGACCCGCTGGTTTGTTATGTATTAGTGGGCTGCAGGTCGGGGTGACAGGATGGGGAAGATCCAACAGAAAGACACGACTGAGGCTGCTGCATCCCAAAACTTCATCAGCAAAGTGAGGCTTCCTGATGGCCAAACGCCTCTCAACAGCTGCTTCTTGTACAAATAACACGTGGCATAAATACCGTCTCCGTGAGCTCATGCTGCAGGAATTTCACAGCGTAGGAATGAGGCATCCTCACGGAGATTTGGCTGGCTCTTGTTGGACCAAAAGTCAGGACGGCCTCAAGGCTGGAGGCACGGCTCAGCGAGGGTGTCCTACCCCTGGGAGAAATCTGCAAAGAAGGCATGGGGCCTTTGGGTCCCCAGAGTCCCTTTGGCTGCTTATATCTAAGGAAATGTAGGAGGAATGCAAGAAACTCCAGCTGCTTAACTCGTTTTAAGTAATAGCATTGTTATCATTGACTTCCTGATTTCATTTTCCTGCTAGTTTTGCGCATGTTCCCTGAAAATGAAGTCTACAATAGAAAGGAGAAGATCACATGTTTATTGCTACAAATAAGCGTGTTTCTTATCTCTCCCATGTCTTGCATTTTTAGCCAAGTTGTACATCACCACGTGAGCTCCCCAGAGCCCCTGGGATGATTTTTGTGCTGGGACACTGACTCCCTACGAAGCTTTCCCTGCTTTTCCCCCTTCTCTGTTGGATATCAGTGTATTTCATCCTTTTAGTTCTCACCTGCTCCACAGCAGACTTCCCTCCTCTGTTTCCACTGAAACAATCCCGTTTTACAGGCTCGCCCTAGAAAGAGTGCTTAGTAAATCCTTTTAATTAAGGCCACGTTTGCATCCCTTAGTTATGGAGGAACAAAAGACTTCAGCTGGAACCCCTGCCAAAACGTTTTCTTCACGGTACTAAATAGTAATGGAGAAGCCAGCCAAAAAGTCATCAAACGATTTCTTTCTAATGCCCACACCGCATATTGCCACCATAATCTCATTTTGGTGGCAAACACGGAGTCTCAGATGCACTTGGATGACACGTCACAGCTGCTCAAGCTTTGCTGGTGGCAACACAAATCATCTCGGAGCACCGTCAGCTGCCATCCTTTCCAAGCTCGGGGTGGAGTGGGTTAAAATTTGCCTGCAGTACTGTTCCTTAGATGTTGGATGATAAATCTACCCATTGATTATAAATCACATTTACTGTGTTTCAGCCGTTTTCAAGGAGATGCTTACCAAAGTCCAACCTGTGCCTTTGGTGAGGTCCTGGAGGTTTCCTGAGGGCAATCGTGGCCCCACTGGTGGGCCAGGCAGGGGCTGTAGGACACAGCACTGGCAGAGAAAAGGGCTGCAGAGGGGCAGGTGAGCAGCCTCATGCCCCAGCAGGAGTCTCTTCTCCAAACCAAAGCCATACAGGAGGTCTCCAGGAAAAATGGGTGAGACCGAGCCATGGTTGCACCTCAAAACCTCTTGAGAAGACATGACGGCACTTCCCCAGTGAAGGGATTTTCCATTTCTTGGTCAGAAATTGCAACTCCAAGGCTTGTGAGTCCCTCCCATGCTTGTCTAGGCCACCTGGGGAGGGGACCATGTCTGTACCCTCTGTGCCAAGCAGCGTCACATCTGGGAGGGCATCAGCACTACCGGAGGAGGCTCAGAGGGGAGCAGTGCAATATTTTTCCCATTAGTCACTTACCGCACAGCGCTGTTTTCGTCATCAGAAGTGGATGGTCCCGGTGCACACATGTTTTGGTTTTCCGCAGGACTCCCGAGTGAATTGCTGCCTAACGTAGCGTGTGAGTAAGAGGCACTAAAACCCAGCCAGGCGCAGATTAGGTTTGTGCTCCAGTCTGCGTCCTCCTTGGCGGGGGAAGCCTATCTCAGACAGATCTTCCCCATCTGGCTGCAGCAGACCTCTGGCAGCTTGTAGGAAGCATTGCAGGCGTCCGCTCCGAAGCCATCCACACCTCTGTGGCCCAAATTCAGGAGCAGGCATCCACAAGGAAGTCCTTATGGAGGCTTTATTTGCAGGGGTAGTAATGGGGGCTAAATCCCAAGGTCCTGGCTGAGGTTCTTACCCAGCAGTGAAACTGTGCTTTGATTGCAGCCATGAAGAGTGAAACATCAGAAACATAAATCCAGACCTTTCTGTCCCTGGTACATTTTCATGGAGGCTCCTACCATTTTCAATCCTCATCACATTGCTATTGGGGTAGAACCATAAAATCATTTAAGTTGGAAAAGACCTTTAAGAGTCCAACCATTAACCTAGTACTGCCAAAACCACCACTAAACCATGTCCCTCAGCTCCACATCTACGTAGCTTTTAAATACCTCCAGGGACGGCGACTCAGCCACTTCCCTGGGCAGCCTGATCCAATACTTGATGACCCTTTCAGTGTAGAAATTCTTCTTAATATCCAATCTAAACCTCCCCTGATGCAGGCACAAAACAAGCCAAGAAGAAATATTCCTTGCCCCAGAACGTCCCTTATCAAGGTAAGCGCAATCAATGATTGCTAAGCATCATTGCTCAGCACCTCAGAAATAGGGGGCAGGGTTGGAAACCAGGTCCCTGAAGGTGTGACTTCTGGACAACATGGGGCCAGTGAGCAATCTCATATGGGGCATTGGAGAGAGACAAAGCTACTGAAGGACAGGAGGCCTTGGGAGCACGTAATATGATGTTATTCCAAGAGCTTTATTTTGCCCCATCAACAGCTGCTAAAAGCCAACATCATTTGCTGTTCTGCGATTGGGTCCTGATCATATGAAAATGGTTGTTTCAAAGCCAGGCTTCCCACCTCAGACACACCTGAGCTGCCTAAGAGCACCTTCTCTTTTTTTGCCCTAGTTTCCTTAAGCTAAGTGGTGAAACATGAGCAACTTTCATCTTCTACTACACAACTTTTCTGGTTGTTTCTGGATTTATCCGGCAATGTTTTACAGCTTATCAAGGGCACCAAGTGTTCTCCGCTTGAGTGAAGAGGCTTTTACAGGAATTTGGCTATACTGGTGTAGGACTAGCTTTACAACACGGGGAGTTGCTCCCTTCCGAGTGCTTGACCTTTATCTGTAGCTGTGGGAAACCACCTCATGTGCCACCAAGATCAGGCTCCGGAGAGACTGCGGCGGGACCACAGCATTGCAAGGCAGCGAGGAGCAGGCAGGAGCAAGAGGCTCTCACTGAATACAAATCGCACCGAGGAGCCAAATCCCACAGCTTTCAGTAAAAAAAGCTTGGAAACTGATTCATTAGGAAGGGCAAGCCATGGGGATCGCAGGGTTGCCAGCTGGAAGCCTCAAATAAGGAAAGCAACAAGTTGATTTAACAGCAATGTTGAATGGGATGGGCCACATTCCTGGGTTAGCAGCGAGGGGCCAATGCTATTGTCTTTGTCAGCCGCACAGATTTGAGACAGTGCTGGGCCAGGCAGCAGCTGAAAGGGCTCCATACGGGCTATATGCATAGTATGACCAAGTTAACCTCACCTTTGGCATCTCTTGTCCATGCATCACCACGCGGGGCTTTAAGGGCAGGGCTTACCATTCTGCTCCTTTGGGAAGTATGGGACTGAGAATAATTGTTGTGGTTTGGGGTTTTTTGTTTGATTGGTTTGTTGTTTTTTGTTGTTTTTTTTTTAAAGGCATTTTTTCATTCAAAAGGAAAAAGGTTAAAAAAAAAAAATGAAGACCAGAAAACCACATGGCCATGCAAGAGGTTAAACTGGCAGGTGCTGCCTCTCTAGAAGACAGGCCGTTTTTCCCCTTTGCTGTTCCTGAGCCTGGAGCTCCAGGGGCTGCTCCGCATCCCGCCGGCTCCTCAGCTGGTGCTACCTCCTCCTAGCCCAGCACAGGTGCCAGCTTGCCCTCCTTGCCCTCTACCTGGCAGAAATGCAAAGGTGGCTCCGCTCCAGGAGCCACACAGCATGGCCAAACCCTGTCTCCAGCTGCAGAGCCACCCTCACAATAAAGAATTTCTTCCTAATATCTAATCTAAATCTCCCCTCTTTCAGTTTAAAACTATTGCCCCTCATCCTGTTGTTCCACTCCTGGATCAAGAGTCACTCCCCAGCTTTCCTCTAGGCCCCCCAGTCCCCCGTGGATATTTTACATGGTGCTGCAGTGATTGAGCACAGCAACACTTTTGCTGCTGTGGATCCTTTTTTACCTGCTCGGCACAGGACCAGGCAGCAGAGGACCCTGCAACAGGCATTCAAATGCTGAATACCCCAATGGCCAACACCTCAAGGATTTTGCTGTACTTTATCCGCTTCTTGGGTCTCTCCCAGCATCCTCATCTCTCTCTGTTGGTTGCAACCCTGCGGGACAGCAAGTTTCACACAAATGCCTGGGAAGTAGAGACACAAAGCCACACAGCTGGGAATACAACAGCTTGTCAGGAAATCAGCACAGGACTTTTTTTCCTGGAGGCAGAAGTTTGGTGAGATCAGCTCATGAATTCAGCTGGAGGTGCAGGGTAACTTTTGCCTTTTTTAGAGATCCGGAAGATTGGAAGCTCCCATAAAGTTTAATGAGATACTTGTGCAAAACCATTAGTAGAAGCTGTTGAAAAGCAAATTATACCCATTTATGGGGACTCGAGCAACTCCAGCAGCTATTCACTCAACGAGAGCTGGCAAAGCAGCCTTCCCTTCAAATTTCATAATCCCCTTTGTCAAGGATTTCCTTCTTTCTCATGTCAGGCTTTAATTAAATTTGCCCAGGATGGGCATATTTTCTTGCCCAAGCTGCTTCTCTGGGGACCAGCCCAGAGCTAGGTTCAGCCAGGATCACCCATTGGACACCGGGCACTGCAGTTCCCTGGGGAAAACTGTGATCCTCAGCAAAATGAGACCTCACCTGGTGTGTCCCAAAGGGCATCCAGAAAGCCCAACCACTCGGCAATTAGATGTTTTAAAGCTGATTTAGAGAGACTCCCGATACGTTCAGAAGAAGAGTAGATACAGATTTTGGACATACCAAATGGCTTTTTAATGCCATTAATGAAACCTGGGGAGAAGGTAAATTTCTTAACTGCTTTAAAATTTAAAAAAGGCACAATACATCTCAGCCTTTCCCAGATAAGGGAGCAACTCTAGCGTGTCACCCTTCACCTTCAAGCTTTGTCTACAGGGCTGAGTCATTACTGCAGCTAATTAGAGACTTCAAGCTGATTATGAGGACTGCAATAAGTGGAGACACAAAATCTCTGGGCCTGATACTCCTTAATACAAAAGCCACTTTACGCTGACCTGGTCTTAAAATACCCCAGGATGATGTAAAGTGCTCTTAGAGCAAATGGGATGAGTCCGTCTGCATTTGGAGGGACCAGCACACATCACAGACCACCGGCATCCGAGGCTGATGGGACTCTCAAAGGCCCCATCTGCCCCCAAGTGAGATAAAAGCATCTTTCTGGTCACAGAGAGACAGGTCTTTCACAACAAATAAAAAAAATATATATTCAGGCAACTACCTGGAGAGCTGACTGATATTGATCCAATAAAAGCGGAACAAAACCTTACTGAGTCCATTTGTGGGTGCCTCTAGGGGTATCTTAAGACCTTAAGAAGTCAGTAAAACTCTCCTCCAGGTCGATTCTGCCAGCACTTCCGTGGACGGACTCTCCCTAAACTTCAGGAGTATTTTAAACTCAATACAAGCCTGAGAAGAAGGGCTCAGCTTTTTCATACGAGTGATACAGAGAAAGGAAAAGAGCTTTCTATGTTGTTTTAAAATAACTTGAAGCAACAGATATCAGCCCACCGTCCACAGAACAGCTTTCGATCCCAAAGTGCCAGGGATGCACGATGGACTCATGGCCTGGAGGCAGCCATTTGGGGACAAGGTGCCAGTGGTGGCCCTGAAGGGGTTGAGAACCAGCTTCCCCAAAACAGAAAGCACTGTGCCAGCCCCAGCAGCCCAAGAGCTGCTCTGTTTCCACCCGCAGGATCCTCCCAGAAGCCGCTGTTGGCATGTCTCAGGGCAGAGGACTACAAATGCAGTAATCTTGGCAAAGGAAGGAAGCTGCAAAGGGAAGCTTTACCTCTGGGCTAAGCACAGCTCCAAAGATATGACAATAGTCATGAGACTCGTGAACCCGGTCACCCGGTGTAAAGTTACCTCCGTGGTGACATTTGGGTTACAGCATCATCTGTCACAGCTTTGAGTCAGCAAATAGGTGCAGCCAAGGGTTTAGGTTTCCCTGCGAGTAAAATAATGCAGGAAAAGCGTTTTGCTGGTGAGCGTGCTCCATCCAACCCCAGCAGCTTCCCGAGCTTGGAGGAGAAGAGAGGGAGGGAGGGAGCTCAAGCGTTTGAACTCACGGGAGTGACACCTTCATTCACCCGAGGCACAGCAAGGTCCTGGGTAGCAGCATCGGGGTGTGCGCTGGAGCTTGTGTGGAGATGCCCAAATACTACAGGTTCCTTCCCACTCACTTCCCAGGGCAGGTCAGCCCTCTCATGTGCGGAGGCAGCGCTGCTGTATGAAGGGAACCTGTGATACGGAAAAGAACATGAAAATCCAGCCAAACCAGTATGCCCAGCTGGCGGGTATCGGGGAGAACTGCTCAACCCTGGATGGTGGAAACCGGGGCTCCATCTTCCAGTGTTTCGGGCAAGGGAGAGTGCAGAAAACCTTTGCTCATCATCAGATTAGAGATCTTAGGAAGGATCTTTCTCGTACAGTGGGAGGTTTTGCCAGGGAACAGGTACGAGCTGTGGGATCAGCAGCCCCATACCTCGTTGGTTAGTGGAGGGAATGGGATCAGCGTGGATCCCTCCATCAACAAAACTAGGGCTTGGATAGCTGCCATGGCTCTTTTGGGAGAAATTATGGGTTAAGCAAGATGACAAACTGAGAAGCAACCTGTTACTACATGGGGAAGAGATGCTTGCGTATAAGTACATATATATGTGTATACAAGCATTTTCTGATTTAAAGAAAAATACATGTTTCCATGGCTTTGCGATCTTATATTAAAACAAATAAAAAAAGATGCAAAGATTTCTTCATGTCCTGAAACCTTCCTGCTGCCCTCACCTGTCTAAGCGTCTGATCTGGAAGAGGTGCTGCACCAGGGCAGGCAGAGTGGGACAAAGGACCAGCACAGCCAGAGCTCGAAACACTTTTGGATCACGTCCCGATTGCCGCCAATATAAAAATAAAGCACACTAACTGACCTTCCTGCAATCATTTTGGTAGCATGTGATTTCCCACTTTCTCTCCTTCTTCCCTTCTAGGACTTCTTCCTGCAGAGATTCCCTACTCTTAACCCACTTTCCCCCCCACCTGCTGTCTTCTGCCATGATGTTTTTCCCTCGCTTTCCCTCTCCATTTCCCCCAGGTAGCCACATCCTTTTCATCTGCAACACCTCTTCCCTCCCTGTTTCCTCTGGACCAGGTAGAAGGACCTGAGTCCTGAACCCAGCCCTTCTCCCAGGTGCAAAAGGAGCATTTTGGACCATGAGGTGGCCACTTCCAGACATGCTGTAGCTTTGCTGTGAAGGTTGTCACTGACCCCAGCTCAGGAGATCTGCTCCTCTGCTCTGTGACCAGCAGCGTGCTTGGCTTTCAGCTCCAGCCCCGTTGTATCAGTGTGTGGGCTGTGGTTTCCCTGTTTGCCACAGTTACAGTAGTCCTCTGGGAAGCACAATGTTTTTGGGAAGAGTGGAGAAGCCACCTTTATCTTCATGCTGGCCGGATTGTGCTGCACAGACAGACGCTACGCCAGCCTCTGCAGTGTGGGATCTGCAAGGTCCAGAGTGGCAAAGTTGCTGTCTAAATTCAAATCCGTACTTTTCCCATGCCCGGAGTGCGCAGAGCCTGATTTGGCATTTCTTCTAAAATAAGGACCCAGTTGATTATTTCTGATCCAGCTCCTCCAAAGCTCAGGAAGGTTTAGATCATTGGGAGATTTTGCACCAAGCCAAAACTGGAGACATCTAGTAATACCTGAGTTAGCAAGCAGAAAACATGGAAACAGCATTTAAAGTCTCAGGGCTGTCCCTGCCACTGTTGTAAGTGCTGCAGTTGTGCTGTGATTCTGTCAGCAGCACAGGGTATGGATCACCCGTGACTTCATCCCAACCCTTCAGAGCATCCCAGTCCACAGCTCACCTGGTGACCTTCCTCCAAGGCAGCTTGGTCACAGCCAGGGTTTAAGATTGTGGATACAACCCGCTCTTTGCCAATGGACCCCCGGTGCTAAAAAAACATCTCAAGAGCATGTTCCCAGCTTGGACAGGACAATTGTGAAGCTGTGTC
Organism: Rhinoptilus africanus; assembly: GCA_013400135.1. Lineage (NCBI taxonomy): Eukaryota > Metazoa > Chordata > Aves > Charadriiformes > Glareolidae > Rhinoptilus > Rhinoptilus africanus. Next base: position 93,973 of record VXBO01008741.1, read on the forward strand.
TAACAAAAGCCTTAAGAAAGAGAGACACAGAAACATTCCAGCAGCTTCACGTTTCTCAAGAGGAGATGCGGGCTGCCAGCTCCCTCGCTAAGAAAACATGTTTGCAGGAGGAACTGCTCCATCAGGCCAGTCTAAACCCAAAATCCCAGGAGGAAAAGGTCCAAAACCTCTACCCTGGACTCACAGCCTGGTTTTATACCAGCTTGTACTAACACATACCACATCGGTGGCCAGGGATACTCCCAGGTGCGGGGTCTTGATCACCTCTGTGGGTAAACCGCTAGCACAGCTCCAATAGTTTTAGCCAAGCCAGCCAGCCCTGTCCCAAACCATTCCCCAGCACTTCTTCCAGCTCTGCAATAGGCCAAGAAGTGACTGAGCAGAGCGGGTGGGCATCTTGCATGCAGAAAAATTCTCAGATACCTTTGGTGGGGGCACCTAAAGAGAAAGGCAGACCTGCCCAGGACTGCCATAAAAAGCAAAAGGCACTTTAAAAATACCCACCTCCAAGCACCAAGGGGGAGCAGGAACAAAATGAGAAAAGAGGCATTTTTCTCTCTGGCTCATTGGCAGACCTTCAAGGGGAAATATGTCCCACATCCTCTGCACACCAGGAGCCAGCGTGGATGTCAACAGCCAGGCATTACAGCATAACGCCTCCAAGGAAACCCTTTTACCTGGAATACCACCTGGAGAACATCTCTGCAGCCCAACAACCTTCTCCTGCCTGCCTGATATTTTAGGGCCAAATAGCTCATTACTGCAAACGAGGTGCTGAGCTAATAGGTGTTTTGGTTTTGTATGATTGCACCTGCTCCCACAAATGCACCAGCACCTGGCTGAGCTGCTGTGGAGGGGTCAGCACGGGGGAAAAGCAAGCCAAGCCCTAAGAGACCCTGTATATAGCAGAGCTGTGACTGTGAACGCACATAAATAATAGTAAACCAGCATGGAAAAAATACCTAGGGTTGCTAGGCAAGTTAACGTTCCTGCATAAACAGCAAATATAAATTAGCTCAGGGAGCACACGCAGGAGCGCAGCTTTTGTGGGGGCATGGGATGCTTAAGAGCTAAATGCTGTACGAGGCAATAATGCTTAGTGGGAAGGGAAGTTAATGCCCTGTTGTTAGAAAAACGGGGCTAGGGAGGAGGGATGCTGGCTGGGGAGGAATTTGGCAGTGTGTTGCTCCCATTAAATCCTTCCTGTATGTGTTCTGGGGGGAGCTCTGGCTAGCTGAACTTCTCTGTACCTTTTTTTCAAGCATGCGATAAGGTAATGGCTCGTAATTCCTCGTGTGCGGCCCTCCACGTCTTCCAGGTCAATCCAGCGCTCCTATATTGCGCTGCTGGAGCGGACCTTGGCCGTGTCCCCTGTGGCATTTTGAGGCCGAGCTGGCGAGATGGTTAAAAGGCACCAAAAATAGCAGGGGCTATTGAAAAGGCAGCTCTGTGCCGGGAAGGCTGCAGAGGGACCTCAGGAAGGGAGGGAAAGTGGCGTTTACAATCCCTGCATTGACAGCACCGCATGCTGAGCGCGCTTTGCATTGCTCACCGCTGCCAAGAGAGGCAGGGGAGGGTCATGGAGCCGTTCCTCATCCCGGTCCCACTGGCTCCAGTGGCGCTGGTCTTCTTGTGCCCGTCACATGGAAAGGAGAAGCCAACTCCCTGCTTTTTCTCCCCCTTAAAATATATCCTTGTTGGACTCGGCAGCATGCTTCAGGCCTTCAGTGGAATATTTTCAGTGGCTGTGAGTTCTCCTGCAGTTAAATAATAAACACGGCAATAAAACACGAGTACATTTTCCTAGTACAGGAGACAGAGTGTCTGTTGTCATCAGTTCCTAAGAAGCGCTATTATTATATGCGGTCCCTGTCCTCCTTTTTTTATCCAGTTGTCTGTTCCCCAAAACGCTTTATTTGGAGACAATGCTAAATATATGTCATTAATTCTTACCATATATTATTCGTTTGATATTTAGCAGTTGTCAGGTTTTGCTTGAGGAATGGAAATTAGATGGGCAGTGCTTAGGGACAACTCATTTCCCAATCCTTCAAATGGGGCTTTGCAAGCAACTTTCTCTATATGAGCAACTACTTGGACTGAACCTGTGTCCTGCCGCAAAAGTGAATCCTTTATAATTAATTCTGTCCATAAGCGTTTGCCATCTAAGTGTTAAATGGAGTAAGGCAAGGGAAAAAGCTGAACACCAGAGGCATTTAATTTTTAAAACGCTGTAGTTACAAAATTGTTCATTGCCCCTCTGAATTGTATGCTCCCTACCAGTAATTCTACTGGGATTTTTTTCTGTTAAATACAATATTTTTTCCAAGACTGGCTTGTCAATCCAGACTATAATGAGACCCGCGGAGAGATTCTCCATTTCCTTGGGAAATCAGGGGGCTAAACAAGTCCAGATTTACAAGCACCCACAAAAAAGTGCAAGGGACACTAACCAAAATCTATCCCAGCTTGCTTTAAAGAACCATGCCCTGCTCCTAAAGAGCAGCAGTTCCCGCAGAGGCAGGTGAACCCATCCATGGTGTCCTGGGTCCTGGTTCAATGACAGCATGTCTGTTTGTCTATGTGAAGACAGAATTTGGCCTTCCACTACCATCATGTGAAAAAAAGCTTTGATATGAGAAATGCAGTGATGCAAAACCCAGCTGGAGCGTGACTCGTGTTTAATTTTCCTAATATAACTCAGCAAATTGCTACCCCGAGGGCTCCACGTGACCTTTTACATTAAGCTGTACAGCATGTACCAAGCCCCCTGTCTTTAAGGTGACATTTCAAACCCCTGTAGAGGAGGGACAGTTGTCAGGGCTGTGATTAAAATAGATCCTTGTTTGCTGGTGTGACTTTTACACGGCTCCCAGGAGATGCGGGCAGCAAGCCTTGCCACCTCTCCCAAAATAAGATATGCCCCCGGCGGATGTGCATGTAACATCCTAATGGATGCTGCCAGCTCTGAACCTTCCTTTGCTTGCACCCATCCTCCTTAGCTCACGTTGGGATAGTGGTCGCCTCCAACCAGCTCTCCGTTGTGCAGGTGTGAGGACAGCCAGGCTGCGTGCAGGACTCTCAGGTGGGTTCAGAGAATCACAGAAGGGTTTGGGTTGGAGGGACCTTGAAGATCATCTCGCTCCAACCCCCCTGCCCTGGGCAGGGACACCTCCCACCAGACCAGGCTGCTCCAAGCCCCATCCAGCCTGGCCTTGAACCCCTCCAGGGATGGGGCAGCCACAGCTTCTCTGGACAACCTGGGACAGGGGCTCACCAGCCCCGCAGGAAAGAATTTTCTCCTCACATCAAATCTAAATCTTCCCTCTTTCAGTTTAAAACCATTACCCCTCGTCCTATCGCTCCACTCCCTGATCCAGAGTCCCTCCCCATCTTTCCTGTAGCCTCTTTAGGGACTGGAAGGGGCTCTAAGGTCTCCCTGGAGCCTTCTCTTCTCCAGGCTGAGCCCCCCCAGCTCTCCCAGCCTGTCCTCACAGCAGAGGGGCTCCAGCCCTCCCAGCATCTTTGTGGCCTCCTCTGGCCCCGCTCCAACAGCTCCGTGTCCTTCTGCTGTTGGTGGCCCCAGAGCTGGGGGCAGCCCTGCAGGGGGGTCTCCCCAGAGTGGAGGCAGATCCCTTCCACCCACCAAGGAGCAAACCCGAAGTTCTCCTGGTACCACAGAAGGCAAAGCACAGTGGTTTTGTGGGAGAGCCAAGAGCAGTAATTGGAGGTCTGAAGGCTGCCTTTGCTTGTGCTTATGCAGTTCAGTGACTTTTGGGGGACCACACGGATTTGTAAGAAACCTCGAGGATTGATGTCCATCACTTTGCACGGTGCCAGAGCCCGGGCGGTGAACTCAGCCCCAGCTAAAAATAGGGCTGAGCTGGTGCGGCTGAGCCCCCGTAAGCAGCTCTAACGCAACACCTGCTAATCAGCAGCTCCCAGGCGAGACAGGCACGCAAAGCTGCCCTCCCAGGGTTTCCAGAGCTAACACTGGAAGAGAAATCATTTTCTGATGTTACCTTCTCAATGGAGCAAAAGGGATAAGGGTGAACAGCCGTGGACGTGAGTCAGGTTATACACCAAGACCTTGGAAGATGCTCATGTGCTGGTAGAAGCAAGGCAGAACAGGCAGGAGCTTCGCAGGGGGAAAATGCGACAGTCAGATCGTTTTGTGACTTTCACCACCTTCTTGAAAAAGCCCTATAACAAGCCCCAGCAGTTTTTTGCTCAACGGGAGCTGGCAAAACAGCCTAAATCCCCTAAAAGCAACAACTCAGGATGTAACTGCTTGCATCCCACGCCTCAGAGTGGCTTGTCCCTGGACAGCAAGCTTAAAACTCAGACTTCATTGCCACTTTTCTCCAGACGTGCCTTTTAACCAAATATTACTCTGACTTCGGCAGCGCCCTGATAGGGATGTGATAGCTGCCATGACCCATACCTCATGAGCTTGTAGTTGCCCAAGTGTCTCATATCTCCCCTTTTTTATCTCATCCTGTATCCCACCTGGTTCAGCAGCTTCCTTGTAAAAGGAACAAGCTATAAAAATACCCTCTCCTTTCTTTCAATACATCTTCCACCTGTCGTCCCCTCCTTCTATAAATCCTCAAAAGTCAGGCCCAGTATTTTTGGCCGGGGTGCCGCCAGACGAGACCCGTGACTCGGTGGCACTTCTCCTCTGAAGGTGAGAGCTGACGAGGGCTGGGTGGATGCCAGGGCTGGAAACTGAGATCGGCTCAGCCCCGGATGATCCGCCTTTCCCAGATGGCCATGGATGACCATGTCTGCCCATCGACCGGCAGCCCTGCAGCGTGAAAAGCTAGATGAAATAAATAAAAAATGCTGAAACGTTGCTTTAGAAATACATTAGGTGGTTATAGTGAGTAGGTTTTTCTGCTCTTCATAACCAGGAAAATCCCCGGTTTGTCTTCAAGTCCAGCTCGATATCAAGTGGGGCTATTGCAGAAAAAGCAAAACCTGCTATTTTAAATGCTTTTTTTTTTTTTTGAGACAGCAGCTCCTGGGTTGACTCAGTTTATCTTATCAAAAGGACTTAACTAAGTTTAATGTTTCGTCCTTGGTATCAGCAGGGCAGCGTGTGCACGCTGTGAATGCAGGACCCGCTCCCTGGCTCCGGCTTCTGCCATTGCCTGTGCCAGAGGGCTCACAAAATCCAGGTGATTAAATATTAACATTTATTGCAGTGCTGCCACTTTGTTCTAGAGTCAATGCAAGCTCTTTCTCCCAGGAATGCTGTGGTTACGGTGAGCTGAATGACGTGGGAGCTCGGTTTTTACGCACAGTACTGGTAGTGGATACAGCCTTCAGTTCAGTTCACGCCGTACTCCCGTTTTGGGTGGGATGAATAGCTACATAAATAACTTAACATCTAATCTATCCTTCCAGCTCTGATTTAACTATCTGAAATTGATTTCTATGCTTTTCTTAATTACAGTTCTTTTCTGTCTGGTCTACAACTGCTTGGGGAAAGTTGTTACGTGCCTTTGACTGCAAATATCCAGAGAGACAGACACAAACCTCTCCTTTCGTGTGATTGCCCTCACAGCGTTTTTAATGTGCTTCACCAAAGCATCACTTGCAGTTTTATGTACGGCACAGAAAATCTTGGATCAGCTGTGAAACAGTCACTTCTTCAATGAAGCAAATCTGGGATCAAGTCATAAAAAACAGAGAAGAAAGAAACACTCGAAAAGGGACAATACACTGAGAATACACAACGCTGCCAGATGCTGGATGCAATCATAGCTAAGGCCTTTCTATCTTTATATTTCTCTGCGCTGTTGAAAATTTACGACCCCTTCAAGAGCTCAAATTTAGTGGCGATTATACAGCTATGCAGGGAGGATGTTAAAATAGTTATTGAGAGAGAAGAAACAGACTAGGATTGTGCAAATTCGCTTCCCAGCCCCATCTTATCTTCTTCTGTGGCACAGAGGCGGGTACGGTGTGGATTAATGATTTGCTTCTCCTCCCCCCAGTAAACGTAATAAATCTCTGAAAAAGCCATCCTCATGCACGAAAGCTAACACAAATGTGCTCACCCCGGGGAGGCTGGAAGGGAAACAGTAGCTTGGCCAAACAATTTATCTTTATAATATTGATTCCATCAAAGTGGCATAAATGGAAGAAAAGCCTTTAAGTCTAAGTACCAAAGCACTCCCTCCGTTTGATATAATGAGCCTGTGTTTTCGGGAAACGTGGTAACCTGGGAGCCGCCTGCTTTCCAGACTTCTGGCAGGACAGCTTACGGTCTCGGATGAAGCTGTTTAAATGATGGTGGCCTGAAAAATATCCCATCCTTTTTGCTCTTACGTACGCACTTGCACAGCAGGATATGAGTCAGGAGAAAAGGCGAGGCATGTCCTGATTGCTCCCTGTTACTCAGGTGTTCAAGGACATGAGCTGGCTCAGAAAAGCAGCGGTAGAAAATCGCGTGGGAGCAGCACGGATGGCCTGGTGCTATTTTCTACAGCTTCGACTCCTGCCTCTCCATGCATTGGGGTGGTGGTTTTTGCCGCAGGTGGGGGTTAGGCTGGATTTCCAAGCAAGCCACCCCTCCAAGGGTTGCTGCAGGATGCACCACGCATTCCCTCCTCGGAAAAGGAGCCAGCCGGCTGTTGGTCGCCTTCGGCGCCGCTGCACCCCCGGATGAAATCAGCCATTAGACACGGACGGCTGACTGTTGAAACTCTGCCCAGAAAGGGAAGAAATGAGTGTCCTCTGATCCTCCAGACCTTCACCTTGAGCTGTGCTGGATCCCTGCTGGGTCCAGAGAGGGATCCTGCCAGGTGGGGACAGGGATAAGAGCCTGCTCCGGCGCGGAGGGTCCTTGCAGACCCCGTGTGCTCCTGACGGAACTGAAAGGGTTGGCTCAGGTGATGAGAGGAACATTCTCTTTCACATTTTTTTGGGGAACGTTTCGTCAGCCCTGAACCAGCTCTGCACCCAGGGTCATTTCCAAGCACAGGCTCTCCTGCTGTCGCTGCCTTGCTCTTGATTTTTGACCAGCATTATTTCCTCCAAAGCCTCTCCTGTGACCAGGAATTGCTGGCATTTGCCCAGACTTCCTCATGACAGCGAGAGTCAGAGTTGCCTGTCGTTTTTCTCCTCTGTCCCTGCTCCCATGCTGTGACTCCAGTGGGGCAAGATAACCCACTGCCCCCCCCACACACCCCCCCAGCCTCCCTGGCTGCCCTCTGTGCTCTGCTTTCTGCCCGGTTAATCGCATTCGCCTCGCCAGCACCCAAGCGAAGGCAGCAGAGGCGCAGCGTGGCACAGGCACTTCTCCTGCCACGGGCTTTCGCAGCTCTCTCCTCTCGGCCTTGGCCAGACCTGGGTGGCCTGCCTGCTTCCTTCGAAGACATGCCAGGAGGGATGCTGCTCCAGGAGGGAGCGGTGGGTCAGACCAAAGAAAGACGCACACCATCCACCCAGCACCTCCACATGCCAACCTCTTCTCCGGTCTACTTCCACCTCCCACGGGCACCTTCTGTCCCATCTCCTCACTTGCTTTCTCCGTACCGTCGGGCTAATCCATCCTTCCTTCTCCCTTGCCCTAAATTCTCTCTATTTCTGCCCGTATTCCCCTTCTCCCAGACTCGGTAGCTTTTGTGATTATCCCTCAGACCAACCTGGCTCTCTTCCCGATCCTCTGGTTTCCACTTAATCAGCTCCTCCTAGGTTGAGGTGACCTCCTTGTCCACCTGGCCAGGGTGTCTTTCAACCAGTGTCACACACTTCCTTTTTGTGTCCCCTCTCTGTGGGATTCAGCCACTGGTTTTGTGAGCTCCAGGCTACTGGTTCCTTTGACTCATCTGCTCGTTCCCTCCTGTGTCTTGTAGTCCATACCATTAATCACCATTCCTGACTAGCTTCCTTTGCTTTGCATTCCAAAAGTAGGTTAACCTGTACTAGAATCAAAAACACACCTTCTGTTGAGAGAAAAAAAAACAAGCAGGAAAGCTTCTTCTCATATTAAGCACATACCAAAAAGATTATTCTCAACCCATTCTAAAAATAAAAAACACCCAACCCATGTCTTTTATGTGAAGTAAATGGGAGATGATGGCACACAATGTAAAAAGAAAAGGAAGGATGCTAAAACTGAAAATGAGGGATCTCATTACATGTAAGTTGACTGGGCAGTACAGAGTCTACTGACTGGACAGGCAAAAGCTATCGTAAGATGAAGTTCATTAAATTACCAGGGGAAGATAAAAACTTGCAGATTCAGATTAGATATGAGGAAGAAATTCTTTCCTGTGAGGGTGGTGAGCCCCTGCCCCAGGTTGCCCAGAGAAGCTGTGGCTGCCCCATCCCTGGAGGAGTTCAAGGCCAGGCTGGATGGGGCTTGGAGCAGCCTGGGCTGGTGGGAGGTGTCCCTGCCCAGGGCAGGGGGGTGGAACTAGCTGGTCTTTAAGGTCCCTTCCAACCCAAACCATTCTGTGATTCTATGATTCTCTGGAAAATATTGGGTGCTATCAATAGCACATAATGGGCTGAAAGTACGAGTGAGAAGCAGCATTGATTTTGTGCCTGGCCCTGCTTTTATCAAAGTCCATAACCAAACCTCAGTCAAAATCAATAGCAAAAGTGGTTGGTAAACCACGAGACAGCTTTGATCAGCTTGCATCTCTGTGGCTTTGATTTTCTGTTTGAGGTCACTCAAACTGCGTTTCTTGACCTTTTTCAGTTCAACTTTCTTAAAAAATTATCCAAGAACCCCTTTGGGCCATCATACCCCAAATGTTTACATTTCCAGATAAATGTAAAAAAAAAAAAAAAAGAAAAGCCAAGGTAAACCTTGAGTAATCATTTATTACTTCTTTTACCGCTCTTCTCTTTGTTAAACTGTGTGCCTGAGGATACACGTGGATGGATGGCTCTTTTGCAGTCACTTCCCTGACATTTCCCTCCTGCCTCTGTAGCCCCGCAGTGCTGCCCACGTCACGGGCAGAGGAGCATCATGTAGAAGCACCGTGAGTCAGAAGCCCATTTATTTGCTCATCTATCACTCCCATTGCCAAGAGAAATTGTACCCCTGGGTAGGTGTGGGCCTCATCATCTCCTTTGTAGACACAGCAGGAACCAGCCGGCCCATGACATGAGAGAAGGCTATGGCAATGAGGGTGCAGAATGTCACAGCCCTTCTCTCACTGGTGAAGTATTTGGGGATTTTATGACTGGTATTTTTGATAAAGACACACAGTAAGGTAAACTTTGTCAGCAGTATTTCTGACGTTTTGTTTTTTCCCCCCACAGAATTCAAACGGTGTTTCCAAGATTGTCTGTGTTGACAAACGCGTCAATGAAGCACATTGCTTGGGTGTCCCAAGAGAGACAAACGTCAGCTCCTGAGTTTTGGTGGTGTCATTGGGGGCTTGTAACAAGAGAGCCCGGGATTTGGAAGAGGAGCTGCAGTAACCCTTCCACATGGGATACCTCTATGCTCCCTACAGCCAATATGGGAAAACAGTGTCCCTGCGTACGCTATCCAGCTCCCTGCATTCACTGAACACACCGTCAGCGATTTCTGTGCCAAAAGCCAAGATAAGAGGTTACTCCCCAGCCAAAACCCAAGATAAGAGGTTACTCCTTACTCATCGCATGACCAAGGTCATTATCCAGGTTAAAAAAAACCTGGATGAAAGATCAAGGACTTTCAGTGCAGGTTACTCGGAGCCATGTCTCAAAGCAGCCAGCTTGTAGGTTCGGAGAGACCCTTCAGCAGGTATTTTTTGGTCAGGACTCAGGACTTGCCTTCTGTTGACTTCTCTAGTCTGGAAGGGAAAACAATCAGTGCTGAAGAACATCAACATCAGCCAAATCCTGTATTACGTTTTAGAATAACATCCTCATTCAATTAATAGCAGTGAGGGTGGGAAGCTTGACGGTGAAATGTAGAAATGTAAATGTAGAAATTCTGGGCCACCTTTATTTTCCCCCACTCACCGAAAAAGAAATGAAATCCCTGGGGTTTTCTTATATCACCAAAAGTTTCTCTGTGAACCAAAACGAAGCTTTTTGTTTCTGTGCTCAGGTGAAAAGGAAAAGAAAGGAAGGGCCAGTTTCACATCACGGTGATGCTTTCTGATGTGTCCATCAAGTAGCTTAGAGCTTTGCAAAAAGGTTTTGCTTCTGCTTCTTGCCTGAGAGGATTCAAGCTGCTCAGGAAAATGCCCAGGCTTCTGCATACTTTGGGACACAAAGGGAACTTCTCCTAATCTCACCTTGTAGAACTAATCATACAGCAGCAGGAATTGATAGCCTCAAGACCCATTTCCCATAATCTGCCTGAGGAGTTAAATAGACTTACGCCAACCTTTTACTCTCTGGATCAAAAGACCAGGAACTAGGATGAAGAGGTTTCTGCACCAAAATGATCACTTTTTGTGAAGCTACTTACTGTGCAGACAAGAAGAACCATATCCCTAGCTCCCAGCTCTGCCTCCACCTGGCAGGCACCCTGAGACAACAGGGCAGTGGGAACAGGGGAGGACAAGGTAAATGGCACTTTGTTTTCCCCTGCATCTACATTGCACCTGCTCCAGTTAGGGATCCAAGGAAGACTGGGAAAGATTGGGTCTTCTTCTCTCCAAATGAAAAGGGGGCACTGTTTCTACCATAAGCCAAAAAGTAAACATCCACCATTAAAAAAAAAAAAAAAGAAAGAAGTATGAAATGTCCAGAGGCAGATCTTCACGCTCAGCACTGCAGGGTTGGGTCTTCTCTTGTAGCGTCCCTGCAAGTCCTCCCCAAGCCCGTGCAGTTGCCCTGGGGGGACACCTCGTGGTTCGAATGGCACCTTTGGTTTGGGTGCTGGTGTCCGGCTTCAGAGAAACAGCACCTCTTCGTTGCGCTACAATGCCTGCAAAATATTTTAATTGCCAGTGTGCCAGCTGGGAGGTGAAACGTGGAGTCAGATTTGGAGGTGGGAGCTGAAGGGGACAAACCTAATCTGTATTTTTCCATCTAATACCCTCTCTTCTCCTAATGATTTTTTAACAGCTAGTGCCCATTTCAGACAAAACCCAAAATGCTGCATGAGAGATGTGGTCTCTCTAAGTATTCATTACTTTTAGATCAAACAAACATCCAGTAGATTGAGGGCTTCCTCAATGGTTTCCCTTTAACTTGGTGCTCGTTAGCCTGCATCTGGATACTGCATCCAGTTTTGGGGCCGCATTACAACAGTGATGCCGATAAATGGAAGAGATCTCAGAGGAGATCACCAAGATGGTGTGTGAGGAGAGGCTGAGGGACCAAGGCTTGCTCAGGAGAAGAGGAGGCTTCAGGGGAACCTAACTGGGGTCTTCCAGCACCTCCAAGGAGGATGCTAAAAAAGCTCTTCACACTGGTACACAGCAGATGAGAGATTACAGACATGAATGGAAAGAGAGGAGTTTCTCACTAGTGGTTAGAGGAAAAATATCTCAATGAGGTTAAGTAAACCCCAGAGCAGGTTGCCCAGAAAGGGTGTCCAGTGTCCATCTTTGGTTTCAAGACCCGACAGCATAAAGCCCTGAGCAACTTGGTCTGATCTTGCAGTCATCCTTGCTCTGAAGCAGGTGTTAGATAAGGGACCTCCAGAGCTCCCTTCCAACATGGGTTATTCTACAGCGACATGGCATATGGACCCCGTGCTGGATGATAAGACCATGAACACGTTATTTTCAAATTCCCGAGGTTTTAAAATATGCATCTTTGAGAAATGAGCAATTACGCCAGAGAGAATCAAAAGTAGACCAGGACATGGGCTCTTCACCGATGGAAATTTGAAAATGAAGTTAATTACTCCAACACCTGGAGGGGGAAATATTATTTTTGCTTTCTTTTCCCCTTGCTGCATGTGTCTAGAACTTCTGCCCAGCTTGAAGCTATCCCAGCGCTCATTTTGTCTTTCTGGAAGAACAGCCCTCGGCATTTTTCCCGCAAAACACATTCCCTTTCTTCATCGGTTTACAGGAAGCACTCGTCCCTCCGGCACCAGCGATGCCTGTGCGAGCCTATAGATAGATATTTTTTCTCTCCTGGAGCTGCGCCCACCATATGTTTATGATAAAAGCTGGCCTCTGACACGGAAAGGTCTTGCTCCTAACAGCAGACTCTTGCTTCCCCGAGATGGTAGCAGCAAGGGGAGCTGTGTTCTGCAGTAATGTCCTGTCTCTGTAAAATCCCCGATAGCAATGGCACAAGCGTTCATTGCTGGCCGGCGGTGGGCAGGGGTATGATGCAGTCAGGATGAAGACCTGTGAAAGACTCGCTCTTGTCATGCTGAGCATGAAGTAAAGGCTGGGATGACAAACAGGAAAGGAAACCTGTTTATTTTTTATACTGGAGAGAGGTGACATGCTATTCATTTCTGGTGCGTTTGTCATGCTGGCCTCCTAGAGGAAGCCCATCTGTCCAAGCTCTTCTCACTGCTTTCTTTAGCATGAGAGAGACTAATCATCTGGGACCACACGTTGTTTTTACGAGATGTCTCTGCCTCCTGCACAAAACCTCCACAAGCATTTTTCTCATGGGCACAATTTTCCATGATCAAGTTAGGTGCAGTGTGAAGCTCCTTCCTGGCTTCAGAGGGCAGAGATGGATCCAAGGCAGGTCCCACATGTCTGATGGACCTTGGCCTGAGTCAACTAGAAGTGCTGTCTGCAGTCATCAAAGGCATTAAGGAACTATCATGCTCATAAACTAACCTGATGGTGATGGGGCAGAGTAGTCTACCCACACATCCGCAGCTGATGTGTTGTACACATCAAGAGCATCAACGCAAGTCAAGGGGGTGGCCCAGTCAGGTGATGTACATGTAAACTCATCCTCTGCAGGGGAGGCTGCTTTTCCTCCCTCTGCATGACTTCAAGTTCTTGCTGTTCTTGTGGTTTCTTCCTCAAAGATTTAACTTTTTTTTTTTTTAATTAAACAGAGTGATTTATTTGAAAAAAAACCAAGGATTTCTTCTGTGAAGACCTGCGTGCCTAAGAGAGTCTGATAAGAAAGTGAAAGAAATGTGGAAGGGCCCAGATCCAGGCACGTCAGCCAAAGTGACACCCCATTCAACTGCCAAAGCCCCCCAAATGGCCCAAAAGCAGGGAGCTAGGAGTGGTGACACCCAAGTGAGTCCCAGGATGCCAGCAAGGATCTGAGGGGAAAACCTGGTCTTCGTTGACTCAACTAACTCCACTGGTGCGTAATGCAGCAGACCTGAGCGCCAGAGCCACACATGTGGTAAGTAATAGAGAAACAGAGCCAGCAGCGAGTGTGGGACGACTGAACGACAATCAGACAGACGGCGCCCTGCAATTAAAGAAACCAAAGTTCTGAGAGCAAGACCTTGTGAATCTGATTGGGAGCAAAGGGATGGGAGGCTGGGGAGGGAGAAGAAGAAGAAAGCCTTCCAAAAGCCATCCTGACGTGCTGCTTTCCCAAGGGGCTGAAATCGAAGAGGACTTCTCCTCAGCGGAAGGAGGTCTAGCGTTCATTCCAACAGCCACGAACCAGCTCCATCAAACGGGACTCGCGATGATGATCTTGCTTGGATGCTGACAAAAGCCATCCGACACACAGATACACACACATACGTGTCTGCTCATGTGCTGACACGATTTTGTCAGCGTGCCGCTAGGCAGCCCCAGGAGCCGGAGTGGGAGGAAGAAACAAGCAGGTAATTAATTATTATTCAGCAATCGCTGTAGACCCAATGCTCTCTGAGCGCTGACGGCTGAGCCTGGGCAGCCCTGGAGGCTTTCGCTGTCTGCCCCACACCTCCTCCGAGGGCCGCCAGCTCCGTTTGCAGGTTGGCCACATTTTAGTGCAAACTTGGCCTCGTTGGCCAAGTGGGCAACAGGAATGGGAAGCTCCAACAGAAGCAGAAAACAGATGAAAAGAGGTGTGGATAAGATCCTGAGGTGGCAAATCTTAGTCTACCAGTCTGGCCTAGGCATTAGCCATGGCTGCAAGAGCCCAATGATGGCAAGACACGGCTGCTGAGCATCACCCTACTTGGACATCTGGCCCTTCTCAGCCTTGTAACAAACACATTAAGCAGGCTAGGAAGAGCATTTTGGTTTAAAATATATTATTAGCAACTTTATTGGTTTATATTTTTAATATATTATACTTTTATATTTTTTTTATATTTTATTAGGGTGTGCTCTGCTCTGTCAGATGGAACTGGTCATGGCAGGGCTTTGCCGAGGACCTCGGTTGCCTTCCCTGGCTCTGTGCAGGCAGATTGCCAGGGCAAGGGCAGGAGCAGTGAAACACCCTCAGATATCATCCAGCCCTGCCCAGTTTCTGTACCTCTGGTGTTCTGGTTTCTTGTACCTCCTACCTCCCTTTAACTCTCACCGTCTCTGCCCAGTGCGATGCTGGTCCCCGGGAGGTGTACAATATGGGCCATTTACTCACAGATCAACTACCAAAACCTTGCAGTCCTTTAAGCGTTGGTGTCCTCATGGCTTTTAGGCTTGCCTAAATCCTGCTGCCAGGCAAAAGCTGGAGCAAATCAGCTGATTTGGCTTAAGTGAAAAGCATGTGTGCCTGGGAGAAGGCGAAATAAGTTCCTTTCCTTTGCTCCACTGTGGGAAAGGAGGCTATAAAGAAGGGAGGAAGGGATGGCATTTTGTAAACTTCTCATGGCACATGGAAAGACAGCAGACGTAGACAGAGGCTAGATTTAGACTACATATCAGGAAGAAATTCTTTCCTGTGAGGGTGGTGAGCCCCTGTCCCAGGTTGCCCAGAGAAGCTGTGGCTGCCCCATCCCTGGAGGGGTTCAAGGCCAGGCTGGATGGGGCTTGGAGCAGCCTGGTCTGGTGGGAGGTGTCCCTGCCCAGGGCAGGGGGGTGGAACTAGATGATTTTTAAGGTCCCTTCTAACCCAAACCATTCTATGATTTTATGATTCTATGACAAAATCCTCTTCCAGGCATAGCAGCACACAACCGCAGGAGCGCTGGGCAGGTATCCACATACGCTGCGCTGGGCAGAGATGGAGAAACAGAAATAGAAACAAACCTGCTATGATTACACATTTGAGCGAACAATGGGCTGCTGACAAGCAAGGTGACAAAGCCTTGTTGTATTTTTTTTTAGAAAGCTCATGCAAAAATTCAAAAATAACCGCTACAGAGCTCTTTCCCCTTCAGGAAACTTGTGATGATCTCTCAGAATAATCTTTAGATGTTCACATGGATTTGGGGTAGGAGGTACATGAATTTCAGATGCATTCTGCATAGATATCGGATACAGGATTTAAATCAGAATAAGTAGAGAAAGCTTATGCGACAGAAGCCTTCCTAGGGAAATTATAAGTGGCTGACATAGAAACCCCAAAACTTTACTATGCCCTTGAACAGCAGTGCTTGGCTGCTGCTCACTCCTGCCAGCCAGGGCAGGTGAGTCCCATCGGGACCAGTCCGGCCCCTCAGGGAGGCTGGGACCATACTGGAGAGGTGCTGTCAGGGTTGCAGCTATGGGGAGTGGAGGGTAGTTGGTGAAATGGCTTTGTGGCAGCTGAGTCCCAACGGTTCCTCAGATTTTATTGTTATCAGACTGAACACTACAGGGAAACTTAATTTATCCCATGTTCAGTCTTGCAGTGATGCAGCTAGATAGGAGTATGGCTTCCGTGGAGCCTGTATTAATTATTTCTCTATTTGTGCAACGGGCAAATGAATTGCCCGGCCCTTGCCAAAAAAAAAGCCAGCCTCATCTCCTGTGGCTTTGTAGGGAGAAATGGGAACGGCTGGTAATCCTCCGACTGGCTTTCCCAGTCCTCCAGGTATTTCCATTCAGTGCTGTCAACGAGACCCAAGCCCTCAGAGGTGGCTCTGGCCGGTCTCCACGCGCCTCCTCTCCTCTCTTTGCCTGCAGGAAGGCAGAGCTTCGAGGGAGGCTCTCGCTGTTTCTCGGGGTGGGCAGATGTTTATTGTGAAGCAGGGTGTTCGGCTCTGCAGGCATTAACACCAGCACCACCACCACTCCGCACTAAAGCAATGTTACCAAACAGCGTCTGGGGGTCTTGCAATAGGGTATTTCACAACCAGGAGCATTGCTAGTCTTCCAGTTTTTGCCTTAAAAGCCCACAAAAGTAGCATAGCCACTCTCACCTGTATTTAACTTTTCCAGTTAGGAGAGGAGAAGTTAATAGGGCAGGATGACTTGCTTTGCGGTTCGCTTGTTGATTAAGAGGTGGCTGAGCTTCCCTGCTCTGCTTGCCTCTCGTGCCACTGTCACCTGATGTATGGCCATCTTGTCTTCCCCAAAGTGCTTGGAAGGAAACTCTGACCATGCCCTTAACAGCATCCTCCAGCCTCGTTTTACAAACATCAGCTAAAAGAAGCTGAGGGGCAAAGACGGGTTATCGGGCTGCTGTTGGCCAGGATGTTTCCGACAGAGCCAGCAGCAGAACTCGCTTCCTGAATTTATAACTTGATCTCAAATGCTGGTCCTGCCTAGGAAAGGAAGAGAAGGTCACCAGCAGGGGTAGCGCCAAGTGTCTAACCCAGCCTGTGTCTGGAGTTTATTCTCCTTGCCAAGGAGAAGACACCTTTTGTGTAGACATGTCCTCCGTTGGATGGAGGCAGATGTCCACCCTGGTGGGACAAGGGGGAGCTGATACCTTCCCTCTCCTGTCCAAGTGTTTCCTGGGCCCCCAGCCTTGTCACTGCAGAACTGGAAGAAGATTTGTCTGTTTGCTCTTGGTCAAGTATTTAAATTCTCTAGGTTCCCAGGCTGAGGGGAAAAAAACCCTCCCCGTGTGACTGCCTCTCTACTAGCTCCATCTGGAGGCTTCAAAAAAACTTGCATTGTAAAATTATTTTTTCATTATTTATTTATTTGTGATTTAAGGCTGTCTTGGCATTGAAAACCACTAATGCCAAAAAGCATCAAGGCAGCGGCAGCGGTGGGCACAGAAAGCTGTCTCTGCTGCTGCCCGACCCTCTATGCAGAGCCAGAGGCATTGCTTACCGCTCAGCTCAAGGATCCATGTAAAAAATACTTCACTTGACAGTATCCTGGGATAAATGCCAGCATCGCAGATTATTCTTATAGTGAAGTCCCACCAGAGATACATGCACTGCCCTCTTCCAAAGGAGACGATATGTAGGACAATCCTGGTGTGCTCACTTGACAGCTCAAGGTGAAGAAAGCCTTTCCAAAGCTTCTTGCTCCACAAGTCTAATAATAACTAGGTGCGGAGGGAAGGGGACATGCCAGACCAGCACAGAGTGGGACATGAAGCCTCTCCAAAGTCTCCCTTTCTCCAAAGTTTTCCTGCTTAGAAACAACCTGCACAAAAATCCACGGCCTTTGGAGTTGTGCTTCCCACTCTTTGCTCTTCCTCCGCCTCTGACAGCGAGACAACCATCCCAGGATGCTGCAATTGCTTCTCCATCTGCGTCAAACCACCTTGACGCTAGCAATGTCATTTGCAGGCTTAGGATGCATCGTGATTGTCTTCCAGTGATGGTCTGGGGAGAGTGATGCAAAGAGAAAATTAGGAAAGGATCTCCTGTTAAGGGATAACAATTCTGAATGAGGTAACTATCCCAAAATCCTGGTGGCAACTATCCAGCCAGAGCAGCACCAGAGTGATTCTTAATGTATCAGAGTTCTCTGAAGTCGGATCTTGTCATGCCTGATGTCCACGCAGCAAGAAGGCAGGATCTGTTTGCCAAATCTGTTTTTCCCTGCTCTCACTGATAACAAGCCCATGCGGGAAGCTCCTGTCAAATCAAGCTACTGCCCTTGAACTCCCAAGTATGCAAACAGCTGGGCGGTGACGTGTCTACTGGTTTTAACTATTTTAGGAAAAAATCTGCCCTTTTTCAGTCGTGAAATGCATGAAAGCCTCGATGGCAAAATCTGGATGTGGCAAAAGCCCATCTTGATATCGCCCGAACCCGCCTTCCTTATCTTTACCTACAGTGTCGCAATCATGAGGTGCAACCAGGAGCGGCACCTCTCCCCGTGGCTACCTGACCCTTGTTCCAGGGCTAACTGCAAGCCATCTCCTGCTCACCTCCTGCCCCTTGTTCCAGGGCTAACTCCAAGCTGTCTCCTGCTCACCTCCTGACCCTTCTCGTGGGACTCGGGCTTTCAGCTTGACGGTGAAGTTAGTCGCTGCTTGGGTCGTGCTGGAGCCACCACTTCTCTGCACAGCTGCTACCTGGTCACCAGCCCAAAGAGGGGCTGCCCTCCCGAGACCCTCACCTCCAGTACACAGGAACCACTGGAACAAGCGTGTATCTGTGAGACGAGCACCTTCTGACTCATAAAGGAGAAACTTTGCAGACTCTCACCTTTTGCTTCCTGCTGAGCTGTTTTCCTTGGGTCTCAGCCCCAGTAGACCTGTGTATTTTCACCCACGTGCTGCCCTTCTCCATCCTTGATCCAGCTGGGAGCAATGGGCATTGCTCATATGTGTCCCCTTGCCCCAGTGGGATACATGCATAAAGCAGCCATGCTTGGCCACGGTTTATGTTTACTTTGGAGTTAATCTCTCTTTTAATATCAGAAATAAATGTCAACATGGCCTTTTAGGAAATTTTTTTTTAACCTTAGAAAACACAGAGATCCTTTGAGGGGTTAATTCTCTCCTATGACTTCTCTGCTGAGGAATAAACCTCATTCATAGAATCACAGAATGGTTTGGGTTGGAAGGAACATTGAAGGTCACCCAGTTCCTCCCCCCTGCCCTGGGCAGGGACACCTCCCACCAGACCAGGCTGCTCCAAGCCCCATCCAGCCTGGCCTTGAACCCCTCCAGGGATGGGGCAGCCACAGCTTCTCTGGGCAACCTGGGACAGGGCCTCACCACCCTCACAGGAAAGAATTTCTTCCTAATATCATTCTTCCTCATCTTTCTTGGCTCTGTGCCTTTTTGGGCTCCCTCTGAGTTTAGCTTCAGGGAGCTCTTGTAAGAAGAATCCGCCTTTTGAGAAAGTGGGTTTTTTTCCCCAGAAGTGGAGATCTGAGTGGGAATTAGCATCACGTGCCCATGTTCGTGGTCCTGAGGAAGTGGCACATCCTTCCTCAGTTTTAATTCCTGCTGAACGGCAAGCTTACATCTGGGGCTTGTGTCCAAGCCCGCCAGCGTAAGCGGCTCACGCTGTGCTCTCCTCGCTCAGGCAGCCTCACATATGAAAAGCGCATCTGTCGTCAGCTCAGCGTGCAGAAGAGATTTAGCTAAAAATACTTAGTACCCTTTCCCTCAAGCAGAAAGCCCAAACGTTGTCTTTCTTCCCCTCCTAGGACGGGGCAAGAGCAAAGGTACAGGCAGAGCTTTCTATTGCCACCTTCCCAACCCAGAGGAACACCACCGTCTGCAGGAGAGACCTTGCTGGGCTTGCCACGCCAGGCAGCATTTGCTGTGGCACTAAACACTTGCAGCTTGCTGTTTTGCCTGAAAGCCACCCACTTCCGTTGCTGTGTTTGGTTTCTTATAAAACCAGTTTTCAGCCAGACTATTAAGTCTCCGTCAGCAGGGGTTCAAATTGCTCCTGAAATAACTCCCATGGTGGTTTATTAGTGGCTTCCTAAATCTTCTGTCTCAAGTTGTAAAAGGATTCTGTTCCCACTGGCTTAGGAAATAATCATATAACTTCTTTTTCATTAGGGTCGCATCAGCCAAGGTGTATCGTTGGTCTCATTCTAAAATGGCTTAAGCCGCCTGTGTTTGCTGAGAATCACTTGTGAATGAAAAGGTAAAACTGAATATATGAATATAATCAGTGAAAATTTCCCAACAGCAGGCTGCGCTGGATCTCTGGAAAGCACAGATCGGTGGCTTTACAGATGCTGATGCAGCTTAAAAAATGGAGTGAGGTTTAGCAAACTGAAACTTACAGTTCAGCTTCCGTATTTTGCCTCTGTATGTGTGCAGTCCCACCGCTGAAGGATGTGCAGCTCGGCCACTGGTTAGGAGCTCGGTGAAGCCAACCTGAGCTGCTGGGCTGTAATTACCTGCTCAGGCATCTCCTGGCTCTGGTACCGCTGCTAAAAAATGAAAGCTCACCTTCCTCCCAAGCATTATTAGCAAGCGTGGTGCTACAGTAAAGTCTTGCATGGCTGATCTGTGCAGCTCCATGATAGCCATGAAGGTTCTTGGCTTGTAAGGACAGTCAAGTGGCTTCTCTGAACTCCAGACAGGTTTTCCATCATGGTTTGAGCAGGGGAGTTGCACGGATGCACGCAATGTATGTATTGGTGTCATCTGCCGGGAAGGCAGTGGCCACCTCTTCCCACCGCTGAGATGCTCTGTCCCAGCCTTGCTCTTCAGCTGCGACACGGAGGGTGAAGGGAGGGAGCGGGTACCGCAGGAGCAGGGTGGATAGCCTGAATTCAGGGCTTTTGGCCACGGAGAGAAACGGAGTCATTATGGTGTGAAGTCAACAGGACTGAGAAGTCCTGAGCGGCCACAGATTTCTTCATGTGGAGCGTTTCGTCAGGAGTCAACTCTCAGAGCCTCAAATACAGACGTGGTGCTGAAGGACGTGGTTTAGTGATGGCTTCGGCAGTGTCACCTTAATGGTTGGACTCCATGATCTTAAAGGTCCCTCCCAACCTAGCCCATTCTGTGATTCTTTGAGTTGAGTTTTTAATGCATTTAAGCAACAAATCACTCACAGATGTAGGAAGGCTGTGTTTTTCTGAGACAGTAGGAAAAAGTCTCTGCACAAATCCTTTTTATCATTTAGCTACAAATGCCCTTGATGATTGCGGTTAGCAGACCTGAAAAAAGGAAGCATCTGTGCAATTAAACTTTTAATAATAAACAAATAAATATGCACGATTAAAGATTCTGTAAAACCACAACAATGAGCTCATTTCTGGCTAAGCTGAAGACTGTATCTCTATTTATTTCTCTATTTACCTACAATTACAGTACTGTCTTTGAAGCAGCTGCCTGCTCTGCCTCTGTTCTGACACAATGCGTTTATCATGCTCCTCTGCAAAGCTGCCACTTAAAAAGTTGCTGGAATGTTTTTTTTAAAAAAAACCCACATTGGTATTTGAACACAAGATATCTGTGTTTTCAGTTGCAAAGAATTCATGTAAATTCTTCTTTCATTACAACTAAGCTGTAGTTATCCTCTCAGGTTTCCTATTTGGAATTCAGAATGTGTCAATAAATGTAAAAAAAAGTCCCCGAACCACAGGACAGGGCATAAAAAAAGAAAAGAAATAATCCTAATAAACTCTTCCATGACAGTTTTCCTCCCTTTTGTAAATACTGTGCTTTGAAAGCGTGCTGCCATGTTCTCCTGCCTTCCTTTGTGCAAAGTGGGATTAAAATCCTACTGATTTGGTGTGATGCCTTATAAATATGCCCAAGGTGCGAAGCTTTGTGTTGATTCAGATTCATTTATAAGAGCTAGTTTCCAGCTTCACCTGCAATCACCGCTAAAAATAGCAGGAACAGCTGCAATAAGAAAACGACAAGCTGAGACAAACTTGAAATCAATTTTTTGTTCATTTTGGGGAAGAGCTTTATTTCTTCTCTCCTTCTGAAGAATTCCGTCTGGGAATGGAAAGCTGACAAGAAAACAGAGATGAGCTTAGCAGCCTGCCTTGTACAGCTTTCACTACCACGAAGGGAGGATCTGGGATCAGTGTTTTCCAGGGGATCCGTGACAAAGCACACCAGTTGTGCTCAAGTTTCCCCTAATCTTCCCCGGGAGCCTTTCTGCCAACACACACACCCAGCCAGGAGCCCTCGTGTGCTCAGCTGCTCCATCTAGAAACTGTCCAGAAGCGGATCTTACAATTCACATCTTCATTTCCCCCCAGGATTTGTTTCCCACAGAACGCATTGCGCACTCATTTTGAAGTCCTCACTTTTGTTCTCTTGTGGAAGTAATCAGCGAGTAAAAAGTAGGTGTGAAATTCCTTCCTGCACAGAGAGTATGTACTGAAAATATGCCCATCGCTAATTGAAGAATAATTTTTGTTACATGTGTACTTAAGAGTTGTTTAAAAGATGTGGCTGGTGTGAACCTATTCAGTGGCTTTCAGTCACACAGGTCACAAGTCCTTCAGTGCAAATATCTGCTCAACACAAGGCTGACCTACACCTGGTTGCTCAATGCCAGGCCCAAGGATGAAGCTTCCACCACCTCTCTGGTTGCTTCAGTATTCAACCACCCTCACATCTGAGACACCAGTTTCCGGCGTCCCAACATGTGTCCATTGCCTCTTGACCTTCCATTACGTCCCACTGAGCCTGGCTCTGCTTTCTCCACACCCTCCCATTAGGCGGTCAAAAAGATCTCCTCGGAGCATCTCCTTCTCCAGGATGAAGAAACCCAGGGCACTCAGCCTCATCTAGTACACCACGTCCTCCAGCCCCTACACACTCAAGTGACAGAACAGAAACATTTCAGTGAAGACCCAAGTACTCAATGCCGCCAGTTTGGAGCAGCAATGTGCAAGTTTCCTCTTGTACTAGAAAACCAGAACAGCCCAAAAGGCAGAAGGAAATGAGGACGGCTACTTTTTTTGCTTCCATGTGCATGTTTTCATATGCCACCTACTAAAAGAAGAGCAAAGCGCCCTGTAAAAACAGCACAGATGGTACAAAGTAACAAAAGCCACCCCAAAAGGTAGCTAACCGGAGGGAGTCTCCAAGAAATGCAAGAGGATAAACCAGGTGAGAAACAGGAACACAAAGAACATCCGCCACTTGCTAGTTTGAGAGTTTGTAAGTAGTGGGCTAGTAGTTAAGCATGCGGTCAACAAGCAGATGAGAGATTTCCTGTTGAATTGCTGCACAGAAGTCTGGAGGAAATAAAAACAGTGCTCAAAACTCATAATAGGAGAGGCATCAAACACAGACTCAAGTGCTAACTCAAGGAGTTAGATATACCGTGAGATAGTCTCTCCAGTAGTCAATACACCAAGTGTTATAAGCATCACTTTACAAGAAGTGAGTTGTCTCCCAGAGAGGGCTGCTTTAAAACAAACATCAAAAAAACCCACCCTGAACAGCCAGATCTTCCAGGTTTTTTTTTTGTAATTTTTTCTTTTAAAGCTTTTTCCCTCCACTGTGATGTTTCTGTAGGTATGCACTCCAGCAGGATTTATCATATCTTATTTATTGCTTTCAGGCGCAGATGTGCACTTCCCTTTACTTAGCCTGTAGCCTTCCTAAACTGAGTACGCGTGCACTGTAGCTATCTCCTGTCACATTCACTGCAAAACACACTCTCTTAAAATAAGCTGCAGCATGATAATCACTGGCATGAGTTTTCCTTTGGGCCCCTGGCTTATGCTGAGATTTTTACTGACTTTGCAGGGAACACCAGAAAGCAGTCATCATTTTGGCAGCTCTCCTTACCTCCCTAATTTCTGTATAAGTTCACAAACTGTCGCGAAAAGACAGACATACAAAATTTCCTTCTTATCATTTCTGCACAGATAAACTCAAAAAGGTTTAGAGAAGTGAGAAAAGCAGTAAAAAAAACACAGCGTATGTAGTTCTCGTCTATTCCCAAGACGGGAAGAACACATCAGTTCTTGCAACAGCTGCTTTATAAACATTCAAGGCATTCGCTCACTCAGCCCTCCTGCCGGCCGGCCTGTGCTGCGGCAGACACTTGAGCATTACTGTCGTTGCATTCACAGCTACAGGAATGCTATGGCAGCCAACTTAAAATTTAAGGATAAGCTTATTGATGATTTATTTTATATTCTAGTTGATAAATCCTAAAACAAACCCAAAACATTCAATTTGCTTAGAATTCAGTTTAAGTTTTTTTTTTTTTGGTCAAAACAGTTCTACTTTGTGAATCTTCATTTAATGACAACAAACTCCAAAAAAAAAAAAAAAAGGGAAATGAGATGGCTCGGGATATGACAGACCAAAGATTTACTTTAGTACAAGGAAGAAACGCTTATATTGGAACAGTACAGACAACAGTTTACAACTGACAGCATGTATGAGAAAAATCCTGGTATCATGAGAGCTTGCACTCTGCAAACAGGGTGGGAAGTATTTAAGGAGCTTAAAACCCAAACAGAACAGGTAGCACATCTAAGAAATTCCCAGAATAAACCTAGTCTAAATCCCTTATGTCTACATAAGGTGGGTTCCTACAGCAGGAGCAGATAAAGTAAGAATCTCCTATAAGAGTTACAGCAAAGTCCATCTGTGTGCTCGCAAAGGAATAATTACAGTACAATATTTTTGAAATGGCTTCATGAAGTTAAACTGTCTGTGGACTGCACTAGGAAAATTCTCAAGCAAGTATATTAGCCTCAGTGAGTCCTTGTCTCCTGGGACAAAAATGCCTTGAAGCCACAATCAAATTAGTACCGAGCTACGGTACCGACACTGCTTGTGAATCATCGTGCTGGAGCACAAATCTGCCTTTAGGCTTTTGTGTCTGATGTTGATATAAAGCAATTTTGCCTGGGAAAAGCAAAATGGAAGAGCGAGTCATCAATAAGCCTTCTTAAAATTAGTTTCCCATCAGTTTTTTTAAAAAAGGCTTTCAGGGTTCTTTTGGTGTTTTTTTTTTTTTTAAATGTTGTACTACCAAATTCTGCTAGTTACACAAGTAAAACATGCAAATAAAGTGCAACAGACTACTCTTAGCCATTACGTGATTAAGCATCTTTTAATACTTCTATTGACAAACATTGTAAGCATAACCAGAGTGAACAGTATGTACTTGGGAGTCTGTCCAGTGATAGACTGGAGTCACTGAACTACTGGTTGGAGAACTATTGTCATTCTAATGTCATTTTCAGTTGAGCCATAGGATGCTGAAGTGATCACGGACTAGGACGTGTTCCCATAGTGCCAAATTCTAATCAGAACTCAGATTGTGCGTTAGTAGCCAAGGCAGAGGCAAACAATTATTCTGCATCATCCACAGAAAGCAACTAGTATCGAACAGACAAAATTTGGTCAACAAACTAGTTTTGCTTCTTTAATGATCTTTCTGCTAATAACTCAATAGGCACAACAGTACCAGTAAGCATATGAACTTCAAAATGCACAATTGCCACAGACAGTTGACTTGAATACAGTAATAGTGTTTGGTAGCAGACTTAGAGACGACTTTTAGATTCTTCCACTCTTAAATGACTTTGTATTTCCTCATCACCTAGTCATGCACTGGAGAGGAATTGCACAGCAGTCTCCTTCTCTTCCATTAACTCCTTAGCAGTCAGATTCATCTTCTCACGAGAAAAATCATTAATAGCAAGGCCCTCAACAAACTTCCAGCTCTTGTCCTGTTTGGAAACAAACAAAAAGCCCCTCCATGTAAGAACAAGCTTCATTCAGTCTGCAAAGGAAGCTTTGCAGCTTAAGAAACAGGATTTACAGCCTTAAAAAACACATCAGGCAGAAATTAATTTTGTTTTCAGACCAAGAAAAAAAACAACACCAGCTAGTCACACCAGACTCCACTTGTCTATCAGTACTTACTGGACAACTACAACAAAATGGTTAGTAACGGTCCCCTCTGTACAACTGCTAAAATCCCCACAGCAACAGCAGGCCCATACCAAAACCGCTGCTGTTAACAAGCTCATATGACAGTTTAGCTAGGTCTGGCAGAAGACACTTGGATTTAAATACAGATTTAGATACAGTCTTGTTACCTTGATCACAACAGGGAATGAATATAGCAAGTCTTCAGGAACACCGTAAGAATTGCCATCAGAAATTACTCCCATAGAAACAAATTCCCCCTGAAAACAGAAAAGTAAGGGATACATCAATTTTTCCCTGCTAGAAACAAGCAAAATTTTCACTTCCAATATACTGCATCTTCTGCGACACACTTTATTCCAGAAAGAGACAGATTCTTCCCCCCTCCAACACACATACACACTTGAGGTCGAAGACACAGGCACACAATCAAAGCATTAGGCAAATAAGCACTTACTCAAAAGTAACATCTTACCGCTGGAGTGCCAAACCAGATGTCCCTCACATGATCACAGATAGCTTTGGCAGCTGACATCGCACTGGACAGCTTCCTGGCCTTAATAACAGCTGCTCCACGTTGCTGAACAGTCTGCAATTAAGAAAAACCCCTAAATAGTAAAGCTTGGTCTAAACACTGTTAGTAAATGCCATGAGGAAAACCCGCCTTACAAGCATTATTTCATTTCACCAGTCAAGACAGAGTTCTATCACTACATGAACAGGCCATACAATCCAGAAATACCATCTAGAACAGTTTTGCCAAGACAAGAACAAAATGGCATATTTCCGAGGTTGGCTTATTTCTTTGCACCTGCTTTACAACTAGCAGGCCACTAACTTCTTTCACGCCAACCAGATGTTTCAAGCTTTTACCACCAAGAGACTTCATGTATGTCAACAGTAAGATTTCTCAGTGCAACACGGGGAATTAAGGTTTTTTGCTGAATACCAACATGAACTACTTGCTGGTCTCAATCCTTACAATATTTAACGCATAAAATTCATTTAATTCCTGAAGATAGTTGAACCTAATACCTTATACTCAAGTTTACATTTAGAAACTTTATACTTAAGAATTGCACTCCTTAGAATTAGAATAGCTTCTTAAACCTTTGGTTTTATTTTTTCTTTTAATAAGTTTTGGTAAGGATCTATGCCAACCAGATGCCAGGCCAGAAAGCGAGAATTATGAAATCTCTTTATCTTATGTAAAGCATTCTAGCATAGACCAGCATTACAATGTACCTAGAAGGCCAAACCAATCTCCTGCCTTGGCCATGTAAGACAGAGCAGGATCAAGGGCAAGGATAGGTTTCTGATTACACTTTGGCTCATGAACTTTGGTTGCCAGCATACAGTCATTTATTCTGTAGCAACAAGCATGAACTGGAATAAGCTCTATCCAAAACCATGACAGGACAGAGCATGGTCGTATGACAAAACACACCCTCAGTCCCAAACTAAAGGTGCATTAGCTAAGATACGGTACCTGGCTGTCAGCATGACAGTAACATTGCAATATCAAGCAAAGTACAGCTACTTGGAGTCTCGTTCATCAGGGCCTTCAGTAATCCTGTTTCACTTTATATTGCATTTAGTTAGCCTGTGCTCTTGATCAATTAATACCATTATTTTGTATTATGACCCTGCATTATTTGTTATTACCCTACACTGAAACATTTGCAGGTGTTTTCTAGATTTTTCAGAGATGCTGCTGACAAGGCCATGGATTTAGATTTGGAAAGTGTGTGTGTGCATACACATGCATGTGCAGGGGGAGGGCTCCTGGGCTTTTTTTGGTAGGTGCGGAGAAGCAAACTGAAGATCATCCTGATTCACCTGCAACAATGCCCCAGAAAGTCATCACAGTGAATGGTGCTTGTGTGCTAGGTGAGCTGCACCTAAACTATGATCAAAATTATTTTTCGTGAATTATTAGCACTCAAAATGGCTTTTTCTAGTAGTGTTTATGTAAGTTTCATAATGCCTTAAATTTTTCAAAAGCAAGTAACTGACATAGACAAGCTATCTGAAGACCATAGAATTACTGAATGGTTTGGGTTTGAAGGGACTTTAAAGACCATCCAGTTCCACCCCCCTGCCCTGGGCAGGGACACCTCCCACCAGACCAGGCTGCTCCAAGCCCCATCCAGCCTGGCCTTGAACCCCTCCAGGGATGGGGCAGCCACAGCTTCTCTGGGCAACCTGGGCCAGGGGCTCACCACCCTCATTGTGAAAAATTTCTTTTTAATACCTAATCTAAATTTGCCCTCTTTCAGTTTAAAACTGTTACCCTTCATCCTAACGCTCCACCCCCTGATCCAGAGTCCCTCCCCATCTTTCCTGGAGCCCCTTTAGGGACTGGAAGGAGCTGTAAGGTCTCCCTGGGGCATTCTCTTCTCCAGGCTGAACATTCCCAACTCTCTCAGCCTGTCCTCACAGCAGAGGGGCTCCAGTCCTCTAACTCATAAATCAGTGTAACAACTTATTCTAGAGAGATACACAATTTCAAAGAAGGTTAGAGAAAGCAGAAGCACAGAATGACCTTTTAAAAAAAACAAAAACCAAAACAACTAGATCTTACCAGGATAAAGTCTCCCTTCAGCCAGCTGTCATCTTTTATAGCTTCATAAACTCCAACTTCCTTTCCTTTCACGTTTACCTTCGCGTGGGTAACATCTGGATACTGAGTGGAGGAGTGGTTGCCCCAGATGATGACATTCTTCACATCATTAGCAGACACACCAAGTTTCAGAGCGATCTAATGGAAATTGAAGATGTCCATTGTATTAACTTCAGCTTCTCAGTGCACAGACTTCTTTGAAAGCATTGCTCTGTCTGTATTTAGCAGAGACAACAGAAAGCATTCTACTGTGAACAGGCCCTTTTTACCTGAGATTTAGCTCTGTTGTGATCCAAACGAGTTAAGCAGCTGAAATTTTCCTTTGGTATTGATGGGGCTGACTTTGATGCAATCAGGCAGTTAGTATTTGCTGGATTCCCAACTACCACAACCTAAAAACAAAAGAGGGAAAGGGGAATGTGGAAAGATGAAGAAGCTATTTCTGCAAAACAGCTCCCTCAAGTGAAATACATGGGTTTGCTTTCAAAGAAAATATCAAAAAGTTAAGTTTTCTAAATCTCTTGGTTGTCTTCAAGATTCTTTTCTATGTCTGCTGTTCATAGTCACCAGGACTTTTATAACTGCACATAAAAATATTTTTTAGCTAGGTATCTTCTTTATAATTTGGCATTACAATGTGAGAGAAAACAAGACTTCTAGTGAGATCTGCATGCTGACCCATAGCCTGGCTTCAAAGCCGACACTACTAGATTCAGGGAAAGCACAATACATACACGCTACTCAGCCCACGGTGAATTTACCATCACATTTTAAACTGCTCCTAGACTGGCTGCCACAGCTTTATATAATTGCTTTATAATTAAGAAATCCACAGCAGTTACTTATCTCAATGTTCATAGGCAGATAGAAGTAAAACATTGCCTGAACTTGGATCAATTTATTACTATGGAAAACTGATTTTTATTCATTCTTCATTTACTAATGTGCCTCAAATGATTAACGTCAAGCTCCATATACTCTCAATCACACAAGCTAATCTGCGAACCTCCCTTTGTATTTTCCCTTTTGAAAGTGAGTTCAGTGAATTTTCCATTACTCTGCAATAGTTATATTGATAGTTTTTATTCCAACTGTACAAAGAAGCAAACAAGTCTTTAGAAGCAGTAGGAAGTTCATCAGCAGAGGAAGCAGACATTAAAAAGTCAGTTACAAAGCACAGTTGGAGTCTGGGTCTGAGATTAAGAGCAGTAGGAGAGCAGCCACATGATCCCATTAACTGTGCTCAAGGAATCTGCGAGAGAACAATTAAAAGCTTCCAATGCTCCAAAGAACAAGATGCAAACAACCTAAATAAAGCCAATTTTTTGTGCAACTGTAATTCCATATTGATACTGAAGTTAAGGGTCATTATGTTAAAGCCACAGATGGATATGAAGTAGGCAGCTGCATGTAGATAATTTAGTTCTCCCAGAGAAGAGAGATAATGAGAAAAGACTGCTTTTTTTTTTTAATAGTTTTTTTCTTTTTTCTCCTTTTTTTTTTTTCAGAATTGGTAACCTGTTCAGAGTATGTGTGAAATACAGGAATACATTCTAAGACTTACCTTTTTCACCAAACAAATTAAGGACTAAATCATCTACCCATTTAACATACTATATCTCATCTAACCTTGACTGTGGCATATTTTCCAGGGCTTAAAGGAAAGTAATGCCTACACCAAATAGGCTCCTGCTTGCATAATATCATTCTACAGTGCATTTAAATCTCTACATAACTCACAGTTAACTTTTTAAATTCAGTCTCTATATTCACCTTGACAGTCTTTTTGGCATACTTGTCCAAGGCTGCACCCTGAGACTTGAAAATTTTCGCATTTGCTTGGAGTAAATCCTTCCTCTCCATGCCCTCTTTCCTTGGCATGGAGCCAACCAGAATTGCTATGTCAAGGTCTTTGAATGCAACTTCCTCCTTGTCTGTTGGAATGACCTCTAGAAAAAGGAAAGGGGGGAGGGAAATAAGTTTAAGTAAGATAAATACTCATGTCAATGTGTTAATGGGAATATTCTTTGGTTCATAAATAGTATATAATCTGACAACACTACCTTCCCCTTCTAAAAATACAAGTATAGTCAGTTGGCCGTAACTCCACAGATTAAATACTTGCCAGTAAATGGTTTATATACACAAATATTTATTTAAAGGTTTAAATATAAATTCTGAAAACGCAAGAGAAATCTATGTAAAAAGATAACTTACGAGTCTCTAAATATCTATACATATTTACACGTGCTGTTCTTCACTTCTACTAAAAATTTTTAGCAGCAAGTACCAACACAAATGAAGCCCTGCCTTCAAAAATTCAAACTGAAGAAGGTTTAGAAGGCTTGATTTGTACAGGTAAAAGAGCTGGTAGCTACATGCCTTTTTTTTTTTTTTTTAAGTACTGTAATAATTACAGTAGCATCTACTTACTCCCTTTCTCCTGCTTGTTTAGACTATCAGAGCTTAACTTGTTTACAAGACTTGATGAGCGATTTTTCAGTTTGCGTCTTTATGGAGAAGACATTTCTAAAGACTAGAATTGTTTTTATTTAGTAAAGGCATCTAGGTGTATTGAAAGATTCAATGTTCTTTTACCACTAGGCCAAAATACAATGCATAATTTGTACCTGATAATTTGTTGTATGTGCTGACAACCCAGGATTAGATGATATAAACCAAAACCCAGGTATCTGTCTAGTCAATTCTTTACACAAAACTCATTTGATGGTATTCTTCGTAGCTTACAGCCTAAGTTTAATTAATGTTCCATAAAATATAAAACCAAGAAAGGATTATCTAATATTTTCTTCTGCTTAACTTCCTGCCAGCTACAGGAACTCATAAATGCAATAGTTGTACTAGAACATCTTGTTGGTATAAGAAAGATTTCTTTTGGCCACCTCTCAGCAGCGGTAGAGCACAGTCCTGCAGCTCCATCACTATACCGTCCAATACCGTCATCACAGGGGTGATATCCAGCAGCACAAGAATAAGAGGCTGTAAAGAAAGAAATGGTTTAGTGCAAGTGGGTGTAATCTGTTTTGAAAATGTACTTGTCTTGTAATCTGATAGAAACTGGTATCTTGTGCAAGACTCAAAATCTACTTACAGAAAACTGAAACCCTTCAGGACAACCAACAATTGAAAGCTTATGTAACGGAGTACGACTCTGTTTTCACCACTTAGAGAATAAATTACTTGCATATTGGTAAACTGAATGGTGTCCACAAGAAAACAGGTCCCAGAGACTGCAGTTCTGACATTAGCTTATTCACTAGTGCACAGCAGAGACAAGTGATAATTCAGTGTAGGAGTTACCTGATCTTTGCCAAAGACATCTCCTTTGGCAATGCTGTAGAGCAGCGAGTAAGCAATCTGCCCAGCGGCTCCAGTCACCAGGACTCTGATAGGTTCACCCTGCAAGAAAATGACGGAGACTTACCCACAGCTAGACAGCACAGGCTCACACCATCCAAGAGTGGTAAAAAGCTGTATTATGGATAAATACGGACACTAACATCCATAATATAACTATCTGTTGTCAAACTGACCCAAAACTCCAAAAGACTGGGAGAAGACTGACAACACGTTGCTATACTGCAAACTGGGGGGGCGGTGGGGAGTATCTTACCCTATAGGTCCATTTTGTTAAGCAGAACAAGTACCTGGGGAACTCCAGAGGTTATTTAATATTGAAAAGGGAAAACATGCCAGAAGACATTAATAACCCATTATTTTGTAAGCATGGATTTTAGATCTCCCTTTTTCCCTAGAGGCAGGAAGGCTGAGACAGATTGCGCTAGCACACAAACAAGCAAACTCCGACCAGCCCGCTGGAAACCCATGCCCAGTTTTTCAAATAATTAAAAGATTATCATTTGAATTATGGACAAAAGATCTTTCATATTCAATTATGTCTGAGGTGATTTAATTGTATACTGGGCTACATTATGAAAAGTGAAGCCTGCAGAGCAAAGGCAGACATTTCGCTTAGTGCTGGTGGTTGCAGCTAGAATACTGAGTCCAGTTTTGGGACATGAGTTTTAGAGGGATGTTGAAAAACTAAAGAGGGTTCAGGCAAAAATTATTCAGATGGCTGGGGACCAGAGTTCATGTCCTATAAGATGAGGCTGAGGGAGCTGGGCATAGTCTGGAAATGTAGAGGACAAGGAGTGATCTAACAGCAGCCTACTACTACTTCGAGAAGGGTTACAAAAATAACCCCTGCCAAACACCTCTCAGGAGTGGCAGGTGGCAGAACATGGGGCAACGGCTACAAATTAAGAAAATAATTCTTGATTAGGGTGGTACTGCTGCACTGGAACAGGGTACCTAGAGAATCTGTACAACCTTCATCCTTGGTGGTTTGCAAGATCCTGATGAAAAACCACGTATGTCCTGATTTAGCAGCGACAAAAGCCTTGCTATCAAGCTGGACTGGCCAACCTCCAGACTCAGAACAAGAAAGGGGTCAGACCGGATGACCTCTAGAGATCCTTTCCAACCAACATTCCTGTCATTGATATTTATAGGAAAACCATTTTGGGATTTGACTGTATTCTCTCTGCAGAGGTGACCAGCCAAGCACAGCTGCCGCAATCTAGCATTAGATAACAACAAAAATGAGGCCACCTACCCCACTTTACCATGTACTACACAAAATGAGAGCATTAAGTGATAAAGTTAAATCGCTGAACTTGCAGATTTAGACCTCAATATGATTTTTGCCTTCATTATGGGAATGATTCTTTAAATAACTGGTTAAATATTTGGTTAATAAATGGCTACCAGGTATGGTGTTGAACTGCATTATTTTCTTTTGAACCTGTCCTACTGCAAGTCTCATCCCTCAAACCTCGTCAGAGCTCTATAAGGAGGGGGAAGGAGCAGACAACTGATTATTGCTGCTTTAAAATCTCAAAACTAGTTTTGTTACACTATTCTTGAGTAGGGAAGTCACACCATCCAAATGCACTATTATGTCTGGATGATGGGCAGCACAGATTAAGATGCATATCAAATTTATAGCCAACTTTTCAGCATGTTTTAAGGAGAATCTACATTTTATTTATGTGAAGGGAACAATGAACACTCATTTTTAAGGCAGCTAATCATCTTAGTTAGGAAAATAAGTACTGGAAAATTACTGTGCTGCAAAACCTTGCTTGGCCTGGCAAAATCCCGTATCAGCATCATATAAAAAGTAATCCCGTACTAAGCATGGTACTCCAGAGCTCACACAGATAACGGCAGAACACATCTTCTTTGAATTACATGCTATCTGAAATCAACGGTGAATTGATTTCTGAATTTCCAACAAACGGAACAAAGATTTTAAGAAGTACATCTCCTCCTTTGCAACAAGTGAGCCAATCTGAAGTAGTGTTACCAAAAGGGGAAAGTTAATGTGAATTTCTTCCATTATATGCACTTTATATGCCAATCTGATTTAAACATAAGAAATGTCAGTCTACCCACTAGCATCATGCTGAGTATTTAGCATAACAACAGAAGAGGGCAGGAGTGAAATATAAAAAGGCAAGAGGAAGGACTATGCTGTGTAGGGGGGTTGGGTTTGTTTGGGGTTTTTTTTGGTTTAGGTTTTGGTTTTTTGTTTGTTTTTTTTTTTACTAAGACAGATTTAACATTTATCCTTGTTAAAATAATCCAGTCATGACTCAGTACCACCCTCTCAAAAAAATTATGCTTGCTTGCTACAATTCTTCCTGTTTTCCTCCCATTTTGAGCTGCAGGAGGGAGGAATAAACATAAGCTAAAATAAACTGAGTACTGCCTACTTGTTTTCTTCTCTCCAAACCCTCAGTACATTGGATTCACGTACAAACTTTCCATGAGCCACTTTGCCCCTGCATCAACTGTGAGCAATTAACATGAAAGAAATTTTCATGTTCTTTCTTGATTCCAGGGGCTAGATTAACAAACCAAAAATGTTGTGCTTTTTCTATCAAAATAGAGTTAACTCTCCCTGGAAAACATACATCACATACAAAAATCAATATCATTGTGCATCTGAGGTTACTTTTGGAGGTTGGATGTTTAGAGAAATAAGTCGGTCCCCAATGAAGTTGTAGGCTCCATGCATTCATGCTCAGGCACTTTAATCCGTGACTTGGATCCTGCACCAGGCTTCAATAAGAATACTTTCATGCTGTGGTAACTACAGAGGTGACCTTCACTCGCTCTCAGGTATAAAAGAGCTAGAGAACAAATTAAACAACATCTAACTGAACTATTTAGTTTCAAAGCCTTCCCCACTTCACATACAGCCGATGAATAGCTAAAAGGTTTTAGGGAACTGAAAAAGTAGTAAAGGTAATGATAAAAAGGAAGGGAAAAAAAAGTGAACATTGCATCCCCAAATACCCTTCTCCCTCTAATTCAGCAAACATATAGAGTTTCTCCGCCTCCTAAATTATCACATACAGAAGCAGAGCTTCCAATATCAAGTGAGGAAGCTGTGGTCTTAATGAACGCCCGTCGCCCCCCCCATTCTAGCTTAAGAACCCAGTGCCTAAATTATCTCTGATTACTGCTAACAGCAGATCTAAAATATTAGTGCCATACACGAAAATAGCACTACAGTGCAAAACTGATTCAGGAGATAACAAAGGTAAGAAGTGTAACATGAAACAATCCACAATCTATCAGCTGTAGGAATAAGAAAAATCTATGTCCTGTCTACACAAGTGATGGACTTTGCATCGCAAATTACAGTTATAAAAGACCTCTATAAACATTATTGCTGATAAACTTAGCTTTTTGTAAAATATCAGCAACCTAACATTACTCCTGATTATTAAAGCCAAGTAAGCTATCCCATCTTGCTTGACAAGAATGCTTTAAGCACTAAATTAAAATTTATGTCCTCAAAAAACTTTCCCTTTGTTCTTCCCTCTTTAAAAGCAGGGTTGCAGTGACAATAAATGTATTTGGAAAAGCAGCAGAAAGTATCAGCAAGACAGTGGTGCACTTTAGCAATCTCAGCAGCGCTGTGGTTCATAGATGGGATTCCAAAGGAATTCTTTCCTTCATAAATGACCTTGAAACAGGTGCCCTTAAAAACGTTTTCCATTTCATTTAGCGGTTGCATCACCAGACATGTGATTTTGTTTCAGAAGCTTAAAAACTCTCCCCAATGCCAAACACACAATTAGAATAGTGAAAGTAAAATAAAAACCAGTGACATTCTAAAGTCTGGCATCAACGTAAGTTTTAAACAACAGCTCTCCTGGAGAAACAGCAAATTCATGGCAGCCAATGTTTTGAAAGCTCTCAGGTACGAACTAAAATTTGCTGTCTTGTGGTCACTCCTGAGAAAACATATTTCGAATAGAAGTAAGAGTGAAGACTTCGGATAGCCAAAGTTTACAGATTTCAGTATATTTAGCTTATAGCTGAAATAATAACCCACGTTTAAGAGCACACAAACATCTCAGAAATAGCAAAGCACGAAAACAGCTATATAACAGGGTATAAAATTTAGAAAAACGAGATTTTTCATTACTACAAAGGAAAGCGAGGTGTCTCTGCAAGTTTGTATGTGTGCATATAGATATATATATATGCCCCAGAAAAGTAAAGCACTCCAGTTCACCTGCACAATCTCAGGACAGAACTAGGACTCCTTGACAATCTGGAGAACGGACACAAAGAGCTGGATTTCTGACAGCAAGCAGGGATGAAACAAGAGAGGAACACATTTTACGGGCCTCTCTCCTTGAGCTAACACAGAACTGCAACCAAAACCCCTAATAAAATTAAGAAACAGTCAATCCCCATCTTCTCCAAGGCAATGTCGCCAACCACTGGGCTCAGCCAGGCGCCAGCATTAGGAAAAGCCGCGATTAAACGGCTGAAAGGCCAGCACCAGGCCGGGGCGGTTGGTTCCCGCTAGGCCGGCACTGCGGGGGCCGACACCGACCCCCCAGTCCCCGGCCTGGAAGAAGGTCACCCCGGCGCGGCCTCAGCGAGGGCTGAGGCGAGCACCTTCAAGTCACCCTGGGGCTCTGCGGCCGCCCGGCGAGGAGGAGGACAGAAGGAAAAGGAGAAAGGGGATGGGGGGGAGCCGGCGCCATTTTGCAGCCACCTCCACCTGACGTGAGACCCCCACCCCAAGAGCCCCGGTGAGGGGGGGCCACAGCCCGCCGCCGCCCCCATCCCAACGGAGAGCCCGCTCCCACCCCCCCGGGGCTTGGTGAGAGGTACCAACCATGGCTGAGAGGAGCGGCAAGCCCGCGACGTCGGGGGTCACCTCTACAGGCGCGACTGGGGCCGCGACAGCGCCACGCTGAGGTACCGCGGCGGGGCGGGGCCTCTGCCGCCCTCGCGCAGCCGCCTGGGAACTGTAGTCCTGGCTCCTGCTGCCTTGGGCAG
>VXBO01008741.1:136265-186294 GCA_013400135.1 Rhinoptilus africanus
AGTATTGAACGATATTTTAAGGAAAATATCAACAGAAATATCTGGGGAGGGAGAATGCTGTCTTATGATGTTGACATTTTGAAGTTAATTGTTTAAAAACTAACTCTTTACAGAAGGAAAATACTGATTCACTTTTATCTTAATGACGCTATTCATATGTGAAACATAATTTTAAAAACATTAATTAATCAGTTATAAGCTTAAATGCAAACTAAATACTTTGTTTCCCATATGGAGGTTTTTCTGCTGCTCCACAGATTCATTTTGGTATCTCGCCATCTTTTGGAAACCTTATCCAAATTGATTTTTCAGCAGCATCAGAGTGTATGGATAGCTTTAGTGTTGTTTATAGTACTGTCCATATTTAGTGTTTTTACGATCCAGCTGTTTCAAGTCTATTGGCCATACCCATGCTACACTGAGTTTCCTGCAGCTCCAAAACATGCATACATATATTTTTGCTTTTCTTTCAGTTCAGAGTGTCAACAAGGGTTGTGTTGGAACCCATGGGAATGGTTTTCTTACCTCATGAGGCTGAGGATCAATGTTTAAAACTTTTGGACGTGTCATGAAGGCATTTGGAGTTGCCTTATCTGTCTGGGATGGTGTTGAGGAATTAGTTCATTTGAATTCACGGTAGTCGTATTGTCTGAAGCAGTGTTCCAAGGCATTTTGAGGGGAACTGGCAGGCTTCCTGTAGGAGAGCGCCGAGGAATGAGTCTGTATGTGCCCAGTATGAATGATAAGGGAACCATGGCTGTGGAATGAAATCGGGAGCATAACCGCTTATATTGTGCACACAAATGATGGAAAGGAAACTAGCTTCATCTTTGAATGAAGAAAGCTTCTCCATGAAGTAATCAAGCAACGGGAATCATGATTATAGTTTGTCTTTTACTGGTTTGTTTCTAGAATGATGCAACTCTGCCTTTTTGTTAAGTTTCATTTGCAGTCTGCCCTTACCTGTGTTGAGTAGCCATGGTAATGTACTAACACGTCTGGTGAAAAGGTTGGATCTTAATTGGACAAAAACCTTTGAATACTTTGGGTTCTATCGGAAAGGTGTTACTCTTGAGTGTATAGTAGAATATATACTTTTAATGTAGGCAAACCCACGTAGGTTTATTTCATGACAGGTAATCCCATTTATTTACAATAATGGGCCAGATACTGTTTTTCAAGTTGCCCGCTGTCTGACTTAGGAGAACATAAAGTATTGCTATGAAATGGCCTTTTCCTTTTATAGCTGACATACAGGGTCTAGCCTCAGTGTATTAGTCAAGGGAGCTAGAAATACACCACAGTTAAATTATGGGTTTGTATCTCCAGGTGGTGCTTGAATTCATGGTTGAAGACTGTAGAAATTAATTTTGCTAAAGCAAGAAACAACAGGACATTAAGCTACTATGCCAGCTTTAGATGTATGCTTCAAATATTTTTTGCTGCTCAGCATTATTCGGTAATCTTTAACTCAAATTGCAGGAAATATTTGAAATTCCATTCTAACAATATCCAACAGAGAATATTAAAGAAGCATTAAATTTCAAATGCCTGAGGGAAAATGTTCTCTTGCAACACCATGGGCATTTGGATCTCACTAGTATATGCAGTATTATAGTCTAATATTATGCTTTACTTGGTCTAAAATGAAAGCCCAATTTTAATTCTATCTCGAAAAGCTTGGCATACTGCAGTGAAAAATAATTTATTTGAATGTTGTTTTTTAATACATTGCAACTAACTTTAAAGCTTCCTCATATAAGACTCCCACTATGGCTTTTTGTAATCTGACTCTTTCATTAAAACTTCAAATATACTCTCAAAGACTTATCTCAGTGCTTTCATTGCTAATTTACAAGTTATAAGATCCCAAAGTTACCACAGGAGTTTTTCTTATTCTGTGCAATTTTTCTCTTAAGACAAAACTTTAGAGTATCTTTGTAAATATGTAAAACACCAAAACAGAGGATGAATACGCTCTTAAGAGGCAGGTAATATGCAAATGCAAAATAGGGTTTAATGATATATTTACACAATTCTGGTCTGGTTAATTTGGCAAACCCAGAAAAGTGCTAATTAAACTTTTATGATTTTATAACCTATATATACCATACTTGATAGCAAAGCTATTTCAGAAGCAAGTCCCCAGCTTACAAGATTCTGGGGGAAGAGGAGAACAGTATTTCTAAAAGGTTTAGAAAATCTCTAGCATAAATAGTATTTCTTACCATATGATTAAGTATCTCAGTATTTGTCAGAGTGGTGTGATTCTGTCAGAAAACTAAGATCTACAATCTCTAGAGAAATAGTAGGGTTTTTTTCCACCTGTGTCTGACTCTCTTCCTGTATGCACTTTTGACTGATGTAGAGAGTGGTGTCCAGGAAAATGTCGATACTGTGATATTTCATACCTGCACAGAGTGTCATGAGTAGCAGGTTTTTTAACAATAGTGGCCCAGTTGCCTGTGAAATTGGACCATTGTGACTTGCCTGACAAATCAGATTGGGGGAGGGGGGAACATGATTTAAAGACTTAAAAAATGCAGAGAGAATTTGAAAGAACAGCGTACTCCAGATGGTTTAAGATGCATAATAAATGCAGTTTAATAAATGGTTTTGTCTTTCATCATGTGGATATCAGGACTGTATAGGTATATGTGTATATCATGCATACATTAACCTATTTGTACCACGTAGCCATGTGGGAGGTAAATTAGCAGAATTTCATTAACTGTATCATTAGTTTCGCTGCAATGCTAGACTTGGTTCTTGCCAAGTTACTGTCGCTGGTTTCTGTAATGAAAGCTAGTGGACTATTGCAGTCCTACTGCAAGATCTGCTGCCACTGCTGGGAACTCCATTGTGGACACCACCTTGCCTGGGTTACCACAAACCTTTTAATGGGAGCTGAAGCCTACTGAAGGTTGATAGGCTGACTGGTTTTCCATCGTAGTTGGTCTCAGGCAGTGGTACCGAAACTTCTGAGCAAGCAGAGTGAGATGCTGTCTTGCAGTTGCAGTTGTCATCATATGAAGTCTGAGAGAGAATTATCTGTTTGAACATACCTCTCAGAAGGCAAGAATATCCACCTTGGGGTAATAATGCCATCTTGTGTAATTTTTGGGCAGAAATGACCAAACTCCTAAGAAATGCACTTTTAAAGAATATATGCCATTTTTGGAGGACAATTAAGTGATTTTGTAAATGCTGAGCCTGTCGTCCTTGAGAAATGGAAGGCTTGTAAAATGCATTGGAAATATATGTTGAAAGAATAAGTCTATATGGACTTCAAAATCAGTCTTATTACATGGCTTCAAATGTCATAAAAGTTTAGTGTAATTATATTTCTTTGATAATGCTTATATTAAGTGACTGTTCTTTAAATAATGGTATAAAGAAAAACAGAAGCAAATGTAAAGCTTAATGTGCTATTGTATGAGGCTATTTCCACTCTTTTTAACTTGAGCTGTTTATTTAAGTAGATGCGTCCCAATCCACTGTTTTGCCATTTTTTGTTCTGATAACTTGGCCAGATGCAGTGAATGTAACGCAGTGAGTTGCAATTTCCTCTTTTTATGCAGAAAGAGACCTGGGTCTGTGTTGCCTGGAGAAGAGATGACTGATGAGGGGACCTCATTAATGCTTATCAATATCTAAAAGGCGGGTGTCAAGAGGATCATAGAATGTGTTGGGCTGGAAGGGACCTTTAAAGGTCATCTTGTCTAACCTCCCTGCAGTCAGCAGGGACGTTTTTAGATTGCTCAGAGCCTCATCAAGCTTGGCCTTGAATGTCTCCAGGGGTGGGGCCAGACTCTTTTCAGTGGTGCCCAGAGACAGGACAAGGGGCAACAGGCACAAACTGGAACATGGGAAATTCCATCTGAAAATGAGGAAAAACTTCTTTACTTTGAGGGTGCCAGAGCACTGGAAGAGGCAGCCCAGAGAGGTTGTGGAGTCTCCTTCTCTGGAGATATTCAAAACAACCTGGATGCATTCCTGTGCAACTTGCTCTAGGTGAACCTGCTTTGGTGGAGGGTTGGTCTAGATGATCTCCAGAGGTGCCTTTCTGTGATCCTGTTAGTTGCCCACTGCTTTTATCATAGAATCATACAATGGTTTGGGTTGGAAGGTGGGCACATCTTCCTTTAGACCAGGTTGCTCAAAGCCCCATCCAGCCCAGCCTTGAACACCTCCATGGATGGGGCATCCAGGATTTCTCAGGCAACCTGTTCCAGTGTCTTACACTCCTCATAGTAAAGAATTTCTTCATTGTATCTAATCTAAATCTACCCTCTTTCAGATTAAAACCTTTTGTCTTGTTACTATAGCTAAAAAGTCTGTCCCCATCTTTCTTATAAGCCCCCTTTAAGTATTAAAAGGCTGCAGTAAGGTCTCCCTGGAACCTTCTGTTCTCCAGGATGAACAACCCCAACACTCATAGCCTTTCTTAATAGCAGAGGTGTTCCAGCCCTCTGATGTTTTTTGGGGCCCTCCTCTGGATCTAGTCGAACAGGTCCATGTCTTTCCAGTACAGGACACCCCAGATCTGGACACAGCACTCCAGGTGGTGTCTCAGGAGAGTGGAGCGGAGGGGCAGAATCCCCTCCCTCGCCCTGCTGGCCATGCTGTTTTTGATGAAGCCCAGGATACAATTGGCTTTCTGGGCTGTGAGCACACATTGCTGGCTCATACCAGATTTTTCATCTACCAGTGTCCCCAAGTCCTTTACAGGTCGGCTCACAATACATTCATCCGCAAGCCTGTACTGATACTGGTGATTGCCCGACCCAGGTGCACAATCGTGGCCTTGTTGAACTTCATGAGGTTCACACTGGCCTGCTTCTCAAGCCTGTCCAGATCCCTCTAGACGGCAGCCCCTCCTTTAGGCATATCAACTGTACCACTCAGCTTGGTGTTATCTGCAGACATGGCGAGGGCGGTCTCAATCCCACTATGTCACTAATAAAGATATTAAGCAGTACTGGTCCCAAAACAGACACCTGTGAGGGATGAAGGATACCACTTGTTACTGATCTCCATCTGGACATTGAGCTGTTGACTGCAACTATTTGGATATGTTTGGATATCATCCATCCAATCCATATCTCTCCAATTTAGAGGCAAAGATGTTGTGTGGGACCATGTCAAAGGCCTTAGAGAAGTCAAGGTAGTCGCTCTTCCCTTGCCCACCAATGCAGGTTCACCTTTATGGAGATTGTGTTGTCTGTCTTTAATTACATCCCTGTCATCCATACGCCTTGACATAGCTTCCAGGAGCATCTTTTCTGTGATCTTACGGGACGACAAGGTGAGGCTGTCACATAAAGCAGAACAGTGGATAGGCACCTCCTGTGGCAGCATATATTCATCGTCATGTGGGAGGAAGCAGACATGTTTTTTAAGTGTTGATTACTTTTAGATCTTGAAAGAGTTCCTTTGTAAATGTAATTAATACATTCACATTGGAACAAAATTCTTAGTGATGTTAGTGAATGAGGTGCAGCTTGTGACAGAACGTATGTGAAAGCTTCATGCCGAAGTCCCATGCCTGTTAGGAGTGCTGTTAGCTTCATTGCTGTTTCGGCCGGCTGCAAAGGTCTCTTCACGTGGAAATCAGTGTAAGATTGGCACTGGAAAACTTGTAACACTGTCAGTCTTGTGTTAAAATGCAAAATTCAGAGAGATCGTGAAACAGTCTCATTGGTGGCAGTTTCACTTGGGTAGTAAGCAGACTTACTCCTCCAGGGACTTTGATTTCGGAATAACTTGATTACTTGGCATTTCATCAAAGGGCAAATTAAACACTTAGATTCCATAAAGATCTAGCTAGACTAGCTTCTTTGCCTTTTATTAGTGAAAAAGTTTAACTTTATCACCTTTCTTCTTTTGCTAAAAGCTTTTTTGTTTTATTTTCTGGGTACATTTTTTTTTTATATGTGATGTCAGGAAACCCCCTAAGTGGCTTTTTCTGTCTCTCTGCTTTGCAATATGTCAAGTTGTATCGCTATTGAGTGCCTGGCTTAATAAAGTAACTGCACTGCTGTCATGCTTGCTTTCTGAATTGGATTGGCAAAGCTCTGCAACAGTGCAGCACATGAAATTCCGGTACATAGTCGAACTTCATTGCGGTGATCATCGATCATTTTGCGCGCAATGTGCCAAGTGGTTGAGCATTCCTTAAAAAGTAGCCTATAAAATATGCCACCCATAATGTCAGTGAATAAATGCCAACTTCGACATCTGTGTCCTTTTAAAATGTGCGTTGTGCTGGTTATTAGTCACTCTGAATTCAAGGACACGAGAGTGCAGATGTTGCATGAAGTTGCAGGAGTGGCACACCTGGATTGATGCTGCTGCTTGATTTCCAGAAGATGGCATGCTGTGAATTTTAAAACTCCGTAGTCATGGATGAACTGCAGTAAATGTCATTTTGTAATCGAGGCCACGTAAGTTAGTTATTCTACATTTATTTATAACTTATTTTTCCAAAAGTCTCTTTGCTGAGATCAAAGAACTGTTATCACCATGAAAGGAAATAACGTTTTATTTGCTGAATGGGGCAAGTAAGCAGAAGAATGAAAATTCTGCATCTTTTTCTCATGTATGTAGTAATTGTCATTTATTTCATGGATTACTGCAAAGATTATGTTTTTGGCCTGCTGCTTAAAAGTAAAGGAATAAGGATAATGGCGAAAATATCGCTTCTTCCCTTAACATATCAAGGTGG
This sequence comes from Rhinoptilus africanus, assembly GCA_013400135.1. NCBI lineage: Eukaryota > Metazoa > Chordata > Aves > Charadriiformes > Glareolidae > Rhinoptilus > Rhinoptilus africanus. Next base: position 142,993 of record VXBO01008741.1, read on the forward strand.
ATGAAAAGGAGGCATCAGTCTGAAAAGTAACAGCGACCACAACTTTAATTTGAACAAGCCCAACTCAGACAATGATTTTGGGAAAAGAAATACACAGATAAAAGTGAGAAGGCCCCTAGTATTGTATCAACCATAAAAAAAGAGTTTTAAAAAATAATATTCTATCAGCTATATAAAAAAAAGACTTTTTTAAAACAAAGGCTTGTGTAAAATACAGAAATTACTTAAGTCTGCTTCCGCCAGCTGAAGCCATTTACTGCTTTTGTTTTGCACTGCCAGTGTGGAAGATTAAACTTGTGTGGATGAGTTAATTTAATGATATCTTTTACAGCTGTGGAAATGGAAAGAGCCAAAGGCTGGAGCTAACTAGAATGGTTGGTCACAGCTCTCATTTGAGAGAAGATCTTTCCAAATTGCTCAGAATTAATGCATTTTTAAACAATGTCCTTAATAAGGGATAAATCCTGGATGAACTGTCTTAAAAAAAAAAAAGGGAAATATGATCTTTGTGGTTGAAATCATACTCCAAAATTTGTAAATGATAAAAATTTCTTTGGAATACATGGAATTGCAGAATTGCAAACACAAGATCAAAGACTTCAACCAGGTATCAATGCTCAAGTTTATATAAAGGAGTCAAAATGTATAATTGAAGAGTTGCAGGCTTACTATCACAGAAGGACATTAGCTTGATTTTCGTGGCAAAAGTTGACCTATAATATACTCACAGCGATAACAGTAGTTGCTATGTTTGATGCTTTTATTATTATTTTCTCATTTTTTAATTTTTTTTTCCATTTTTTTGAAACCCTGCGAAAGCAATAAATTTGCCAGTGATTGGCTGATGCTGTAAAGGCATCCTTGCATGGCCATCTGCAGAATTATTGTCAAGTTATAGGTTGTTGGCACAGTACCATTTTTCCCATCATATTGCCACTTACCTTTGGTGTAAACTGGAGTCAAATAAGAAATGGCTTGCTAGAAAGAGTGGGTCAAACTGTGAAATGATTGATAACGAATAGATATGCACAAGGTAAAGAACAAACTTAAAAAACATGAACGTGCCACTTGGAATTTTCAAAATTGTCTGTCCAATTCCTTTCATTTCAATTTTTTATTTTTATGTGATACTGAGGTAGAAAGCTTCTGTGAGAGCTCAGATGCTCTTTCTGGGGAAAGGAATAAAGAGAACATGCACCGTTTTAATGGTTGTTGCTAATTTAGGGCTGCCAAACCAACACTATTCACACTGACATCCTGTCTTTTCAGACAATGTGAAGTAATATATTGAAGTAATTAAAGACAATTGCTTGTAATAGCAGAAAATTACTATAATTGTTTTGTTTTCCAGATAACAAATGCAGATTTATCATTTCTGTGACCACATCCAGGCTTTTACTACCAGAATTCACAGAGAAACCATAAATAGTTATTGTTTCATTACGCCTAATGTCATTGGCATGAATTTAACTCTGTTTTATTTAAAAAACAGTCAGAACAAGTTTTATCATCATGTTAAACATAAGCCCATTCTCGGTTTTCAAAAGCTTGTTTGTGTTTTGTCACACCTGTTGATCACAAATCATATACACATCTTGAATGGTAATGACACTTTTTAAAGGTTTTAAAGAGAGAAATTAATCTTGCAGTGAAAGAAAAGCAAGCTTCAAAATGCTTCTGCCTTCTAGTGATTTCGTCACGTAACTCCAAGTCTATTAGAAGACTTGGTCACTTGTATGCTGTTTCCTCATGTTCCATGACATCTACAGGGTGCCTATAGTGACATTTTTCCCTCCAAAACTGGGAAGGCCTTTGCTGGCAGAAGCTGTTTTAAAATCCATTTTTAAAAAATAAAAATCTTTCTTTGAACAACTTATTTTGAAACGTAGACTGCAGCCAAGAGACATACTGAATTTTCAGTAACCTGTGAAGTTGTAACAAAATGTGTAACTCTGTTTATAGCACAGGGTTGCTATTCAATTAGACTTCCTTTTTCTTTGTTAATTATTATGACTGAAAATATTCATCAGAGTGTAAAGAGCAGTGATGCATATAGAGGGCATTCATATTTAATTTGTTGATCTTTGATGATATTATCAATGTAGAGGTCATACAGTGAAGGTATATATGCTGTATTGAAAATTAATACAGGTAATTCTGATATTGTTCATACTAATTGTACCATGGCCAGTTTCTGTGTTATGTCACTGATTTTATTTTTCCCATGGACTATTGCAGACTTTTTCAGTGTAAATTTGGTTATGTACATAATATTGCCTGTTTCCAAAACATTTCACTCATTACTTTAACAATCAAAATCTTGTAAGTGACATAAAAATATCTGTTTAGATATAACTGCAGCTTTTTATTTAAAGCAGTTTAACCATCTCCTGGTTTGCCTGTTAGGTCTTTTTTAACTTAAGAAACTAAAAGTGAAAGACAAGCAAATGGGTTCGAGGTTGGATGAATAATCATGTTAATGATTGTGAAATAGAATCTGAAGAATCAAAAAAATTGCAATACAGGGGTATCAAGATGGTTTTCTAAATGCTGAAGTTTTAGATTGCCTTGGATAGGATACGCAGCATAGCGACTGAGAGAATTACACCCTCAGGCTTTTGTTCTCTGCCTTAAGCAGAAGCTGACCCTATTTTGAGGATCTGAAGTTGTTGACAATTTCCCACCTAGGCCAAGTGTATGTATGCGCCTCATCGTAGTCCTTTGATCTGAAGGGATAGTGCAGATCACTGTCCTTATAAAGGACCTGTATTTGAAGTATTAAGCAGGTTTCTTTCCTGAACTTCTGCCCCTGGTGAGGAAGCTGTTTCTCTGTCCTCGTCTCTTGAGTTTCCTGCTGGGCTTTTGATGCTGGTTTTGCAGCTGGTTAGCAGAAGGTGCCATTCATGGGGCTTGAGTTTGAGTCTTGACACTAAGCGACAGCACAGCTAGAGTGGATATATCACTCCGTCAGCTCCTGCTTCTTTGCAGGTTCTACAAACACAAATAGGGTCCACTTGAAAAAGGCACATGGACAGAGTAAATGTTCTTTCAGAAGTTTCGTGGTAGAGAAAACAGTGCAAAAAGGAGTGGGAATGTAGTGCATTGACATGAAGATGCACTAGAGGGCCAGCCTGCAGGTAACCATTTTCCAAGAAGAAAACTGGGTAGTGAGCGGAAGGAACTTCTGAGAAATTACAGGAGGAGAAAGAACTGTCTGAAGCCAACAGGGCTCAAAACAGGACTGAATGTGGAGAAGGGTGATAGAGTGACAAATGCGTTCAACCTGAAAATGTAATCAGACAAGCATGTTTCCCTGCTGGAGAAGGGATTTAGCAACTTTGAACTCGAAATCATGTGATTTCTTCCTCCTCCTGGCTAGATTAAAAAGGGGAATGATGTTTTTAATATTATATCATGCTTAACAAACCATTGCGTGCTGTGTCAAGTTCATTTTCACTATCAGCTCTGGCTAAAAACCATTGCTATCTGTAGTCTAGCCTGAAGGTGACAAGAGATTTGAATCATTGTAATTAGGCACTCATCATACTGCAAAAAGATACAACTATCTTGATGAATCGATATATATAGAGAGAGAAAAAGAAGCTGGGGGTTGGTGGTTTTTTTTTTCATTTAACTGCAGTCTGTGCCTGGGAATGTGAGAGCAGAAATGAGCTCGGCAAGAAGTAGGAGGCGTTTTCCTCAGCATGACAACTTTTGTCCTGTTCTCTGTGCAGAAAAAGCTAAGAGGTTTTTTGCCCTTCCAAGTCCTGTTGACACCTTCAAATGTTCTTGGGCCCCTCCCAAGTTTTACTTGACAAACATATTCAGATGTCCTACTTCTTTCTGATTTTGAGAAATACGTAAGAATTCACTTTACACACTTAGGCAAGAGCTATGAAATGAGTTATTGTTTGCCTTTTAGAATTGTAGCTGCAGGGCACTCTTTTACTATGAAGTATAAGTGATGAAAAAGTGGATCTGCCCAGCAAAGTCAGGATTGTGGCTGGATATGGCAGAAATGGAGTATAGGGAACTTTATCCCTCTGGGGAAAGGCATTTCCATACACACCAAAATGTATTTTTTCACGACCTTTATTACAGCTGCCTTGTATTAGTAATTAGATTTTGTTCTCATTTTCTCTTCCATTATAGAAAAAATGCAGAAAACATTCCTGAAATACGTATGGCTTTCACCAGCTAGAGGTGTATTGTAATTTTTACCTTTTCTTTCGGGGAACAATGAGTTACCCTTCATTCTTTTTCTCTGAAGATACATCATTTTATCTTATCACTCATCCGCCCATCTTTCCTCAGAGCTTGGGTAACATTCTTTTTGATTATTAGGATGTTAAATTGTTCGAAAATGAATCAGGGAATGGCATTTATTGCCCAGTAGCGTGCTTACTGTGCAGTGGAGTGTTGTCATAACCACAAAGTGCTTGAATTCAGGGCCCTAATGCCAATTTATAAGTGCTGTAATTTTCAAAAGTGAAATGCGAATATGGATTTTAATACTTCTCTTAGGCAGTGGCAGTTGAAATGTGATAATGTACTTTGGGGGGTGTGTGGGGCTGTAAGTGACTTGGCTTACGTGACTACCCTATGAACTATGGATCTTTCAGAGTTTTGAAGAATGGATGTTTTTAATTAATATGTTATATAGTTTTGTGGAAAATTAAAAAAAAATACAAGAGTTTGCTAGTTAATGTTTAAGCTAAACAGATTTGGAACGTACTGAAAATAGATTTCAAGCTGTTTTTTGTAAAAATTTACCCTTCTGAAGTGAGCAAATACGAGTTCTGTTGGTCATGGAAACTTTGTCGCTGTTGAGATTAGGGTTTAAATCAGTTAATCTGCAGCACTAAAATATTAGCATGAATTCAGGTTTGCAACCTTAGATGTTTAACAACAAATGTAGCTGAGAGTTTTTCTGTCTTGAAATGATGAACTGGAGGTAGAGTTAACACTTAGCTCATAATAGCAGCCATAATTTCCGGATGACAACAGATGCATTTGTATTCAGGACACTGCTATTTCCCCCTTTTTTTTTAAATCACCTGACTCCTGTAAGCAAAATCTGCTGAGTAAGGGAACAGCATTCTTCTTTGATTACCTGAAGGGATAACTGGTCACACAATCTGCCTTTCAGTTCCCACATTTATTTTTGGAGCGCGTTGTCTGATTTGATGGATAAGGTAGAGGTCTTAAGAGCTCCAAACATGTATGTGTTTTGTGGAAATCTAAGGACATCCAAATTGATGTTCCCTTCGCCAGACTCCTCAAGAAAAGGCTGTGACCTGAGCTCAGGGATTTTTTTTTTCAATTTGGCCTTTGGTATCAATCACTAAATATATACTTACTGATTGCTGAGAAAGCTTGTTGCGCCAGACCAGCCGTAGTGTCCTGCTTTGTGCTTGGCTGGCATGAGAGTTACGTGTAGTGGCAGAGGAGAGGAAGGAAAAGGGAATTAAAGGACATGGCTGCAAAGAAATGGGTGAGCTGACTAATGTAGAAAATATTTGGGAAACTTGAAGGAAAAGCAGGGAACTTGATGTGTAGGTTTGGGAATATGAGGATAACACAGTAGTGTTGGGCTTGTAGATCAGCACTCCATAGAAAATCAGGCAAGTTACAGTGCTGTTCACTGTTTGCATGTCCTTTGGATTACAACCTGTATATGTTGGGACATACAAGCACATTGAAAATAAAATTTTAAGTACTGTGTAATGCTTGTTACCATTTTGGTTTTAGTTTGATCGCTTACTCATCACGGGCGCTGTGTTTTCTGCTGACAGAAAAAGGCTTCCTTGTTCTTACATGTTGATATATTGCTTCGTTTAAGGAGAATGTTGGTGTTGCCTTCAGCGCAAATGATGTATGCATTTGCATTTCTGGAACACTTTCAGAGTTTCACATTTGCTTTTATCTCCTCCACAGAATGAGCATCTGTTTTCTAGTTTATCTTTTCTGAAGATCAGCATAGATTGTTGATTACAGACTGCAATAAATTAACTTGTCGACTTTTGCCATATTTCATATTTATGTTATATATCTGAACAATGTTGAAGATTTATAGAAGACTTTAAAAATTAATCCAAGATGTAAATGTTTGAAAACAAAAGCTTTTTTTTTTTAATCTGGCTTTTATTTCTAAAAGCCTGCTGCATAAAATCGCATGTGCCTTTCTGAATCAAGCTTTTTAATTTTAATCGTTGAAGGCTTTTTCTAGTGATTTATTAGACACTTGACTTTGTGCAAGTATATCATCATAAAACTAACAACTATTCTCATCTTTACTTGCCTAAACCAGAAAAACAGAGAATTTGAAAATACAGTGTTTATTAAGGTAAAAAATACATTTTTTGTCATGTTGTGTTCTTTAGTTTGCTTTTAAAGGAATTTACTTTCAAATTACTGTCTTGCAAAATAGGCTTAGGAAACTTCTTTGTAGTCACAATCTAACTCTTCATTAATTGTTAACGGAAATTACTGAATAGTGGGAGAAATTTGTACATTTCACTTTTTCAGTAGAAACAGCTGAGTGACTGTCTTCTACTTGCGGGCAGCATGCAGTTTTGTTTTCCAGTTGCAATATATAGAAACAGTTTAGTTCTTAACCTCTCTATTTTATTTCGGTTTTCCAACCAGAACTAGCACTTTGAACACCTAAGTGTTTTGAGCTGAAAATATTCCCCCAACTAAACTCTTTACATAAGCGTACCCTCAAGTTTGCTTCAACATAGTTCTTGGTGTGCTCTTGTGAGCTGAAAGTGTAGGAGCCAGAAAGCGATGGAAGTACGCCAAGTGTTTGCACAAGAAGAAAATTATCATTTTCCATTCTCTGTGAAATTCCTCCTTCCGTGTTATCCAGACAGTATTGGCCTACTCAGAAGGTATCTACTGTTTCTCTCTGTTCTGAATTGCCAGGGAATACATGACAAATATAGGAAACAACTTAGTTTCTTTGGCCCTGCGAGAAAGTTTTGACCATGGCGTGTATGTCTTTTGCAGTAGTTCAGGATAGACTTAGGTTCACAGAGAGCGTCATATCTCCAAACAATAAATCTGTCATCACATTTACATTTGTGTTGGGATGTGTGTGATGCATAACAGGCAAAACAGTTGCTCAGGTGTCTGAGTAATCACAAACAGATCAATCCTCTATAAAAACACGTAAGCATCATGTTTGTGTTTTGCCAACGTGATGGTTACATTATTCACACATCAAATCTCTGTCCCTTTTGTAGACTGTTGGGTGATGCAACAAGCTGTGCTGCACAGCCTGCAGCGGAGCGCTATCTTTGGGCTTTTCCTAACTGTTTTCTTAGCTTTTGTATGAAAAGAAATCAGTCCAACCCTTACCTTGAAATTTCTGCAAAGCAGTCTGTTCCAGTAGTTGACTTGATATTTTGTGGTGTGGAATAGTGGGGAAAAAAACCTGAATTGCTCTTTGTGTTGATAAAAGCAGCTGCATTATATAGCATAAAAGCAAATGTTTATTTTAAATAAAAGACAAAATCCTCGGAAAAAAATACTTAGTGGCTTCCTCTGAGAGAGCGGTTTGTGGAGGTACCTTAGGATAAATGCATTGATTTTTGTCTACTGTTTTTCTGTAAGTTATCTAAATGAAAGTTAGGTACCATATGACATGTGTGGGATATGAGAAGAGCTGAAAATGCAGCTGTGCAGCGGCGTGTTGTATTGACTTCATCATTTTAGAACAACAAGAGTCTAGGGAGGGATGTGTCTGTCCTGACCTCTCTGACCCCTTGTCAAAACCAGCAGGGCAGAGAGATCGACTGACCTCATCTCTGTGAATTTGTGTCTGTTGGTTTGGAGGGGCCATTGTGGCTTTTTTTTTACTGTGGCTGTTTTTCTGATGTCCAGGATGACGACGTTTCTGTGAGCGTGCGGCCGTTCACAGTCAGCTTCTGAGCTGTCTTCCTTGCAGAGCCTTCTCTGACTTCGGGTGAGGTTTAAAGCCAGTGGAGGTGATTTTCTGCCCTTCTGCGGAAGGGGGAGCAGGGCAGCCTTGGCGCGGTGGTAATCCTGCTGCGAGTTGTGGCGGCGTTCGGAGTCAAAGGGCTGGATGGAGGAGTCACGGCGCTGGACCAGGGCTGGCACACCAGGCTGCCTTGCGCTGCCGCTGCTGCCGCACTGATCGTGGAGCCCAAAGCCCGGTGTGCTTTCCCTGGCACACTGGTACATCTTCAGTTTACAGTGCTAGAGGCACTCCATATTTAGGAAGACTATTTTAGAGTTATTAATATTTAGCGCCATAAGGCTTTGTCTAAAATTAATCAGACTGTATGTTATAAGGGGCCCGTCAGTATCATACATCATGACAACAATGGAGCTAACAGATTCTGTTTATTTTTGAAACAGACCTTTAGATGTCAAATAAACAAAAGCATTAGATAATACCTCATGGCAATGTGGAAACAAACTGCATTAAGTCTTTCTCTAAGACTAGCTAGGTAATTTATCTACTACTTAATTAAAAGATACGAATGCCAAGTGTTTCCACAAGTTTTTTGGAGTGAACTCTTGGATTCCACAAGAAGAGAACTAGGTCAAGTACTCAAAATTTTGTTTCTCATAAGGAATAAGCCATTTCCGGGCAGGCCACCTGTTTTCCCTTCTGTCAAATGCCTTGGTCTGAGAGCTCAGAGAAAAATCCAAGGATATTTTTTAAGGGGTTCAAAAGAGCATAAAATGATTTTAAAAAAAAGCAAACCAAACCCAAACAACCAGCATCTAATTCCTATTTCCTTTTTTTTCCTATGCCAGTTTATTACATGTACAATTTCATTTATGTCCTTTCAGATTTTAATAGAGTCCAAGATAATTTTTCAGTTTGATTTCTATTAAGTGGTAAAAGACCCCGAAATTTCACCAAAAGTCAGACAAGGCCTTTCTCTGTGTGACTTTGTATCAGTTTTCTGAGAGGAAAGGCAGGACCCTGCCCCACGCCTTCCCCTTCCCCCAGACAGGACCTTCCCTTTGGCCTTGGGCAGTTTTTTCCCGTTCCTTTCCCATATAAACTTGATTACATGTCTCTGAATGTAATTGAAGGGATCTGTAGGCAAGGGGTAGGTCAGACCTGAAAAAGGAAGGGAGTTGTTGCTCCCTGGGAATGAATTTGGAAGTTTGCTTGTTTTCTTAAGGTAATTTTTGTCTCTTAAAATCAGCATGTAGTTTTTTCACTGTGTAGTCCTTCTGTTTCTCCTGCAATGTTCACCCCTAAGTATCTCATACATTTCCTTGCCTATTGAAATTTAAAGAGCTCTTCTAATTGTGTTTTCTTTGTCAGTGGTGTTTCTTTCCCTATGGCTGCTTTTGTCTTAGAATTTGTCTTGAATTCAGACGCTTTTTTGGAGAGCTCAATTATTATTTTTTTTTCTATGGGTAGGATTGACAGCCTGAGGATCTCTATTGCAATTATTTCTTAATTTGTCGTATAAGCTGGAGTTGTTCTGTGTGCTTTGGTGAGGTGCGGGGGTGTGTTAGTACCTCTTCTGCAAATCCTTTGGGTTTGATATATTATAAACTAGCAAAGACCTGAGTTTAGTGCAGCGGTGTTAGTGATGGAAGTTGAGAATTCAGCATGTCTGTGTTTGGAACTGTGGATTTCAAGACTTTTTAAGAGTTTTAAAAGTGTTTTTTAAGTGATGGACAGTAGAAAAAATGGCCGTTACCTTGTAATGGACATTGTGATCTCCTCTTCCAGGTCCCTGTTTGCACTCAACCTGAGTTACCATGTGCCTGACTCTGGGGGCCTGGGAATAACAAAATCCCAATGGCATCTGCTATGGAAGTACACAAGTGTGTAAGAACATTGTAATGCATTTAAGAAATATTTTTTTTAAATCCATAGAAAGTGTCCCAAGTTTCATAAGTATAGTGGTAAGAAGTTTCCTGAAGTGTTGGTGTGTGTGTTTTTTTTAAAACAGCATGTGGTAACTCAGGTTGAGTGAAAAGAGGGGCCTGGAGAAGAAAATTACAAAGTTCTTGAATGTAGTAAAAATACCAAATTTTTCTATTTTCCAAGTTATACATTCTAAATATTCTTGTCTTGTTAGGATTATCTTCATAACAAGTAAACGGTAATGTTCCTGGTTGGTTTTTTTCCAATGCTGTTCTCTTGCACCTCTATTGCTTCATGCAGCCTCTCTGTCACTCTTGTGAAATAATGACCATGATAGTTTTTAGAAAGGTTGATAAAGTTGGTAATGGTAGACTCCACTGTTCTCAAGGTAAGAGACACCATTTATTACAAGTCCATCATTTGGAACATCCTCTGAAGAGGATGTCCTGAAGAGGACATTGCTTACGAAATAGAACTCTAATTCTTTGTCTTTAAAATGACAAACCATCCATGGCAGTGTTTGTTCTCCTGATGTTGCCACATGAGAAGCCTTCCCAAACATAGTGCTGTGCCTTTTCCATCAAAGTGGATTTTTGATGGGCTTTTCCCCCCTCCTATCTTCCGGTCTTCACAATATTTTCTCCCTGTTCTACACATGATTAGTAAGAAAAAGGAAGAGTTGAGCCTTATGGAGAGGGAGTCAGGTTGAACTCACTGAAAGCAAGAAGAGGTATTCGCATTTACAATGTATGTTTGCTGCCTTGGGTCAACATCCTGGAAGTTTCCCGTATCCGCATATTTGCTGGCATATGTACTGAATTTGCTTAAAAAAATAGAAAAAAACACTTCCTCATGCAGTTCCTTTCACTTAACATAAGTTTCAGTGACATCTGTATTGTTGCTCTTGTGTTGATAGCAACAATGTTAATATCAATGTCATTAATATCAATGGATGCTGAATATTGATTGTATTGGAATAAATTTTAAACTTGCCTTTGTGTTGTGAAAAATTTCCATTTAAATTGCCTCAAAGTCAGTTTTTCTCTTTATTGTAACTTAAAGACAGAAAAAAAAATAGTGAAAGCTTTGAAAGAATTTTCTAATGCAGTGCTGGCTAAATCAGTTTGTGTTTAGATGAAGTGTCACAAATTTATTAATGGGAAGAGTAAGAAGAGTATTTTTATATCAGTATTGAATTTAATCTTTTGTGTCTGTTCGTGTTGAGCATATAAATCTTAGCAGACTTGAAAATGGAATTTCACCCCACAACTTTGTTTTGTAGAAATATAAGACTATGCGTGTGTTTACAGGGCAGAGAATCGGTGGTACTTGGTCTCCATATAAAATGCTGGTTCATGAGAGATGTATCAAGAACTGAGTAGTATGAACGGGTGCTTTGAGGCTTAAACTGAAACCAAGCAAAAATGTGCAGCCTGCCTCTTTTGCCTGTAATAGGGTCAACATTGGGATCCATGATCCCTTTGATCTTTACATAAAACAGATGAAAATGCATAAATTGCTTCTAATCAGAGATGAATTAAAGGAAAATAGCCTCCCGGAGGACAAAGCACCCCAGGCACCCATCAACAGCCTTACCAAATGACAGACCTGGAGGAGACTTCAAAGCTGCAAACACAACTGCCAGTGAAATCCACCAAGAATCTAGATGCCATTTAAAATAAATAATTTTCACAGTTTACCAGTGCCCAGAACTCTCTCTTTAAGAAAAAGTGACAGAAGCACACTACATGGACTTGCTTTTTAAGCTGATAAGTGTTCTTTTTCTTTTAGAAGAGTTGATAAAGGCAAGACTTGCTTGTTTAATTTAGTCCAAAAATGTGTTCGGACATGACAAACATTGGTAATTTTTGTGTCAGGTAGGGTTTACTCAATTTGAGTGGCATATTGTTTTGAAGCTGAAGTGTATGTTTTTGGTGGAGGCAGATCAGACATTTATTGTAATTGCGTCCTTGGTTGTCATCTGTATTTGTCACTGTGAACATAAGCACAGGTAACATCCCTCAAGCAGCAGAAGAAGGAGGAAATGTAATCATTTTGATTTTGGAGGTGAGGAAAGGTTTGAGGCAATAATTTTATTGTGAGCAGTGTTCTCTTTGTGGAAAAAAAACCATTTTATTCCAAGTTAAATCAGAATTCAGATCCTTTTCTAGCTCAGCTAACTCATTTAGATAATGTTTAGATACTAGTAGCAGTAATGTTAAATATAAGAAATAGTCTTGAATAAAAAATACTAATTACTGGGTTGTTTCAAGAGAGAGAGGTAACCTAAACACAATTTTTTACTTTTTTGTTAGTATTCTGTTTATGAGAGGATACCAAAACTGTGTTTAGCATTTTCATGTATAGAGAATAAACGCAATTTTATGGAGTACTGTTAATAAAAACTGATGCAGTCCGTTCAAAATAATTACTGTATTAGGAAGGATTTTACCTGCTGCCAATCGTATATGTTGCTTGTGTTGTGTACAGCATAACCTTATATCCAAGCCCACATAAATTTGAGAGTCACTTAGACACATATAAAGAACATACGACATTTTCAAATATGCAACTGCATATGAAATTGTTCAGTGGACCGAATGATTTGTGGTAGATGAGGTCAGAAAGGTTGCCTAATTCTTTGTTGTAAGAACTTCTTTTCAGTTGCTTATGACTTTAATTGCTGTAACTGAAGTATGTGTTATGTGTTTGTCTAGGGCTGTTGGGTTTTGGAAGAAGAAAACAAAAAGATTTTGCTGATCTGTCTAAGGAAGCTAGGAAAAATTGCTGAAGGCTTTCCTTCTATTAAAAATTTTTAAGGTTTTTCCCACATCCCGAAGTCACTGATCTCTCTGCTCTTTGGAGCATGCATTTTAAATTAGGTTTTGAAAAATTGGAGTTTGCCTGTGTCTTGTGAGACCTTCATGTTCAACCGTTAGCTTTCCAAAGCTTGCATCTTCACTGACTGCGCTTCTCCCACTTTTGGCCACTGACCAGGCTGCACGTGAGCCTTCCTCACAGAGAGAGAATGAGCAGAGACTGACTCCTGGCAGAAGGGACACAGTTGGGCTTTTTTCATAAAGACTGATCCTGACTGATCCTATTAATATCTGGACTGACATGGCATAAGGCTGTAAGGCAGAGCAGGAAGTCTGCCTTCCTCTGTCAGGTGGGATGAGTGCTACAAAGAGAAGAGAGAGAGTGAAGTCTGAAAGTCAAGAAAAGAGAAATCAAGTGTCTTGAATATACTTTGATGGCCTGTAATAGGCAGAGCAACAGCTTACCTGATATGGACTTTTTTAGCATGAAAAAAGAGGTCTTTGCCACACCTTACACAGAGAATCACCCTTGTTCCCTTAATTCTTGCTCTGACACTGTTTTTCTGCCTAACAGCAAAACCTCCTCTAATACTGAGTCATACTTCATTGACTGATCAGTATATAAAGCCGAAAAACAAAGTCAGCCACTCTTCCCTTCTGTGAGTACATGGAAAATTGTTGCAGGTTACCTGCTTCCGGCACCACTGTTTCCTTCTCCTTTCTTGAACTTTTATTGCAGTTGATCCTTTGAATTAGGCTGGGCCTTGTGGTTTTGGGACTTACATGTTTGTCACACCCTTGGTGAAGAGAAATCCCAGTTCACTTTGAGTGAAAGTTGAGAAGTTGAGTGGAGGAATGCAGCAGTAATGTCTTCCTTCTGCAGGATATCAAGTAGCACAGGTACACATTGATACTGCTAGGCAACACAATAGCTTAGCGTGCTTGCTTTTTTTTTTTTTAAGAGGGAGTTTATTTTCTCAAATCCCCTTTCTAGATGCAAGGAAATTTTGGCTATTTACTTCACGTTTGCTATGTAAATCTACTTGGAAAGGAAGGATGATGTATGACCATCTGCATTAAGCAATCAGAGTGATGGACTCATCAAACTCTTAGCAATATCCTCAGGCTCCCCTTAAGGTGGCAGGATGCATTAATCAACCAGCCAGAGTGCCAAGTGCTGGTGCTTCTAAACTGGGGCTCACAGGGGCATGAGATGCCTCAGGGATCTGATTCACAATCTGGGATGGTTTACCTTGGGTTGGTTGGTCTGATTATTGCGCTGCCTCTGCTTCAGGGACAATGCAGTTGCTTATTTAGCAGCTCCACAAATTACAGGTTGGCAAATTAAGGGAAACTGAAATTGGTGCTGGCGTGCCATTGGCACTGAGCTCTACCTTGCATCAGTTCACAGCTGTGAAATACTCATTTCACAAGTAGCTGAGCCACCCTGCAACAGGGTGAGAACCCCTTCGTCCCCAGGAAAAAGAGAATTAGGTGGACAACTGGAATGAGAGCTATTGCATCTCTCCTGCGATCATCTGCCGTGTTCAAGAACTGGTGCCCTGAACTAGAGCAATTCTGTCCTTTGTCTTCTCCCTCAGTCTTTCAGCATCCACATTCAAAAGCATTGTAGATAAGGAATAAACAATTTAATGCCATGATTACTGCAATACCCAGACATGTCCAGTTCGCCTAGATACACTCTCCCCCAACAGAGATATTTTTAAAGGGTTTTATTCACAGGATTCCTCTACCTGCATGTAAATAAGGGGGTTTACATTTGGGATTTTTCTGCTTATAAAGGACCAAAACAAGGACTTACAATTCTCAAAAGCTTTTAAACTTCTTCAGATCTAATTGGATTGGTTTTGTTGGACAGGAGTCATAGCTCTGACAATTGCATGCAAATGCAGTTGCATTTTGCATGCAATCAGTGGCAGTTATCTCCAATTATGATAATTTGATCAGGAATATATATTTGGTTGTTCTGCTGTTTCATATTTACTTTAGGAATTGGGTAGTGGCAGTCTCATGTGAAAGGCCTTCACCCTAGTGGGGATTTCTGTGCAGTCCCTGCCATGCCTGCAGATTTCAATGTACAAGCCCAATCTTGGAGAGCTTTCAGTATATCTGCTTGTCAAAATACCATTTTCCTCCTTTTTCTTCATCATTGCCTTTGTCATCATCACCACCGTCTTTGTTAGGAATTTGCCATCTTTATGGCCTTTCAGTCCACAGAGACAGAGTGATCATGTGGCCTTGTGTTCATTTGTGCCTAAATTTGCCTTTGATTTTCATCTGACACAGATACCTCATTTCTCTAGGCTGTGATCAAACAGTGCAGGGAGTTTAAATTTTCAGATTACCTGTAATCCCATTTTATTTACGAAGGACAGAAACATTTGTCACGGTCTTGAGTTTGTTTACTCCTCTGCCTTCAGCAGTTGAATTTGAAACCTTCATTGCCCTGTCTCCAGCTTCCTTCAGAAAGAAAAAAAAGAGGATTATAACTGCCTATAATTCAGTCCAAGACACTGGGGGCTTGGTGATGTGCTGCTGCTGTCCTGGCCTCCCAGAGAAGCTACCATGCAGAAGGATTTTCCCCCTTCCTACCATGTGGAGAACAGAGGACGGGCAGAACACAAGAATAAAGCATGCAAGCATGGCTCAGTTTGCAAGGAACATCTCCCTGTGAGATGCCTCTAGTTGTTCCAGCCTCTGCTGTTTATAAAAACAAGTTTAATTATCCCAGATTATAGTCTGGCATATTAATGTAAACTGTGACTGGTTTTGGTTTCCCTTAATATGCCAGACTGTAGCTTGTGGTTGTTCAGAAGCTCTGATGCAACGCCCGTGGTATTGCAACAAAGGGGGATAACAATGGGTGAAAAGAATGAGTACAGATGTCTCAGAGCAAACCATCTCTGACCAGTCAAAGCTTTTAGATAGTCAGTAGAAAATCGGTTTGCTTGGTGACACTGCCGACTCAACTTCTACTGCTCTGCTGGTGAGAAAAAGGACTGTTCCAGGCACTTTCTAAGGCATCCTCTCATCGTGGAACTGTTGTGTCCAGCTCTCTTCAGCTGAAAACACCTTGCAGATATCAGTGGTTCACATTATCTCTTTCCTGAGAATACAGTTTTAAGAGGCATCTTTTTGGCAACCCTGCCAGCTGACACAGCTCTTGTTTTGCTCTTGCATCACTACCATAATTGCACTGGTAAATAATTTGTAGAGATGCCTGGTGAGCTGGTTCAGGGAATTGAACTGGTTTTAAATTGAGCATTTTCCTTTTTATGGCCTTAAAAACACAAAAATGAAGGAGGATCAACAGCTCTGGCTTTTTTTAAGGAGGGTCCATTCTCGGGACCCTCTGTGGTGGGGATGTGGGTGTAGCAGCAAAGCTGCTGTTGATCAGTTTTAGGCTATCTATCTCATAGTGAACAAGGTAACATTCTTCTCAAGGTTGAGAAGGTTTTGCAATCTAAAGAATGAGTTAGGGTACAGGGTATCCAACTAATTGAACTGTTTTTATAAGGAATCTATTCTGGAATTTTGGAGAGGCCTGTAATGAACCCTGTTACTACCCAGCATCATCTTTTAAACATCGTATTAGCAAAGGCTTTGTGCCTTCCTGTATGCAAAATGCATCCCTGATTTCCCCCTTAGCCCTGCCTCCCTTAACCCACTGACTTGGGCTCCTGGAGCTCCCTTAAAAGCGTAATGCTAAAAATTTTTGGCAGAAGGTTTATAAAGAATGTGTGCAAAAAGGCTGCACAAGAAGATTGTAGAAAGCCAGTGTTTTCCTGATAGTGGTGACTCGGGAGGATGTGGTACCAGTAAATCGAGGAGCTTGGAATACTATGCAGTGATATCCTTTGTAAATATCTGAGAAAAAGTACAGATATTTTTAAATAAAATTTGCCTTTATAAATGTTGCCTATATTTATATTGAGCAAATGTGATTTGAGTATAGCTAGTAATTTAAAAGGTTTGTCTGTTTTTTGAAAATAAATTATTTGAATGCTTGATGGAGGTAAAGAAGAAATTAGCAGGTGCAAGAGCAGAATAGGAAGAGGGATTGCAGCTGAAGCAAGGCTTAGGTTTGTGAGGAGATGTAGGAGAAATATTAATCATTTAGTTTGGGAAAAGTAAGTGGTATTGATGGAAAGAGACTGTCTCTGCAGTGCAAGTCCTTCAGTATTACAAGAAGGGCAGAGAATTTCTGTAATATGTGTTGAAGATGAGGTGTTGAAGGAGATGTCTTTCTAATGTGGCTCAGGTTGCTTTAACTACCTCAGAATTACATGAAGATTTAGGGATAGAGACCGTGTCTGTGCTTTCTTTAACTAGCTCTAAGCATTTCAAAACATCCCTGTTATCTAAAAAACAGCGTTGGGGCTTGGGAACTCTCACTGGGGTCCTTGTTCTGCCTCCAGCTTCTGAAGCAGTCTCCTCCGCAAGCAAATGGGGAAGGTTATTCTGGTATCCAATGTGTGTTGGGCTCAGCCAGTATGGGAATAATATGATGTTTTTATTTGAAATTCAAGAGACTGAAAAGCATGGTGCATAATGCCTTAAGGAGGGGGCTGAGAGGGGTAGGTACTGCTTCACTTCATCAGCATAAAGAACTGGGAGCCTGGAGCATCCTAAGTAGCAATGGAATTTTTGTGGACCTTACTTGCTGAATCTGAATTTTTTTACTGAGCAGTTGTGAACAATATTGTGGGGTTTTCCACCCAAGGCCAGAGATTTTGAATTTATTTTAGGGTCTAGCTTATAAAAAAAAGAGAAAAAGTTCCGCCCTGCAAAATTTGAAATTGTTTTAAAGAAAAAGTTAATAGAGTTTTAAGCAACTGAACTGGTTTTGCTGCAAAGTTATCTCAATTTCCACCTCCAGAAAAGGAAAGTCAACCTGGTGAAGATTTATTTGTATTTCAGCTTACAGAGATGAAGTTTTGCAAAGTTATTCACAATTTTAAGTACCTTTGTAAAATTAGTAAGGTGGTTTGACACTTCTAAATGGCAAGGCTGCCAGCCTGCCCATAACAATAAAAGACAAGCTCGGGCACTGTATGATGCATTTTTCTAATATGATAATGCTTGCCTTTAATCTTTTAAGTAAACATTTTTTCAAGACTTACATTTTTATAGGAAATTTTACTTTCTTGTGTAATGGTTTAAAATGCATATATGTGTAGGTTGATTTCCACTTAAGCAACTGGTTAAATTACGCTTTAGAGACAGTTTTGTTGACTTTGATCACAAAACAGGTCTTTCGTCGGGACCTAAGCGTATCTTTAAAATGAAAACCAAGTGGTAACTAAATGAAGAATATGCTTGCAGAGGTCGTGTTTTGGGAATGAAAGACACAAATGCAAGGTGGCAGAAAATGAAATGAGTCTCGTTTGAAGGAAATGGGGGCGCATTTAAGATAGTTATATTTTTTTCATCAACTGTGAGTGAAAGGAAAGAAGTTGAGGTCGGTGTAAGGGTTGAAAATTGGTATTTTAAACACTAGGTGGTGCCATTGTGTAAAGTGTATTTTTGTTAAGTTTCTGAAGTCAGTGAAGGGGAGAACCGTGTTTAAAAACTTATGAGAAACGTGCCCAGAGAAGTTAGCAATTGCCAATGAAAGATTTGTAACACAGGATGAATGA
Organism: Rhinoptilus africanus; assembly: GCA_013400135.1. Lineage (NCBI taxonomy): Eukaryota > Metazoa > Chordata > Aves > Charadriiformes > Glareolidae > Rhinoptilus > Rhinoptilus africanus. Next base: position 161,340 of record VXBO01008741.1, read on the forward strand.
GAGTGTGCCTGTAGTTCTGCTTTTGTGATAGGCAGAAGGAAAAGGGGTATCTCAGGAAAGACCTGTGCGATAAATTGTTGTGTTATTTTGACTTTAAGTCTGCTTGCAAGTATTTGCCTTTTTTTGGTTTCAAAGGAGGAGAGAGAAGTTAACTCGCACTGTGTGAATCTAGGAGCCATCTCCTAGTAGCTTTATATTGTGAGTATATCAAAACAAGCTTCCCTTGTGTTACTTCAAATACACCCTAAAATGCCTTAGGATTAAAGCAATCATCTGTAATACAATATCTGTGGCTCATCGTTGATTGGCTCAAAACATGAAATACAGCTTTTTTTTTTTCCTTGGAACAGTCAATGTGTTTCCTTCGTTGCCTGCTTTACCAAAATTCTGCATTCCTTGTCTAATCCTGAGATATTAAAATAATTAAGTGGGATAGTCACAGTTTTGCTAATGAAGCATAATTGAGCTTTGGAATACTTTGATATTAAAATTAAAAAGAAAACATAAAAATGGCTTTGCTGAGCATGTGCACATTATTTCTATGTATTGCTACCTGTTTTAAGCAGTAACTGGGGACCTTACTTGCCCAAGGATGGTTGGACTGTCCTGCTAACAGCTTTTTCAGCCTGCAAATCTTTATCGTGGAATGTGTGCAGCTCTGCTTATTGGATCTGTGAGGAGTTAGCTCTAAACAAAGTAATCCCGCTAAGTTTAAGATGTGAAAATTTGATTGTATCCATGTTTATTCTTTAGGGTAAAGCGGTCAAAAGAAAATCAAAGGTCTGCAATAGCCATTCAGATCTGGTTGTTGTATGCAAATGATACATTTTTAATTAACTTGTTGGAAGAAATATGTTTGAGTTTATTCAGCAAATGCTATAGAATGATTGTTCCTATTGAGTCAGATAAAATATGATTTCATGTGCTTTGTTATTTAAATATATCAGGTCCTAACGACGATTTATGTGACCTAGAAAACACCAAAGAGTTGGCATCAATTTTTAAATTACTTCTTTCTTTCAGACCAAGAACCCTGTTCTGTAATAATATCTTACACCCAGGGTTGCTTATTATAGATGTTGCATGCACTTTAACTGCTGTGCAAAGCACCTCTCCCATGTAATTACACAAACATATTCTTAATTAATATGACTTGTGTTAGCGTGATCGAGCAATGGAATATTTTTTAGGTGTGAGTTTTGCAATCCTGAAAGAAGGCTGACAAATGCGGAATGTGGTTACTAAATATTGCACATCTCATGAAGAAATCCTCGGGAAGGACACAGGCCAGGACAGCGAAGAGACTTCATCCCAATGAATTGCCTTTAAAAACCCTAAAACATGTATTGATGTAGGAATTGTGGTATCCTAGGCTCTTCCTGATCCTTAAGGATCTGTATAGAAAGGTGTTGTCAGTTAGGAAGAGCAGGTTGGGGGAACCGGAATAGTTTGTTTGTTCCATGTGGAGCAACTTGACTATGTCAAACTGCAGAGCCTCTCTGTAACCGCAGTATGATAGAGTAACGTATTTTGGGTTCCCTACTTTTGTGATTTAACTGCTGAGCATCCTGGAGGTAGGACCTATAGTGCAATGTTATGCTGCTTAGTTCCATGCTGGGGATCAATTGCTTTTTTACATGTTTATGCATTTTTTTTCATGTGTCAGTGCCTAGAATCCTTGCAGAAATTTTAGGATTGGGAATGAAGCTGGAAAACTTAGTATGGTTCCTCTCCCGATGTCCATTAGTTTTGCCATTCCATTTTGAACTGCTGTAAGGCAGCACAGAGCGTATATCATAGATCATGATAATCATTAATGCAAATAAGATTGTGCACGTGCGTGCGTAGTCATGTAGAGAGATGGTTTTGGCTCTGTGATTTCGCAAAGCTTTTGAAGTTGTGGCCATACAGCTAATGAAGGAGGAGGAGTGGGTGGATGAATGGAGCAGTTACTTCCCCATGACATTTATCTGAAGCAGCTTTATTTGGTGGAGCACTGCTTTAAGGGTAGATCAGCTAGTTGCTGATATATATGGGGAAGCAGTGTAGTTATGCACAGCCTGGATGATCAGTGGTGGAAGCAAAAATTCAGCATAACATAGGCCACCGTCCATCTCTGAAGTTGCTCCAGAGCTGCCACAGATGGATGGGGGAGTTCTTGGCAGTGCCAACAGGCATTTTGCCATTACCATCTGAAATCTCATTACACTCGCTTGATGCCAGTTGGTTGCAAACTGGTTGAATATTGAGAAATCAACTGTTGGGACTGTTGTGGAAATTTCAGATATTTTTAAGGAGGAGGCTTGCTGTGAAATGTAGCAGCAGTGGGGACGTTTCATAAATAGAGTGCTTGGCATGTTTAAGTGGTATTGGAAAGACAAAAGTGCCTATCCTCTCTCCCCTTCCCCCATTACCCTATGCAAACACAAATTTTGATGGGAAAGAATACTTTATAAGATGCCACAAGCGGACAGCATCAAGTATGGACAAATATACTTAAGGCCTCCCAGTGATGCCACCAAGGATATCAGTAGGGGAGCAGGTCAGAGGAGAACAGAGGTTAGCAATTTAGTCACTATGTATAAACCCCTGCAAGGTGTCTTGATGCTGTAGTATGTTGTCTTAAGGCAGGTTCCCAGGAGATGTTGAGGACTGTGTTCAGAAAACCACTGGGCAAACCCAAAAGAGATAACACTGCTGCTGTCTACCAGGATGGTGTCCCTCTCTGGGGATGTGGCAGTGGAGAGGGAACACCAGCTGTGAACCGTTGGGAAGGAAATGCTGGACGTGGCAGTAGGCACGTTGAAGTCTTTGCCTTTTATTTCCTTATGATCTGTAGATGTGAGAAAGAGGTGGCTGCTGTAATGTCTGTGTTTTTTGTCATACTGAAAAGAGACATTCCTGGTTGCTTTACAGCACTTTAAAGAGAGAGGTTTCAGCCAGTCCACATAGTCTTGGAGCTGTGGTATGGATACACAGGTATGGATGCAAGACCTGCTCAGATGTGAAGCAGTGCAGTGAGGGATGAAACATGACAGGCTGCCAAAGAATAGGCAGGGATGTGTCTGTAAAACCAGAAAACCGACAAACATTCTCTGTAAAATTACTCCTTTTCATTTGGAGTGACATAAAACATGAAAAATTCAGCTCAATTAAAGTATGAGGACATCACTTTGGGGAGGTCAGCTTAAGTGCCCTATCTGTTTGAATGTCTTTTTTTAGACAAACCCTGTGTTCTGGTGATTGCCCTTCCTCCTAGATGTATGGCTTCACTAGAGCCATACTCATTTGGCTGAGTTTTCCCATGACTGCTCAATAATAGTACAGAGGGAAACCCACAGAGAATTAATCCAGTCATGGTTGTGCTAATTTCCAAAGCAGCAAGTGAAAATAAGGGGAGTTTGTAATAAATGCAATATAAAACCTGTTTACATGACTGATTCTCCACCCCACCCCCACCAGACTGACCTTACCTCATTCCAGATTCTGCAGTTCTAGCTGAAAGCATTTTTGTGAAGAATGCTACCAGGAAAATTCCCTTTTTTATCCTGGCTATGAAAGACATGTATGAAAGACCTTTCAATGGAGAGAGGGAACCTGTCTAAATGTGTTGCTCTTGAAAGAAGATTGGTTTATAGTCACATAGTTTGATGTTCTTAAAAGGACTATACATTTAATCTTTGATCTAGAAATGATTTGAAGAGTCTGCACATAAGCTAAAAGAAGTTCTATCTAAATGTGCCATCTTCAGCTCCAGGTATAACCAGAAAGATTGTGGTTTTTCTGAGTGAATTGTCTCAAACATGGTTTCACTGCATAATTTCAGGGGGTTTCCTCTATTTTCATTTAGCTGATAGATTTTTGGCAGATAAAACACTTCGCACAGACTCCATGTAAATGATTTTTCATTTCTGTATTCAGGGAGGGAGTAGACCGTCCTCTTTGAGGTTATAGTGCTAACACTCTAATAAATGATTTCTATAGAAGATGCAGACAATTGGGTATTATACCTGACCTATTCCAGTCTGATCTCCAAGAATAGTTATTTTAAGGAAGGTAAGGTCAATCTTCATGTATGAAAAGAGTCTTACTGAAGATTTATTTCCAAAATTTTAGCAAGCCAATATGGTTTGACTGAGTTCATTGACCTAATGGATCGAGACATCTCTGAAATGCATCAGAAGCCTTTAAGAATCTCAGTATAGTAAAAGTTGAACACTATTTTATGTCTTTGTGGGCAGTTGCAGCCCTCAGATAAATAAAGCACTTCCGTGTGTGCTTTAATACCAGTGAAGCCAAAAATGTATAAACATGGATTTTAGTGCTTTGCCAAAGAAATTGTTTGGGCACTTTTTTTTTAAGCCATCATGGAGCTTGAAATGTTGTGCTCATCTAGGCAAGCAGACTTCTAAATAAAAACTGTAAAAATAGCAAGGGTGTATTCTTGCAAGAGTGAGTTGAAAAGACGATGGAAATATGTCCCGTTCCCGCCCCCCCCCAACACACACTTTTCAAAACCAGAGGGCAGCTTCTGGTTTGGATCCTGGAAGCCCTTCCCAGCTGCATGTTTTCTACTTGATGTTACAAACACCCTCCACCATCTTTAAACCGTGACTCAGCCACTGCTTGGAGAGGCTTATATTGCCCTAGTTGTGTTTTGTCTTTCTGTAGGGATATAGGATACTTTCCAATTCTTTCAGACTAATGACTTTCCTAAATACTGTCTTTTCTTCAGAAATGTAAGTACAAATACATGCTCTTCTTAACAATACTGAATGCTGTTCAACCTATGCGTTGTGTATTTATGAGACAAATCCTCTGTGATATATATATTATTTTTTTAAAATGTGCAGTTAACTAAACTCAGCCTTTATGCAGTAAACATACACTTCGGATAATCTTTTCAGTGAGAATAATGCAGCCATTACACCCATTCTGATATGTAGAAGATGATCCATGGGGGAAAAAGATACATGTGCATAAGTCAATTATTTGAGATCGGAGTCCTTAATTTCTTCAGGCTCTATAAAAAGAATTTTGGCATCTGCACATATTTATTTTAGAGATATAGGGGTAAATCTTCAGCACAGAGCATGGGGAGTTAACCATGGAACATTCATTAACGTTAATGGGATTTCTATGGCTAATTCCCCACACACTAGCTGAAAATTTAGCCCAAAGAGATTTGAAAAGTGATGTTGAGAAGGAAGTTGGTTGGCTAGCCTCATTACTTTCATGTTATTAACTGCTCTATCTGCCACTGGCTTTGTATGGGCACTGAGATATTATACTTAACGGTTAATAATAAAGGACTGTATGTTAAATACAGATTCTAGTGTGGAGGTAAAGTAATGCAGTTGCATGAGCAAATTGTGGGTATTTTCAGAAAAAAATAATGTCTGCAAAGCCATAGAATAGAAGAGGAAAAAAAAGAGATATTAAGGCATATTTTTTGACAGCAGAAATGGTTTACATTTCCAGTATCTCTACTACAGCTTTAGCACCAAAAGAAAGTGTAACTCTTTCTTTGTTTTGAACTTAGTATTCCGCTATTGGGATCTAATTTCAGAGCTGGCCAGCTCTGAGCAGGGGGTTGGACCCAGTGACTTCCAAGTTCCTTCCAGCCTAAATTATTGTATGATTTCGACTTAATATAACATTTTTCTTAAAGCCTTTTTGGACTAGTTTTCTTTTGTAAAAGTTAATTGAGATAAGATAGGAAAGTCAGTTTCTGTTTATCTTAAAATTTTGAAGAATGATTGAAACCTGGGCAAACATAAAAAGCTATTTCATCTACTAAATTAAGAATATCGTTTTAAAAGGAAGTACAGGCTCTAATTTAGAAAGTTTATCAGATATATGTTGCTCTTTTTTTTGTGTGTGTTAAGGATATGCAACAGAGAATGTGTGTGAAATGTGGATAAGTGTGTGCATATGTATATTCACATTTCTATTTCTATTGTGTCTTAGCAGTTTTCTTTCCTTTTTAGGGGAGATATTAAATTGCTTTTCCAGTTGTTATTCAGAGCAGTCAGTAGCCAGCCATTAGAGGGTGCTTCTGCACCAAGGAGCTCTCTTTTCTTAAAGCCCAATTTACTGAACTTTAAGTATTTGTAGATGTAATGAAGAATCATTTTATGTTTCCTGGAATTACCCGATTTCTTCTTTAATTTGCATTACTTTGTGGAGTACTATTCTTGGCATTAACAGGATTAAAATGTGGATAACTAAAGGTGATTCAGAGAGGGTAGAATGATTCAAAGCAACAAAATTATTACATTTCATAATTCTTAATGTAAAACCAAAAGAAAATATATGTGGGCCCCATGCAAGTGAAAAACGGGATGCTCTCTTACCTAATTAATGACAGAGATGAGTATCTTTATAGCATTTGTTTACAATATTACTGCCTCTTTCAGAAATAGATTAATTCATTATAACTCCTCTGCATATATTTGCAGCAAGGATAGTGAAATAGATGCAGTTTGTAAATTTCTGCCATTGCTAGTAAAAATTTAAAAATAAAGCTCTCAGTAAATAAAGTGTGTTTTTTTCACTCGGATGATGGCGATTCCTCATTCAGTAGCAAACTTAAAAATGGTATGTCTTTGCTGTAGGAATGTGCAGACAGCAGAGTAGGGAACTGGTTTTATAGCCACATATCCCAGGAATGCCATTTTTGAAGTCTGCACTTCTCACCCAGGACATTGGTGCAAGGTGAGTGAAGGAGAATGGAAATAGGAAGATTTCTAGGAGAAAATGCTGCTGTTATGGAATCAGTTCCTAAGGCTAATTGAATAAAAGTCATTACATTTCAAAAGTGGCGCATAGCACAAAGCAGTACATCTCGGGTATATGCCCAGTAATGTCTCGATCAGGAGCGTTCAGCAAAGAAATCTGCCACCTGCAAATCTTTGCCAAAGTCAGCCCATGGAGATGGTGCTTCTGAAAATAGTTCTCTGGGAGAAGCTAGTACATCTTTGCATGAATTTTCAGATTCGGGTTAAGGATTTCTGATATCCAGCAGCTTTTGAAAGCTACCAAAATTCCAAAGACCTTCCTAGTAAAATGTCAGTTGACAGGAGGCACTGGCTGAGCTCAGAAAGGGGAGGGATAAAAATCTTTTTCAGGAGCTTCTTAAGAAGCCGTATATTCTCCTAAGCCTTAAACAAAAAGGGTAGCAAAATGTCCGCATAATTGTCTACAGCTTTATTGTACCTGTATACGTTGATATGCTCATACCATCTCTGTATCGAGGGCTGCTGGTTCTGCTGTCTCCAATTTTACAGATAGTTCACTTGGATGTCTTTACGTAGCACGAACATGTGGAATTAAAATCTGTGAATCTCCCTAACATCATGCTCCCTAACAACTTGGGAATTTAGTATTTGCATATATATTTAAGTAATAAAAATTTCAACATCAGTGGGTGTGCTTTGTGAAGCTGACATCCATTGTTGTATAACTATTTTGATTCTAATTCTTCCAAGAGATTATACAATACTTATTTATGTTTCTTTTAGTTGTTAAAAGCCAGTACCTGGACTGTCTAGTTCAGACTCAAGTACATTTTTTTTTCTAATTTGGTAGTAGAGTCTAGGCAAAAGTAAAACATCTCTCTTAAGCATATCAAACAACAGAGTAATTGGATATTGTGAATATCTCATTCTTTCTATATAAAATATGGGGCTTCTGATTGAATACACAGCATGACTGGTAGCATGTGAGTTCTTTGAAGGTATTAAGCATTGGAGGTTATGTCATGTGTCGTGTTGAAGGTAATTGTTCATAGATTTTTCAAAGAGGTTTTTAGATTAGACCTATAACAACTATGTCATAGCATCATAGAACCATTTAGGTTGGAAAAGACCTTTAAGATCATCAAGTCCAACTGTTCTGTAATACAACAGTTTATACAACGCCCAGCAAACTTTAGCCCTAATCTTATAAGTGTGTTTGGTACTATTCTCGTGCAAATCCTAATAGTACTGTTAATTTGGAACAAAATATTAATGTACACTCTCTTGGACCAGTCAACCCAGTAATAGTTTTTCCTCCGAGTTGAATTACAGCGGGATACAATTTTAAGTTACAAATTTTTTTTAAAATAGGTAGATGGATTTTTGTGCTGGTAGCATATTTGAGTAGCTGTTGTGTAAATCACTGGTTGAGTTTGCAACTGATATTTTAAAATTGGAACCAGACAGGTGACAGTGACTGCTTAAATGAAAACAGGGAGCCTGCCTAATCTTATACTTTAGTAAGCTAATTACTGCTTCTAGTATTATACTTGATAATTTTAACAGTTTTTGGAGAGTTGATTCCTTCAGTAAACATTTCTTATATAAGCAAGATCTGCTTTGTATTACTTTTTTTTAACAAGTAGTATAAATCCATCAGTTAATGATGGGAGTAGAGCTAATAAGCATAGCCATGAAAAGAAAGCATACAGGTGATCAAATATACTGGATATGCCAGCTCGTAATTAAAGAGAGTAAAGATGCACATATTTTGATTATGTTAATCTTGTCTGCTTCACATCTGTCCACTAGGAAAACAAACTTGTTATACAGCTGGAAAACTAAGACAGTAAGCCTGAAGCCAGGTAGTACATCACCAGTATTATCTAAAAAAACAAATATTTTTTTCTACAGAGAACCAATTCGCATTTCTCTCTATAATTCAGCTACACATTGTGAAGATGCTACAAGGTTGTTGGTTGTTTCTAAAGTATCAAGAGTTGACTAAAAGTCCATTTCACATTTAAAGAAGATTATAAAACATGAAATGTACAAATTCCACCAGTAGATTATTCTACAGAAATTAAGAACTGCTATCCTATGCTGACCAGGAATTAGAGCAATAGGATAGATTCTTTCAAGACATGAAAGTGGGGATGGTGAATTAAATGACCTCTACATCAGTGTCAATTTCTAGCATATCAAATCAAGATACTGTAATTTTCAGTTTCCTGAAACTCAGTTTATCTTTACTATAAATACTCAGTTTTACCGGGACGGTGCTGGTGGTTACTAAATCTGTTCTCTTTCTGTTACAGAGCACATTTGAGACCAAATCTGTTTTAAATACTGGGCAAAGGCGACTGCAGGTATCTTATTGACAGCTTGCCTTGCTCTGCTCACATAATAGGTAGAATGAAACTGGACTGAGTTTTCAGCCCTTAGACACTTGTAGTCAGTTTGGGTCCCCTGCATAGTCAATGGAATGGAAAGAGATCCAGCTCATCAATTTTTTCTTTTACGCACATGTTCATGGACAGCACTTAACCACTGTGATAGCCAAACGTTGTCGTGTAGCGGCCATCTAGCAGACAGCAGTCTGGTAACCTGGACCAAAGGAGGACTGGATTACCTTGGGCTCTTCCTCAGCAGATTGAGAAAGACCGCAGCCCATTCGGCCAAGTTCAGATGGGTATCACTGCTGGAGACATGAATGCTTAAAAAGAGAACCACATGTCATGATTAAACTGGTGAATTGACCGAGCGTCTCAAGTTTGGCAGGAAAAGTTTCTTCTGGTTTTGGTAACCGGATTGCTTAAATTGTCATTTTTTGTTGTAAAAAATAGCCAGTTTTGGCTTGATCTGTCTCCTCTCTTGCTCTCTGTCTCTCCCCACACCCTAGCCCCAGCTTGCTGTTTGTCTTATACTGAGGGCTGCGCCTTTTTTGTTTGCCTTTTTTAATAAGGTAGGTTTCTGAAACTAGCTGTACTTACAGACCAAATATTTTTGCTCTTATGGCTCTCCTAAGAGTAGTAGAGTAGTTTGTAGTTCTATATGAAAATCTATGTGCATTTTGTTTTGTGTATGACCCCACCGCTCAACAGTTTCAAATGTGATTATGAAAATGTTTAAACAAATGCATATTTTTCTTCAAAGTTATTTTCTCTAATGCATATCTGTGTAATTAGAACATAACATAAACTATACTGTAGCATTACAATCAGTAATTAATTAATGTAACATGAAATTTTCATTTTTTGTCTTTCCTAACTGCAAAGGTGAGTATGGCTTAAAATTGAAAAAATATTAGTCCTTTTCATAGAAACTTGTTTGAAGATCATAAAGGAGTACAAAAGAAGAAAAGCTTTTTGTTTGTGTTTGCAATCAAATCTTTCTTAAAAGGAATTCTGACACGCAGGCATTGTAGTTTTTTTTAATATTACATTGAAGAAAGCAAGATACAAGTCTCACTGGATTAACTGGAATTCAAGTATAGCAGAAAAAAACATATTTAAAAATAAATGCTTGCAAACAAGAAGCTCAATGAGCCTTGCAAGTGGCTATTCAAAGGTGATTTTCAAATATTAGTGAGGCTTAATTTATTGCTTGCCTAATTTATTGCCTGCATCAAAACAAAACAGAAGAAAATAGGTCAATGTAAAGAAGCTACTGAAAATTATTTAAATGGCAAAACATTCTGAAAAAGAATACAAAAAAAGACATTTAAAGATGTAGATCTAAAAATAGTCAATCTGTTTGTTCTAGTAAATTTATTCAGCTCATACAATATACTCAGAAATATAGTTCTGTTTTTAAAGACAGCTTGCAAATTTGCAAGATTTGTAAATCAAATCAACGTTTGCCAATGTGCTTTTGAAAATTCTTTAACCAAGTACTCAGTTAACAAGCATCGTATAACATGTTAAAGGCAAGAGCTGCACAGTTCAGTGAGAAATTTCTTGGTACAGCACATAAACAAAAGGAAAGCTAAATAGATGTTAATGCTATGTTTTCAGTTAACTTAAAAATAATGCTATGTTTTTTTAACTTAAAAATTAACCGTCATCCTTAGAGATCTGGTTACTAGTTTGATAGCTAGATCTGAAATACTGCATAAAAATACAGAAGCATCTTATTTGTTTAGGTGCAAGTAGAGTTAAAATTCGGATTGAACTGTGGCTAAATCATTGCTTTGAACTCAGCTGTTGTTCTAACCATTCTTTATTTAATAGTAGCAGCCCACGCTGCAAGGCCAGTTGATGAACTCAAATGCCTGCACATGGAAGTGTCAATGGAAAGAAACAATTCGGATCTGTTGCTGTCAATAGTACTGCTGTAAACCCACACATTTACATAATTAATTTCCAGTGTAAACTGATGTTCTCAGTTTAAAGACATGCTGATATAAACTTCCTTCCTTGCAAACGGGAGATGCAGCAATGGTAGGGCAATAGAACAAGGACTTTTCCTGCGTTTGAATAATTTGCACGTCCTTTCACCTTTTGAGGCTTGTTTCTGCTTAGCTTAAAAAAGATGTGTTTTTTATCTTCTCTTTTGGCTGACAGTAAGAAATCACTTTTATGAAATTTTATGACCTGCTGACCTTTATTATTGGAAAATGGGTTTATTTACAACAACAATCACTATCTAAAAGAATAGTGTAAACCAGTTTGACATTTAGTACTTCTGTAATTACCTTATGTCGTGTGTCAGCACTGGATATCTGTAGTTTGGATCACTTATCTACTATCTGGTTTATATAAAGGCCTTCAGGGGTCTCTATCAAAATGTATATACGAACTTTTCACTCTCCTAAGTGAAAACCCAGTTCAGTTACATCTATTTGCTCTGACCTTCTTAACTTTTCACGCCTACTCTGCCCGGAGAGTTGTTATAGATTGTAATAGTTGCCTGTACTATCAATTGGAGAATGATTACTGGCTTCATTAGTGTTGTCAGGGGTGTGGCTGATACATAAACTAAATATCCTCTTGACAAATGGTATTACCTCCCGCAAATCCATTCCGCTTCGCTGTTGTTAATCTTATTATCTGTTCAGTTAATCAATAGCTGTCTCTCAAAAGTATGCCCCAATACCACATATTGGAAGTGTGTTTCTGAAGGGAGGAGAGACGGTTGAGTGGTTTGGACTGGAATTTACCAAGTAAGAATTTAGTTTCTGATCCCATCATCATCTATTTGTGTGACAGCTCAGCACAAATTGTGCCTTGGTTTTGACATACGAACAAGCAATCAGGTGGCAACGAGTTACCCCCATAGAGATTTCCTGTGGTATTTCTACACGTGTCCTTGAACTTCCGCACCCTCTATCTTGTAGATAGACTTCTAGTTGAGATCTCAGAGGATGTCTTGGACAGCTGTCTCTCACCCAACAATTGACATCCTCAACAAAGGGCTGCATGGCTTTTTGCCCACATACAACTAACCTGTTTTAAAGTAATAATATCTCAAATATTATTATCTGCTCAATATTAATATAAGCTAAGCCTGGCAGCAGTTTTTTATGGTTTCTGTTTAATGACATAATCCTACTGTCAGCTTTGCCATGGTGGTAAAGGAGACCATCACTGCAGAATCAGTTGCAAGATCAGGGCATCAACATTTTGTATGCAGTTAAAATAGTCGAGCATAAGCGTATTAAGCCCAAGATAATTGTGCAAGAAGGAATCTTAGTTGATATCAACTGGAAATAAAACGTTTGTTCTGGTTTGCAGCATTTACAGAATTTCAGTGTTCTGTGTCAAATAGTCTTAATGTTCTTAAGGAGTTACATGTATAGTTTACAGTTAAATATGTGAATATCTTGTATGAAAACTCAGTAAATATAACTTATTGCAAAAAAAAAGAGGATTATTTTCAGACTCACAAAACAATGAACCACACAAATTAATTCAATAGAGCACGTTACAACTTCACAGCATATGGGCATACATTTACAATATGTAATTTTCAGCCAGAATTCTTGAGTTATCAGATAATGTATTTCCTTTCAATGATTATTCTGCGACCCATATTTAGGCCTTTCTTACAATAGAAGCTTCACTGTGTATTTCAATACAGAGTGCTCTTGTGTGTTGTTCGCCCATCTACGAAGTAGTTTTCCTATTTAGATTGGGAAAGTTAGAATAAGGAAAAGAATTTGCTTCATTCATGTGTTTGGCAAAAATATTCTGAGTCATCGAAGTCTGGTGCATTGAAAAGAAAGGAAGTAGCAACAGTAAATATTTGCCTAGAACTTAAGATTTATGATAATTGAGCAACTTGTTATTTGTGTTAGCTGAAAATGTTCTTAAACCAGTATTATAATATGAGTTATTATGCACTGAGTAGATTTATAAGAGAAGGCCTGTATTTCTACTTCTTAAAATCCGAGGTTGGTGTTACAGACAGGGGACCTGATTTTCATTTATACTACAAAATCTACGCTTCTTTTCTCAGTGGAAAAGGGATTTAAAGGAGAAGTAAATCAATATAAGAATAAAGCCCATTGTGCTACGAAAGATAGCAAAGATCTTGGGCAAGGAGTTTCAATCCCAGGTGGAGAAGTTGGGAGTAGGGGCTGACCTAGGCTCAGAAAAAGTAGCTGTAGGTGAGGAGGGGTCTGAGTTCAACAAGCACTGAAGAAAAAGGGAAGAAAAAGAAAAAGAAGAGGAGCCCGAGCCTGCTTGTAAAGGGGAGGATGACATACTGCAGTGATGACTGGGGAGCGGAGCAGGGTTGCTGAGGTACCAGTGACCCACCAGTGGGTGCCAACAGAGCAGACAAAACGGGGACTACCATAACCAGCCTGCAGTTGCCATTACAGAAAAATTAGTAAGCAGTTTGGTCCGAATTTTATCAGGTTGTTCTTTTGCTTTTTGATCTGATCTTGAGTAGCAGAACAGCATTCGCTGTTGTGGTTAACCCCAGTCTGACTGTAAATGGGACTCCAACCCTGTCTGCCAGTTAGTGGACTGCAGAACTTCTCTTTACCATACGCTCATCACAGACTTTGCCAGCCCAAAGGGAAAGATGAAGACTAGAAGTTCTACTTAGCAGGAAATTAAGTTAAATTCTACAGTTAAATGAATTAAACATTTAAGAATTAATTGAGAACAGCTTATTTTCTGCATAGGTGATAGAACTGCTAACCTGTGCAGTCCAAAGAAAGGGCTGCACAATGGGAAGGTAGAGCAGAATGCCATCTTTGCACCCATTTAACTTCTAACCAAATTAAAACCATGCCATTCTCTGCTATTTCTACAATGTATTAGATCCAAGCACTTGTGAAATTTAAAAGTGTTGTGTCTAAAAATTCAGAGCTGATCTTACCAATGGACCCATTGAGCCAAGGCCTTAAAACCTGATCAGACTCCTATAGTCTTTAGATTTTTACACAGGAGGAAGCAAGAAACTATCCACGCATTGTTTGCTCTAACCGTTTGGGCCAGTGTCCCAGATGAGAAGTAGCCTGCTTGCTCTCTTGTATCCGTTAGTGAGAAACAAGTACATTTGGCAATGTCTGTTTGGCACTTGGTTCACCAAGCAACAGAACCAAAGAATTTCCAGTGATCTCCCCCTGCCCAGCTGACATGTGCTTTGTGCTTGTCTCTTATGCAGTACTGGTGTAGCCAAAATATACAGTATGTGCTCTTCACAATCCTCACGTCTGTCCCCTTTCCCCCATCCACTGCAGTCCCAGACCCCCTCCACCTCTCCCTACAACCTGCCACCCATTCTTTCCTTGCTCCTGTCCAGTTCCTCCTCATGTTTGCAGTGCTTATGGCCACCACGCTACCACTGACTATACCCCCTTTGTTAGATATTCCAGCTTGGCAAGAAACACCATGCTCCAAGTGGGCTAGACCTACAGATTTAACCAAGAGAGGTGATTAAGGCCTTTGCTATCCCTACGTGTCCCTCAGTTATGGTATTGAGACAATCCTTCCTGTTGCCCACCTCTCAATTTGCACAGCATTTGCAGGAATTACATATTTTTGAGAATTTCTTTTCTGGGAAAGCAGATCAGATTAGATTTAGCCTGACCAATGGATTAAAAAATCAAAAAGTTTCGACTGACGCACAGCATCAAGCATAATTTTCTTAAGAAACCGAATTAAAACTATTAATATTACATGTATAAATTCAGCAGTTTCCTTTAATTGCTGTGCTGCTGACTTTTGGTGGAATAAATTGTAGATGTGAAAGAAGAATCTGGATTGTTTCTGCTTAATGCTAGAATATAAAATGAAGTTTTACAAGTTCTTTTTATTTTACTGACTTTATTCCTGTATGTGTTTATTATATATCAAATAGGCTATGGTTTCATACAACTGTAAAAAGTGAAAGCCTGTCTTGTAAGATTGGGAGAATATTTTGCAATTATTACCTATGGGAATGTGGCTGTGAAAAATGTCTACTGGTCTATTTTTCAATTAATAATTTCAGTAAATTTTAAGTTGATATAGCTAAAAATGTAAAAGTATGTTTAAAAACTTTATTTTACATGCTTTACAGAAAGAAATTGTTGTATCAACTTAAAGCATACAGCAAGTAGCTACTGATCTAATGCACATAGTTCGCCAAATCGGACACTGGGAATGAGCTGTAGTGATGCCAGAGAGAGATAAGATGCTAAAAGTGGAGGGCTGGGGGAAAGGAGGAAGAACTAAGATCGAAGGGTAATCTGTTCTGAAATCCGTAGCCAGTAGAGCTATTGTGTAATTAATCTGAAGTCAAACGAAAAAATATGTATTTTTCTGAATTAGAGTCCATTGCGGCTATTATATTTTCCATTTTTTTCTGAATAAAACTAGACCCGTAGAACATGAAAACAGTCTGGAGTAGGAGAAAACAAAAGGGTGGCCTGTGCTGATTCTTATAAAATAATTCCTGGTATAGTATTTTTTGCCAAGAAAGTCTGATACCATGTGAGTTGTGAAAGTGGATTCTGCAGCATTTTCTTTTCTTTGGGCATTTTATCCTATAACGTCTGCCCAAACCCACATCTGAAGCACCTCATGTAGTACCTGTACATGTTATTGCAGTAGCTTTGTAACTTTGCTGTGGTATAGAGGTACCTGCTTTCTGAATAGCTCTTTATTTTACCTTTTTTCTGCTTCTGGGAGTGTCTCCCAAACTACAGCGATATTTTGTAGGGGATCCCCCTTGTTTATCACTCCTTCACTAGAAGCACTAGATTTCTGGGAGCACGTTGGCCCACCTCCAATGGAATAGGCAGATGGTCATCCTGGAGCCTGGCAGTTACAGGGTTTACTCTTAGAGGGGCACTTGGGATAGTGCTGTGACACTGAGCCATGCCTCTGGCATGTGAACTATGAAGTTCAGATGGTCTGTTGTAGTCAGCATTTCCTATTCTCTAGCTCTAGGTTGCTCCTAACAACTTAGAGGTCCATGTTCTTGGGATGTGCTTGCCTGGGGAGCTGGGCGTTACACCTCTGTGCCAGGTAACTGTATGGAAAGAGGAGAAATACAATATCAGTGCCCTGAATCACTCATGCAGTGTATAGTTCCTAATTATTTGGCATGACAGCAGCCATGCCAAAGCCGTGAAGGTGTCAGAGTGGACTCTAGATATCAATTTCAGGATTTGTTCATGTTACAAAATGGCAAGATGGTTATTTTCTGTGTCAGTGGTTAAACAAAGATTTACTAAACTGGGGATTTTTTTAAACAAAACCCTCCTAACAGAAATACTGGAGCAGGCTAACCATTGCAGAACATCTCCATTTCTCAGTAAGCTTTTACAGCCACCAAAATATCCCTGCCTATTGTTTGTGGAGATATTGTGAAAGCAGACAGTCAGTGTTGCATGAGCCAGAAAAAGAACCAGCTATTAAATTGAATTCCAGTTTTACCTTAACAATAGAGTTATTTTATCCCATTTTTCCCAAACCTTNTAAGCACCTTTTGAAGACAGAAAGATCCCTTTGTCGTCATCATCTTCATCCACATTGTACTGGAATATAATGATGTGGTAAATGATGAGATGTAGTTGCATAACTCTGAAAGTTGCTGTGTATTCCTTCAAAAGGAACTCTAAGAAAGAATAATTCCTCTGAACAAAATATTCAGACTTTATAATGCCATAATTTGTTACAGAAGCAAATTTTCTTTCTTTTTTTTTTTTGTCCTATTGACTATAACTAAACTGTAAGTATTTCAGATTAGAACGTTGTTAGACTGGATCAGTATTTTGGGGAGAGATGGCCATTTTCACTGCCACAAGAGTAAGCAGCATTGAAATAATTAGCTGGTTTGTGAGTGCGGAAGACTCCAAAGAAAGCGAGAAGCAAAAAGCTAAAGTGAAGATTAGAATAATTGACAAAATCTCTTACCTTTGTAGGTACATGAAGAATTTTGCATCATCTAGATTATTCAGTGCAGAACTGAAATGCAGTTCTTTAGAAGTCTGTGGGTTTTTAATATTTTCTTACAAAGTTTCTTTTTTTCTCATCTTTGAGGGCAAATTTTTTAAAAGTACGTGTTATGGATACTGAGTATTCAGTGCTAATTTGAAAGCTTCCTTCTGTTTTTTGGAGAGTTCTGTCTGTGTCTCTGACACTCAGTGAAAAGTAAGGACTTGAAATTCTGATCTGTCAGTTTGGAAGGTACACAGCAGCATTAGATGGTATGGGATAGCTTTGTATTCAACAGGAGGACACAACTACATGGGCACATGGAGTCTACGTACAAAAAATTTGGAGTAATTTGGGGAATTTATGTCAGATTATTTGTTATGTCAAGGTCTCCTAGTTTTACTTCGTCTTCTGGGTGCTCATGACTTCTCTCCAGCTGAAGAGATCATCTGCCAATCAAAGGTTTGTGGGTGTTTTTTTTTTTTAAGTCAAAGCATGATAGGATTTTGAGAAGTTCACTCAATTCAATGACTTCCTATTAGTGAGAGATTCTGATCCAGGATCTCTGGGCCTTGGGGAATGCAAGTTTTGTTTCACTTGCTAAAGTAAGAAAGGAAGAAAAAAAAAAAGAGAGAAAATAAATAAGAAAATTGTAACGTACAATCTCCTTTTACTGTAGTCCACATGGAAAATGAGGGGCTACCCTCATCCATATGTATACCAAAAATGGTTCCCACATTGACCAGACCACCATGCTACTAATCTCCTTGCGTTTTTTTCTAAATCTCATTCTCACCCAAGATGAAAGTGTATTCCATTTACTAGACGTGTGTTGTGAGCTTTTATTTTTTGCGCTTTTTTTTTGATAGAACTATGGGATTTAGTAAATCAGCAAGACTTTGTACATTTGGGGATCAGTGTAAAGAAAATGCTATTTCCACTTGGTGCTATTTCCGTGGATTAGGCAGTGCATCAAAACATACATGTTAGCTTGGGTGATAATACCTCAAGGTCTCATGGCTCTGCTGGGACTACGATAGCTTCCTTGATGCTGCCTGAGATTCTTGCACGTATTTTTTTATCATAGCAGTCTTGCCATAAACGTCTGATACTCTATGTGATAGCAATTCTGCAATCATCTTGTAATTGGTTCATTATCTAGGTGGCACTAATGGAAAGGAAATTAAGAGTCCACTCCAAAAAAGAAAGAAAAGTTCAAGTACAGTACCATACCAACAGTGGTTCTTAAGTGCGCTGTATTTGTGTAAACTCCCCTTCCGGGTCCAGCTTTCAGTGGATTCTCGGGTATAGCGAAAGAAGTGAAAGTAATTAGTCTGATGGCCCATTTGCAATTGCAGCACTGCAGGAAATTACTCGGGGAAGTCTGCTGGTTACTGCATCTCAGAAGATTCCCAATGTTCCTTTGAAACACAAACCATCCTCTTGTAGGAATATTCTGATGGATTGTTCAAAAAAACACAGTAAACATTTTATAGCTGTAGGCAATGTACCTAATATTTCAACTCTCATATTTTACATGCTTCACATCTGTTATTTTGTCACTTTCAGTTGATTTAGTGTAACTGCTCTTTTTTATTTAGAAAGATACCATTTTTCCTATTTAACACTATAACGAATGTCTGCCAATATCATCTGTTCAAAACTGTTTCTTGGCTATATTGACACTTTACAGTATACAGTGTTTAAAACATTTGTCCTAAAAGTCAAATTCTCCCCAAGCCAGATCTTTAAGTATTGGCTTCACTTTTGCATGTGTCAAGGTAATAACCATACAGTAAAAATAGATTATAACATGTGTGGGAGAGACATCAAGCAAGAAGTTATTTACTTTGTTGAGAGCAGCTGTAAATTTAAACGCATGTTGATTTGTCTCTGTATATGATGTATATGTAGACATATATATGTATTTCTTATCCTATTCATTTTATTGCAGTCGAAAACTACAACTTAAATATAAGAAAATATCATCAGTGCTATGTTCTTCTAGCGCTTAGTTTCCAAAATACTTGCAATTTCACTGGTGACAGAGGGTAATTAATTTGCTCATGCAGTTTCTTTCCTTCTTTTGATAGTGCTGAGGCTCCATCTGCCACCAGATGTCTTTCTGCCTGACTGAGATGTTTCTGTGGTCTTTGAAGACTAACTTAAATATTAGAGGTGAGCTGTTACCTGTTAACTAAAGCGAAACAGCAAAGCTTGTGGATGAATATTATACTGATACAAAATTCTGAATACCCAAATGAAGTGGTTTTTATACTTAGGAGAAAGGAAATTAGGCAGCAATACAATGTTTGAACTTCGTCAGCTTCTTTGCTTATCTCATCATAGAACTGGAGCATCCTTTCCAGTAAAAAATCTTAGGATTTTATTTAACCGGATGCTTTTTCCTTTTTAGGAAGCTATGCCCTGCTTGACTGTAAGCTTCAGTTTAAGGACTGGTTTGGGTGAATGAAGATCTATTTTCAAGTGATTTGCAGAGGCATTGTGATTTGTACATAGCATGAAAATGAAAAATTACTGCATGTTCTGGCTATTTTGCAAGGTTACTTGAAATTTTATACTTACAAGGATATATTTATCTTATGAAATGATTGTTTCAGGAGACACATGACTAATTACTAGCCACGTAGAAATCACCTTCCTTCATCTTGCCTTGCTATTGCTAAAATATAATACTAAAAAAACCCTCACCGGTTTATAAGTTGACCATATAAGAGTATTATTTATGACGCTTCTTCCCAATTGTAGTGTACAATAGTTCTTTTGAAATATTATTTTGAATGTTAATTGAAAATTCAACTGAATATGAATGAATATTCAGTTGAAAGTTATTATTCAAGTATGTCCCAATATGTCTTGGCGTCCCATCTTTGTGTGAGAACCGCTCTGTAACAACAAGAAAAGTTAAAAGTTGTATTTCATAGAAGAGTCTGATGGCTTAAGTAAACACGTAGTTGTGATTTACTGTAAGTAAAGGTGTACTGTAGCCTACTATGCCTATTTTCCGCCTTTGACTTTCTTACTTCCTCTCTGTCCATTTATTCATTGCCTACAAACCTCATTCTAAAATTCTGAGGCAGAAGACTGCTGTCTTGTTTAAAAAGCTGCCTGCCATTGCAGGAACTGGCTGGTGTGGCCTGCAGTCCCCCTGTACCCCAAATGTCCAAATTTCTTTACCAGGGGAACCAGGTAGACAGTAATACCTATAGATTAAGAACACTGGATCCTTTGAAGGGCAGCTTTATGAGTTCCTGAATCCTAAAAAAAAATCCTCCTGTCTTTAGGTCAGCCGTGTCAGTCATCAGAAAACATTTTAAGTTATTCTAAGGTACACTTTTCACCATGATCCTTACCTTTCCTTGTGAAAGAACACAAAAGATGCTGATTAGGAAGGTGGTAAAAATATTTTTGCATATTGGCAGCTGGAAGAGAATCAAAGCGTGTGTGAAGGAAATGACGGCACCAAATAAATGTAAGGACTTGTCACATTCTCCTTCAGCCCTTGCTTGCTGGTTCTTGAAAGTCCTCCCAGTACTCAGATTATATGCTGTAGTTTTTCCCCTGTTGCTGTGTTTTAACACCTAATGTGCTGCTCCAGCTAGCAAAATTAAGATGCTGAACTTTGCTTGCTAAGTTGTGTTTTATTTCCAGTGCCACATCCATAATTAAACATATTTACATTCAATTGTATAGATGAAGATATTGGGATCCACCAGTACTATGACAAGAAAGAATCAGGTAAAATATAAATATAACTAAAACTAAGCAAAACTTCCAAATAGCTGATCTTTGTCACTGACTGCTTGCTCTGAAAAATGTAACTTTGTCACATTTCTTGTTACTACCTGCGTCTGTATTTCTATAGGGTAAGGAAACACAGAAAGAGATTTTCTCTCCCAAGTTATGTCAGTATTTAAAACCTTTTTATTCCACAGAAGAAATAAATTGAAAAGTATAGAATCATAGAATCACAGAATGGTTTGTGAGACCTTAAAGACCATCCAGTTCTACCCCCCTGCCCTGGGCAGAGACACCTCCCACCAGACCAGGCTGCTCCAAGCCCCATCCAGCCTGGCCTTGAACACCTCCAGGGATGGGGCAGCCACAGCTTCTCTGGGCAACCTGGGCCAGGGGCTCACCACCCTCACAGGAAACAATTTCTTCCTCATATCTCATCTAAATCTCCCTTCTTTCAGTTTAAAAATGTCACCCCTTGTCCAATCGCTACACTCTTAGGTTTACACTCTGGGGTTAGAAAACAACCTTTATGTCATTAGAAGCCTCAGTGGGTTTTTATACTTTAAATTCTTATATTTTAGATTATACTTTATCAACCTTTTTCCCTGCTGCAGAATTCCCTGCTGAAAGGCGAACGCAGCCTGGACCAGGGATGTAGCTCAGGGCAGGGGTGCAGCCTGGAGCAGGGGTGCAGGGGTAGGGATGCCACCCAGGACAGGGATGCAGGGGCAGAGATGCCACCCAGGGCAGGGATGCAGGGATACAAGGGCAGGGATGGAGGGACAGAAATGCAGGAGAAGGGATGCAGCCTGGGGCAGGGATGCAGGGGCAGGGATGCAGCCTGGGGCAGGGATGCAGGGGCAGGGATGGAGGGACAGAAATGCAGGAGCGGGGATGCAGCCCGGGGCAGGGATGAAGGGACAGAAATGCAGGAGCAGGGATGCAGCCCTGGGCAGCCGTTCCCCCGGTGGCTGGGTGTTTGCTGGCATCCCAGCAGAGGGCATCGCGAACGCGCGGGAGCGCCAACCCCGGCCTCCTGCATCCCTACCTGTTTTCTGAAATGGCCATTTCAGGGCGAACGATCCATTTTCTTTATCTGATTAATCCTCTTAATCCTCGAAGTTTCACGAGGGGCCAAAAGGTCGGCCGGGCTCGAGTTGCTTCCTCTCTGCGGCCGGGTTGGAGGTTGTGCGGGCATCCCCTGGGCTGCGTTTGGTGGGTACCGCGCCGTCTCCGTGGCTCTGCCAACAGACCGACTCGGCTTCGCTTCTGGCTTCGCTTGCAGCTCACTTCACTATCTGATGAGATTGCAGGCTCAGTAACGCCGGCCCACCTGTTGGGCTGCATGAGCCTTCCTTTCACTGCAAATTTAAGATATCTGCCTTACGAGGTGAAAACATCAGGGCTGTCTTAATTTTTTGTAAATTTCTGTGTTTTATCAAACCGTATGAATCTTCTCCCTATTATTAATATTTGCTGACAGCAGTCGTGAGGATTATCGTTCATCTTTTCATCCTTTCTTTCCTTTAGCATCACAGATGAAGCATGCTTACTTAGAAGAGAAGCAAAAGCTAGGAGAATGTAGGAACATTTTCTGAGTTTCTTTTTACAATAAGACCAAATTGTTAACTTGAATTGGTGATGCCCCTGGAAAAGAATTAAAATAACTTCAGATTGCTTCTAATGTGACTTTCTGCACATGCCATCCAGACGGTCACAGAACTACACAGTACAAAACAATTGAGAAATTTTAATTATTTCTTCCTGGTATATTTGCAATCTGTTTTTTTAACCCTGTATCATTAAGCATGGTAGTGTGTATTGCTTCTCAAATCCATTGTCACGAGGAATTCCAAACCCAATCACAATCCAGATTTTTCCTTATAAAATTTACTCAGCAGATGAGCAATAAACATTTTCCCAATCAGCTCTTGAAATGAAATACCTACTGTCTCAAAACTGCAAATTATAACTAAAATACACTCAGCCAAAATCAAATTCCAGGTTAATAATCAGTTGCCCTCATAGAAGGCTTTTAGCTTTGAAACACTTAGCGCTGTTCCTGTATTATCTGTTCAAAAGCAGTTTCAGTTTATGCTGTCACACAGCGCTACTGTAACAGTTAAAGACTTTTATTTTAGTAAAACTTTTCTTCAGTTCAAGTTTTACGACTCCTGCGTACTTATTATTGCTCAGAGCATTCATTAATGTTCAAACATTATTATGTGACGACTCTGAAAAATCTAATTGATTTTTAGACGACTTCACAAAGTACTATGTATACTGTAAGAATTGCCTTAACGTTTTATCTTATCATAATGAAAATTCACGTGGAATTGTGTGTGGAAAGGCAAAAAACGTGTTCCGGAAGGATAAGTTATTTGTAAGGTTTTGGAGGAGTTGGAAGCCCCACTGGGGGTGGGTATAAAAGCGCACACAGCCGTGTGGTAAATCTACACCCGCTGCGGAGGGTGCGTGTCAGCCCGAATCAATACAGCTCTCTAAAGGTGGGGAGGTGAGAAGGGGTGAGAATCAGGGAGGACCATAACGGATTTACATCCCTTGTGCTCTGGGTAGCATTATCTTACAGGCTATTATTATAGAACAGGCTACCTGTTTGAAAAGCAGAGCAGGCCCAGATAAACCCGGTGGTACAGAAGCCCCGAGTGCCACCTTTTAAACGCCTGACCTGCAAAAGGAACACAAGCGACTGTACCTTGTTGCTGTAAACACAGGGGTGGCCTGGGCAGAAAGCGCCGCGTAGCGCGTTTCTTCAAGAGGAGCACTGGGTAACTTTATTCACAGCTGCTGATTTGTATATATAGTTTGGTATCTGTACAGGCAATTTCCCATTTTGCATATGTGGATAAATATTCCAGTATTTATGAAGGCACCCATTGAAAATGTGATCTTACATGCCTAATTAATATTATCATAACAGTTCCACCAACACTGGCTTCAGTCCAATAAAATACAAAGAGAAGTTGTATGTTGGTGTGCTCTTTTGTTGATATATGAAATCCTTCATTTTTTCACTCTATAGCACTTCTATTGTAAGCTCCTTTTTGCAGGGAGGTTTAAACACAACTGTTAAGTCATTCAGTCTGGAAGTTGGCATACAAACTGACAGCTTGGAGCTCAAAACTTTTCATCGCATTTCCTTTAAATAGGCTAGATTTTAAAAAGACAATGTGTACTAGTTTCTCATGGCTTTTATTGTATACTTACAACCAGAAAACTGCTCACTTTTAAAGGATGACTTTTCACAAGTTATTAGAGCCTGATTCTCAGCCATGAAACAAGCCAATTACTAGCAACTCCAGAGGAAGCTTTCCTTCTGGTTTCAGGCTTAATGTATTGGACCAGAATTTTCACAATAGTTTGCTGAACATTAATAAATTTGTTAAAGGACTGGACCAGTCATGCAGTTTCTTGTTTGCTTGACTTGCAGATTCTTCAGACCAAGTTTTCAAGAACAAATCCTATAAATAACTATACTCCATAATATAAGTTATTATCCTCACAATTACCTGTTGTTAATACCTCTATATATGCATATATTCACACATATATATTTTGCAGGCATGTTAGTGCCTGCTTTTTGAAATTAGGCAATGAAATGCTAGTTCAAAAGAATAGTATCTTTTTAGGATTTGATAACTTGAATCTGAGTTAACATACTGAACGTGAGATGCTTTCTCATTGCAAGTGCTTGGCAGCTGGGTAAGATATTACATCTCGAGAGCTTTGTACACAATTGCCATGGTGAAGTCATGGTCAGTGTGGATATTTCATGCTAACTGTTCCTATGACAGAGCTTTTCAAAAGGATATCACTTGACAATACAACCCAATAGAAACTATAGCCATTTCCTTCCAATTATAGGTAAGTTTTACGTTTAAGGTAACTCCTAGAAATCTTAGGTTTCTGTTTCAATAGAAAAGGAAACTCAACTTGAAGAACTTTTTTAAACTATATATAAATGTATGTTTGTACACACACACATATATATATACACACACATAATATATGCAGTCGCCTATATATACAAATTTATCTTCTTTTCTTTTTTTTTTT